>BROG01000071.1:1150000-1217500 GCA_030159075.1 Atrina japonica | reverse complement strand
CTTTTTCATTTCAATGGATTTGTTTTATCTTTTTTAAACATGTAAGTTCTAGCCCTACAGTATCTGTTATTGTAGAATTTTGTTTGTGGTCACAAGTCCATCTTGCAATCTGAAAGTCTTGGGTTTGGTCCCTATATCAGGTTAAACATGAGAATTCTTTAAACAATAAGGGGCCATAACTCTGTAAATACCTGGTGAAAATTTTTATTACCTAACTTGTTCCAGCTTCTATGGCAATAAACCTTCTAACTAAAAGTATCAAATTAATCCGTTGAAAATTACTCAATTTATTGAGCGGATACTAATATGTGCCCGTCCGCCCAAGTCTAAACGCGATACTATCCCATCTTCAACAGATGTCTAAAAATGTTTGTAAAACAAATACACCCCCTTACCCATGCCATTTAAAGGGGTCATCTCTACAAATGAACAATATGATACGCTATTCTCCTTCTAAGAGAACCCTCTGCTCAATGAATATCTGCTATGCCTCAATGATAGGGAAATGCTTGGGTTTTTTTTATACTGAGTGTAATATGAATATTTCAATAGTAAGAGTACAGAGTTGAAAGAAATATACCCCCTTCTCTTTTGGATAAGGAGTAGACATCAGGTATATAAAAGTACTGAACTGCACTACATTGACTTTGATTTGATTTTGAAGTGTTTTACGCCACGCTTAACAATTTATGTACGAACGTCATCAAAATCAAATATCCTCGAAATACTGGGCAAACACCATTTGCCTGAAGTTTTGCACTTCACTGGTGACCTTTGACCTAATAGGGTTAAACTACTACAAATGACCTACTCATGCAGGGCTTTCAAATGTTTTTGAAGTAGCAGGCACATGTAATTGAAGTAGGTGGCTAAACCGAGCGAAGGGAGGCAAAACATTATTTAGGCCAGGGGTCTAGGGGCTGCCTAGGCTCCAAGAAGCTGACGAAAAAATGGTGTAAAATCCTGCATTTTGGTGCACTTTCTTTAGCATTTCAAAACGTTACCTTTTGTGTCTAAATTTTTTAAAATTTGAAAATTTAAACAAAAAGTAAAAATTAGATATATATCACAATTTTACTTCCACAAAGAAGGAATTCTCTTTTCTTCATTTCCTGTTTAAATTAATAGATATTTTTTTCTAATTTGGAAAAATGAAAAAAACAAAAAAAACAAAATGAAAATATATCCAATTCTATATTTAACCATGAAAATCCTACTAAAATATGATAAGAAATGGCTTCAAAATATTTTTTTGAAAAAAATATGGTTTTATATGAAATACATAGTAAAAACTATAATGTCTAAAAAACTTTTGGCATGTGACTGTATTTATTGATTTATTCTTATCTGAATAAAATTTAGATCAATTCCAAAGAAAAAAATTATTTTTAGTCTCAATCATTTCACTACTGGGCCACCGTATAAGGTTCAATACATGTACCATTCCAAAAATAGAGCAGGGGAATGACCCATATCCGGGCATGCGCACAATTGCAAACAAGCTGGTGAATGCTCACTGAACGCAGCAGTGAGTCTAATTGCGATCTCGCTGCAGTTTACCGTCACTGAATAAAATATTTTGTTATTGTTACTGTGATGCAGGATGTTAAGTATTCAATCTAAGTTTAAATTCAATTCAAAATGTTTATAGCAACTGCTTGACCAAATTCGTCTTAGACTAAGGTGTGCACAATTGCAAAAATACAGTTTTGAAATGTACTCTCATTTTCAGCATCTGGTTTCTTAAGTTTTTTAACCCCGCAGTCAAACAATGTTTCGTTTGAGAGACTGTTTCATTGCTGTCTTTTATTCTGTGGCAAGTTCTGACACCGTCACTGATAGATTAAGTAGATCTATATCAGTAAATGTATATAGACCAAGAAGACCGAATCGTTGTACTTGACCTGGAGGCTGGATCAATTAGAAAAGTTGCATGCTAAAATTTCATTGGTTTACCATTTTGATATTGGTCAATCAGGGATGCCGTTATTTAGTATATATTTGAATTGTTGCTAATGACAGACTTCAAAATAGATGACATCATGCACGAGAATTTCCGAAAACAGAAACAGCGTAGTAGTCTTTAACAGTTTAAAAACTTTTTATTTATTTTTTTATCATCGAAAGTAGCCGGCACATGAGGGTGTCACAGGCGGTGAAATTCCGCCGGCTACCAGCTACTTTTGAAAGCCCTGCTCATGTATGCAAAGTCACCACTATCAAATATCCTACACACAGTGGGTAAATACCATTTACATAAAGTTCTGTACTTCACCTGGTGACCTTCGACATTCTGAAATGAACGTGCCCCTCTTCTACTACTTATAAAGAATTAACATATGTCATATCAATGAAGCAAAGGGTTCTCAAGATGTTGAGTGGGAAACATGAGGTCTACCACCAGACCAGCCAACCATATCTGAAAAGTGTACCACAATAAAGAACCCTTAGGTAATAGTAACAGTGCATTTGACAGACAAGGAATGAATGTTACTGAAACAGTGCTTTAACATAAGTCTATATCATCAGTCAAAATGTTTGGTGTTTCACCAATACAAGTGTAGAATGCACAATGTATTGTCACTACTGTATGGCTCATACACTGACATACATAGAAAAGTTTTGTGCATGCACAAAAATTTTCGACGATCTTGGCTCATACACTGACATACGTAGAAAAGTTTTGTGCATGCACAAAAATTTTCGACGATCTTGGCGTACTTCAACTTTGGCCAGCGTGTTGTTAACTTATGTAAAAGGTATTTAAAACTTACCAGATGTATGCCAGTGCATAAACCAAATTTTTCATACATTGGGCATATGCTGCTTAAATTGTCAATGTGTGACAGCGGATGAACACTTGTGTTGCAATCTCCTAGTAAGTTTGAGCATTTCACTAACACTTGTAATGTTGTCTATCAATAAGTTTGAGCATTTCACTAACACTTGTGTTGCAATCTCCTAGTAAGTTTGAGCATTTCACTAACACCTGTGTTGCAATCTCCTAGTAAGTTTGAGCATTTCACTAACACTTGTAATGTTGTCTATCAATAAGTGTGAGCATTTCACTAACACTTGTGTTGCAATCTCCTAGTAAGTTTGAGCATTTCACTAACACCTGTGTTGCCATCTCCCAGTAAGTTTGAGCATTTCACTAACAATTGTAATGCTGTCTATCAATTAGTTTGAGCATTTCACTAACACTTGTAATGTTATCTATCAATAAGTTTGAGCATTTCACTAACACTTGTGTTGCAATCTCCCAGTAAGTTTGAGCATTTCACTAACACTTGTAATGCTGTCTATCAATAAGTTTCAGCATCCCACTAACACTTGTAATGTTATCTATCAATAAGTTTGAGCATTCCACTAACACTTGTGTTGCAATCTCCCAGTAAGTTTGAGCATCTCACTAACAATTGTAATGCTGTACATTAATAAGTTTGAGCATTCCACTAACACTTGTAATGTTATCTATCAATTAGTTAGAGCATTCCACTAACACTTGTGTTGCAATCTCCCAGTAAGTTTGAGCATTTAACTAACACTTGTAATGTTATCTATTAGTAAGTTTGAGCATCCCACTAACACTTGTAATGTTATCTATCAGTAAGTTTGAGCATTTCACTAACACTTGTGTTGCAATCTCCCAGTAAGTTTGAGCATTTCACTAACACTTGTAATGTTGTCTATCAGTAAGTATCAGTAAGATTTTATCAGCATTTCATGGTTGCTGTATTTCTTCCTCTATTTTCTGCTCAGTAGGTTTTAACAATGATCTAACAAGCTGAGTGTCTTAGGTATAATGCCCAATGTCAGGTCATATCACTTAAATTTCTTTTAAAAAAGTGCAGTGACAGTTTTGCCACCAAGCACCTGACAATAGAGATTAAAATGTCTTCTATAAAATACTCTAAACTGAGGTATTACAATGGAACATCACCTAAAGACCACCTCACTTATGAGGCCACCTCATAATTAAGACCATGAGTTCCCAGCCTCTTCATTAATATTGAATCAGTACATAACCTCACTTAAGAGAATACCTCACTAATCAGACCACTTTAAGTCAGTCAGTTATGTGTTCTTAATAGCAAGGTTCTACTGTAACACCTTACTAATCAGACCACTGTGAGTCAGTCAGTTAGGTGGTCTTGATTGTGAGGTTCTACTGTAACACCTCACTAATCAGATCACTTTGAGTCAGTCAGTTAGGTGGTCTTGATTGTGAGGTTCTACTGTAACACCTCACTAATCAGACCACTCTGAATCAGTCAGTTAGGTGGTCTTGATTGTGAGGTTCTACTGTAACACCTCACTAATCAGACCACTCTGAATCAGTCAGTTAGGTGGTCTTGATTGTGAGGTTCTACTCTAACACCTCACTAATCAGACCACTCTGAATCAGTCAGTTAGGTGGTCTTGATTGTGAGGTTCTACTGTCACACCTCACTAATAAGACCACTCTAAATCAGTTAGGTAGTATTGATAGTGAGGTTCAGTCAGTTAGGTAGTATTGATAGCAAGGTACAATTGTAACACATAACTTGTCAGACCACCTTTATGTTAGTCAGTTAGGTGATCTTGATAGTGAGGTTCTACTGTAACACCTCACTAATCAGACCACTCTGAATCAGTCAGTTAGGTAGTATTGATAGTGAGGTTCAGTCAGTTAGGTAGTATTGATAGTGAGGTTCAGTCAGTTAGGTAGTATTGATAGTGAGGTTCAGTCAGTTAGGTAGTATTGATAGCAAGGTACAACTGTAACACATAACTTGTCAGACCACCTTTATGTTAGTCAGTTAGGTGGTTGCACTTTCTACATTGTATCCCCATCATTGTAAACAAATCACAGGTCAAAATATCTGTAATTTCATCATCGTGAAAGAGAAAACTTGGTCTTCATAAAACAAAAACAAATGTTATATATTCTTTCATTCTCTCATTGTGGTTCTTCCTGCATGAGAAATCAGAATACTGTGTTTGAACCATGACATCTCAACTCTAGTCAGTTGGTTAGTGCAGGTTCAAACTTCTATAATGTTGTGGAGAAATTTGCTGTTTATTTATGTAAACTCAAAAGAATGTTTGTGGGTATATTGTAGCTTGTGTAGCTTGGGGTTTTTTCCCACCATTGAAATCTGTTTACCACAATATTTCTGCAATCATTAACATTCTAGCATTAATTACATGTATTCCTTATAGTGAAGATAATGACAATCAACAAATCTCCTTCCCATACATTCTTGTGCACAATATTTGGTTTGTTTGATAAGGTCAAAGGTCATTTGCCTGATTTCTGTCAATTAGCATGCATGTACAAATCCTATTATTACAAGAGGGTATGTCAATTTTAGGATGACAGATTTTGGTTAGAATATTTCCAATTTATTCCTAAAACTCATTTTTGAATGAACACAAAAGATATTCCACTTGCCATTGTCAACGCTTTGCTTGCATGCCAAAATTCTTAAGCCCTATGCCTTTACCATATAGGAAACTGTTAGAAATTTACGTAATGATGATAAACAAATTACCTAATTATAGCAATTATCAATTTACAGTTTTAATGCGGGCACATGCTATCCTATACAGTGACAATAGTCTTGTAAATATTATAATAAATACTGATAATAAATAATACAGTCGGAATATTTCTAATTATCTCAGCTTAAGACATGTATTGCTTGAATGGCTACCTGAAGGACAATTTATCAAATATGCATGTCTGACGCAGAAAAAATTCAATATTTACAGGTGAACTTTAGATTTTTCATAACGCCATTGCCCCAAACAGATGATAACAACTAAGATTAATTCTAGAGATATAAAAAAACACAAATCCACAGTATTGCCTTTTCTTGCTTTAAATTTTCAACAATAGAGAGAAAGAAAGAATAACCAAACTTCGAGTAAAAACTGTCACGGTAGAGAGAAAAAGAAACTATGCAAAGGAGATAGGGTAAAAGAGAGACTGAGAAAGAGATTGAGAGATGGAAATAATTGTATCCAAGTATGTACTGAGAGAAAGGCCTCCATTTACTTTAGGGTACCCGACTTTTACTTGTTTTAACCCTAACCCCTAAATATAAACTTTAACCCTAGACCTTTACACTAACATTATACTAGAGGGGCATTACCTGTTTTTTTTTCAAAATAATTTTTTTCTTTTATTTTAACTTAATTTTTATTTTCTATTTGTTAACACTTAGATTGATATACGATAACAAAAGAGAGATATACACAAACATAAAATCTTTTTAATTATAAAAACTCCTATACGTTTTGTGAAAATTTAGCACTTTTTCATTTGCAATTGATTAACTCAACCTTACCATTTGTATATGAATACCACACTGGACCTGATCTTATTTTTCACAAATCATATAGGAATGTAAGATTTTATATGCTTGCACATATCTGTTATTTGTTATAGTACACCAAGTACAAGTAGTAAAAGTAGAAAAAGTGAAATATATATATATATTTTTTTGGGGTAAGCACAGAGAAACACAACACTGATATTCAATCATGTCACTATATAGACTATTTTTGTGTTCTTACTTTGATTTCAAAATGCACAAGATTTATTTTAGAAGCTATTTTTTAAAATTTCACAAAACAAAACAAAAGATTCCCTAGTGAAAGTTAAGCTGCAAGGTGTGATGCAATATGGTTGACAAGTAACAAATAACTCTCATATCAAACGCCAACCTGACAACTTTGGCCATACAGACCACTTTGCTCATTCTTTGTGCACCGTACAGCTTAGTTTCTTACAGTTTCTCTGCATGTATCTTTGATAAGTTTCATGAAAAAGTCAAAAGTAACTAAAATCACCAAAATTCACTACAATGGGAAATAACTCCCATGAGATACCATTTGCATATTTCAGCAATTTTGACTTTTTTTGTAGGTTATTTTGTGCTGAACAATTTGTCTCAACATTTTCTTCATCTCTTATGATTTCGAAAAAAAACCAGTAAAACACTCAAAACTCACTTACTGTTTTATCGTATACTGATACTTCCCTTTGGAGGACATTAAATTTTATTGGAATTTTTTATGATTTCAATAGGAAACTTTCCGCTATGCAGCAAACATGCAACAACAAATGCTTTACATTGACACGGGTATGCATGCCTACTGTCATCATAGCCTTCATGAGTATCCAGATAGGAATAAAATGCTTTTCCTGTGACGGTTATCTTAAACAATAAGTGATTAGAGTTTTCCATCAGAAAATTAAAATCTTACTTGACCTGCCAAATTATATGAATCAGAAAATTCCCTATCATTCATGTAAAGTTTGGACCCTATCATTCATGTAAAGTTTGGTCAAACATTTTCAGCAATTTCAGAGAAAGAGATATCTTAATATGTCTATTGAACCCAATAAAACGTGTAGTTGATGGGCACAAAAATGGCAGAGATGACCTTAAATGATCATTTATTTCCATGCACACCTTCAAAACCATTTTGATAATTGATAATGATTATAAAATATAAATCTTGAACACGATTCTCCTTGGAGACTATTATGCACTTGTTCACCCCATCTTCAACGACCTTGTTTCATTAGAACATATCTCTAAAAAGTACTCGTGTTCATTGTGTGATCCACCTAGGAGCAATTTTAATCAAATTTAAAAAAGAAAAAAACATCAAGTAACTACATATTACAAAATGAGACAATGTATATCTGCCCATTAAATCGGCTAGGGTGAAGGCTACTATATATATATATATATATATATATATATATATATATATATATATATATATATATATATATATATATATATATATATATATATATATATAACTAGTGCTAGTAATCAGTCTAAATGACAAAAATAAAAGAGTCAGGGAACCATATCTTTTTCCTAATGATCTATGGTATTTTTCTACCATGACATTAACTTGGTTGTGTTTTACATGTTTGCTGTAGTGATTTCTCTGTACTGGATGAAAATGCTTGAAAAGATATTTCTTTTAACGTACAACAGGAAAATGAGAATTTTCCAAGCAATTATACTAGAAAAAAATGTTTGATTTACAAATACAGTGACATGATTTTGAGTTATGTAATTTTGGTTCTGCTAATTACTGGAGAAATAAAAAGAAATATATGATGCCGTATACTAAACCAGTTATAGGATTGTTATATATGAAATAATTATTCCAGTTATACAATATGTTGCTTAAAATAATTTGTATTTTTTGACACACACATACTTGATTTCATTTCCCAGCAACCAAAAACCAAGCTCCAGAAGGAAATGTGGAACAGAGGATAAGCCCATTTTGTTGTAAAGACCCCTAAAATAAATGTTAAGCTTAGTTGAGTTGCCAGAAGGATAGTATCTGAAATGAAATGTAAAGCCATGACAGCTTCTGAGGTCTTCATGTTTCAAATTGTCAAATTGAAATCATGTGTTACACGTTTTGACTATCCAACAATCTATGATCTGTAATCATAATTTGTCAGTACAGTGAAACCCGTCTTGAGGGACCCTCCCATCTGCTTTTGAAACATGACCCCAAGACAGATGGTTTCTCAAAAGTGATCTTGTATAAAGGATTGCTTAACTGAGTGGTTCCTTTAACTAATCATCCAATGAAACAAGCAGTGGATCTTCTGTACATGAATGACTTAGACCAGTCAAAATGTGTTTTTTTTTGGGGGGGGGATGAGTTACTCTGGTCTCATAAGGTAGGTGACCTTCATGAGAGTGGTCTCTCAAGATAACTGTAGTATCACTTAATCTTACAGAGACTGGAATATCAAAGTCCCTAAAGCTATCAACATCCTCAATGCCAACCCATCCTCATTATCTCTTCCTTTGAGGTCTCTGAGGAAGAGCATTCATTCTGCATCTTGAAAGTTTAAGGTTCAAATCCAACTCAACATTAAAGCTTAACTCGTTAACCCCTGAAAAACAATGGACTCTTCTGTAAATCAATGATTCAGACCAATCCAAGTGTGTATTCAGAGGTGAAGATTTAAACATAGCTTGTGACTGTTCCTTAATCCAGACCTGAACATAGGCAATGATAGTCTGTTAAACATGCCACAAAATAAAGAAATCATTGTAACCCATTTACAGGTTACACCAAAAAAGAATAACCATAACCTACAAATTAAGATAACAATTATAAAAGCACCAAAATGCATATAATTTTATCAATTACACTGTATTGTTTTCTCATTCTGCTAATCATATACAATGTCATGTATACAGTATAGTGTGTATTTCAAAATAGGTAAAAAAAAATGAGGTGACAAATATCGTTGAGAACAAAAAGGAGGTTACGTGATTTGTATTTGTCGTAACCTCCACGGAACCTGAACAATCGCTTCGGTTTTATTTTGTGGTCTGTTCAGTGATAATGCAAATAGAATGAAGCACTGTATACCTGGAAGGTTTCACTCAAAATGTCTAGCTGGAACCTATAAAACAGCGAACACTGAAATGAGGGAATATATGCTATTTTGCTTGTTGTGGTGATCTTTTCCTGGGTATATTTGTACCAAGTTTTTACTTCAAGCATCAAGAGACATGCCAACATTTTATAACATCAAACACATATATAAAGTCTGGCACTAGCTACTGGTAAAACAAATAAATAAAATCAGATATTGACAAAAATATCAAAATATATCAAAATCCTAGAAAATATCAATGTTAGTGTATATCAATCATAAACAAGAGAAACAAATTTGATGGAAAAATGCATATTAAATTTTACCCCATAAACTTAAAATACAGATAAAGAAAAAATCACAGAAATATATATTGAAACAAGATAAAATGCTAGGTTGAAAATAAAAAAAAAAAATGATAACTGATAGTAACTGCAAGAAGGATCAAAAGTGAGGCAAAATATCACATGATGCTACGTAGCGACATGATGTCCTTTGATGATTTTTATCTTCCTCATGTGTACCTCGACTTTCGAGTCAGAAACGATTCACATATATACTATAACATTATATTATATTATATTACATATATATATTCACACAGTGAAACTCGCTTATAATGAACTCTGTTACATTTTAATCCCACTTCATTTGAAATGATTTTGATTCCCTGGCCAAACTTCTTTATTACCAATATAACTCCATTATTTTTTAAAACCTTGTGGAGCCAGGGTGGCTCAGTTGGTAGCGCGCTCGACCCTTGATCGTGAGGTCATTAGTTTGAGTCCAGCCAGTGGCAGGTTGTTTTCCTGTCCTTCAAATGAGACAGGAAAAACCGAGGTCCCGTGTCACAGTAGGTGTCAGCACGTTAAAGAACCCTCACTGCTCAATGGCTGTAAGTGCCGAGCATAGGCCAAAAATTGAAGCCCTTCACCGACATTTGGTGATGTCTCCATATGATTGAAAGATTTTTGAGTGGGACGTTAAACAACAATAAACAAACAAAGTCCATTATTTTGAAAACCCTGTTTATCTAAAAGAAAAATTAATTCCCCTTTGGTATCAATCTATCCAGGTTTCACACACACACACACACACACATATATATATATATATATATTGCAGTGTGTGTGTGTGTGTGTGTTTGTGCAAGTGTGCGAGATCATAAGAATATTAAAGTTAAGGATGGTAAAGATCTTTGAATTTTGATGGAAACCATGAATTATTTCATAATTGATTAATGGCATACAAAGACAAACATATATATAATTTAACATTTGTGAGCAAAAACAAGGCACTGCATTGAAAATTTAAACAATGAAAACTGTTGAAACTGAAATATTTCATGGTGGCAGAAGGAAATTGTAATGTGGCAGAGAAAAATCTGAGGGTTACTGGTAAAATAAATTCAAACTTGACCTGTAACCATACTTAAATAAACTATGACAACACACACTCACGAATGAGATATTATAAATTACTGAAGCATTGATTTCCAATTTTCAAGAAAGGAAGGGCATTTTTAGTGATGCTATACACATTTTGAAACTCTTTTACCCCTAAAGACACATTTGGACTGGTCTAATTCATTGATTTACTGAAGAGTCTACTGCTTTTCAGGAGTTGACAGTTAAGCCTAGTGCAGCAAGTTAAAAAACAAAACATCACATCATTTCCCTCCACTGACTGTGTATACAATCTCGTTATAATATCTAACGTATTGTCAGAGGGTCAGAGATTAGATGGGTTTACTGTTAAAAACATTAAAATGTCAGTGAACATGTCAAACACCTACTTGACATTTGTGAAGGTCACTGATTAGGTCAGACCATTGTTGAACCCTTTATCCCCGACAACAAACATACACATCGTTTGTCACATGTTAGCAATCTTCTCTAGCCATTTTCTATTTATTCACTCTACTATTATATCCAAAATTATCTGATCATATTTCAAAATGACAAATAATGCTTTTTGTACTGTTAAAAAGCGTTGGCTTATATCTCAGACATTTAAACTTTTTTTTGAAATGCTGAAAATCACTTAGGTGTACAGAAAACTATTAAACGGACTATGTGTAGGCATTTATCATAGGACCAATCAAATGTAAACAATAAAAAAAAAATCTGGGAAAATATGTTATTATTTTCAATTTCTTAAACTCCTTGGGAAAACATGACTTGAAGTATGCAATCAATGTATTATTGGATATGAGCTCATTTGGTTTCGGAATATAAATGATATGCATTTTAACAAGATATTGTAACAAAATAGCAAACAATATCCTTTCTTTTAATCCTATTGTCTCAGTCCAATCCCCGATTTGTCTTACCCAGCAATGAACGGTTACAATTTAACCAATTGCGAGATGCAGTTGTTTATAGGAATTTGTCTACGTGGAGATAAGATTTGCTTTTCATGTACTTTATAAGGCAAACAGCAAGCAATGAATGCATTTTGTTTCTGTACTTATGAGCCTCCATCAGGATTAAGGACATGAACATCTATTATTTTATCTCAAGTCACACATAATGAAGCCTTGAAGAAGAAAAGAAGTCCCTAGAGGGCCCAAAACTTTCCTCAGTAATAATTGAAATTAACAAGGAGAAAACCCATAAGGATTACATCACAAAAATCAATACTATTATATAAGAAAGTGCATTACATAAGGATGTGGAAGATTTCAATATGTTTCAGGACAGTAATAAGGAAACGGATGATAGCTGTAAAATTACACAGCGAAAAAAAAACCTATCTAAGCAATGAAAGCTTAAAAGCACATAAAGGTCCATAGCTTTGAAGTCATGGTTTAAAAGTAAAGGCTTGTGCAGGGAGAAATGATAAAAACTCCCTTCACTAGGTTTCGACATTGATCATTGGAGCTCTGACTGAACATATTAAAAATGCATGGACCAGGTTTTTTTTTGTTTCAACAAAAAGATGTTTCTATTTAAAGAAAAAAAATAACAGCATGGTTATATCAAGTCTTTACATTTAAATCTACTGTGTTTGTCTAATGATGTATCTGGGTAACACAACCATTAGCCATACCAAAATATCAAGATACGGTATACACAATTGTAATCCTTAGATATATACCAAAATATCAAGATATACATAACTGTAATCCTTAGATATATACCAAAATATCAAGATACGGTATACACAATTGTAATCCTTAGATATATATGAAAATATCAAGATATATACAATTGTAATCCTTAGATATATACCAAAATATCAGGATATACACAACTGTAATCCTTAGATATATACCAAAATATCAGGATATACACAACTGTAATCCTTAGATATATACAAAAATATCAGGATATATAGCAAAATATCAGGATATATAAATGTTATCCTTAGATATATACCAAAATATCAGGATATACACAAATGTAATCCTTAGATATATACCAAAATATCAGGATACATGTATACACAATCATAATACTTAGTCATAAGAAGTATCCAGACATACCATATGATACCCAATAGAGGTGCCAGAAATTTCAAGATATTTTTTTTCGCCAATAGACTGAAAATTACGATTTAAAACATTTAATCCTGACAAAAAATGTCTACCGATCGCCAGAAAATGGACAAGAGGCGGTAGAAATATAGGGAAATCAGTTGAAAATTCAAAAATTTGGTAGAAATCGGTAGATTTTTCCTACACAGTATAGGTCATTGTGTAATTACCTCCAGCACATGTTTGATAATGACACCTCTATATGGTCTAATTACATTAATAAATAAACAGGGTTATCTGTCCTTGAAGTATTGAGACATCTATTTTAGGTTATATAAGTCCCCTATATCTTCCAAATAGTCATGAAGAACAAGGACAAATAAAAAAATCATCATAGTTCCAAATATTTAGCAATCAAACTGAGATTATATTTCCTACAGGTAAGTCTATTTATTTATTTTCTGCATTCCAAATCCAACTGATATATTAGAATATTCAGAATTTAGTATATTTTAAAATTTGCTAGAACTAATTAAGAAATACTAAATTTTAAACATTCTAATATAACACAATGACCATAACATCATTTTGAGTCCCCCAAGCTCTGTGTGTACATGTATATATTACATGTATTAAAACTTCAAAATAAAGCCTATATCTATTCCTTATAAATTTCAAAGTTGACTAGAAAATTAAAAGAAATGTGATATATATATCATCAATATTATTGACAATAATTCCCCTTTAGATGCATAAAATGGCAGATATTGAAGTTTAAAATTACAATTTTTTCTTGTTATTTCAGAAGGGGGACACCCCTTCCCATACCCTGCCCCTTTCACTTATTTCGGCACAACTGGTACACGCATATATATGAGAATGACAACGCATTCGTAAGATGTTCGATTGTTGTACGCATTTTCTAACCCAGACAAATTTCCTAATGTTGACAGGTATGATTATGGTATATCAAGATACTATGGTATGTTTGAGGGTTATATCATGGTATATCTGGATATTTTGAAATGTTTGAGGGTTATGTTATACAATTATGGCCCTCTGTGTCGGGACACATTTCAGATTGTCTCCCTGGGAAGGGTTATTTTCCTGTGGGTGAAGAGGGCCATAACTGTATGTTTTATTACACCAAAATAAACAATACAAAAAAAAAAAACATTACCAAGATTATTTAGTATATTTGAGTGCAACATTAACTTAATAAGACATAGGGAAAACCTATGGAAAAAGGTGAAAGCTTTCATCAGCAGTTTCACAAGTTCAGTGTCTTTTTTTATTGCGTAAATGGTCATCCATTGTTTTTAAATAAAATTCTGACTCCCTATTGCTTAATAAAATCCATAAAGTCATGTATTAAGTGGCTTTACCATGTTTACTTCCCTTTCAGTGTTAAAAAATGGATGTGCACCCGTAATAAAAGTGCCATGTACATGCTTGCAAGATTTACCGGCAAGGGGTTATTTCCCCGGTATTATCCCCCGTTGCCAATGGCAGCGAAGTTATAATACCACGGTCTCGTGATTGTTTTATTTGCTCAAATTTTCCTATCTCAGAATGTACTGCTTTTACCGTGAAAAACAAACATGCTGATAATGTATGGTTTACCCTAGTATTTTGATATGCCTGAGGGTTAATTATGGTACAGATGCGTATCGAGGGTTATTTGGTATATCATGATATGCCTGAGGGTTATATTATTATACCTGGCATTTTGAGCCTGGGTTATTTATGGTTTATCTAGATATTATTGATATGCCTGAGGGTTATTGGTATAAGATGATATGCCTGCGGGTTTAAGTTATAATACCACGGTCTCGGTATGATATTTTGATATGCCTGGGGTTATTTTATGCCTCTGAGATTATGGTATATCAATTTTCGGTGACATATGATCCTGAGGGTTATATTATGGTTTCTAGTATTATGTGCCTGAGGGTTATATTTTATCTAGATATTATGAATCGTTATAATAATCTGGATATTTTTGATATAATATTATGGTTTATCTAGATATTTTGATATGCCTGAGGGTTATATTATGGTATATCTAGATATTTTGATATGCTTATATCTAGATATTTTGAGGGTATGCTAGATGAGGGTTATTATGGTATCTAGATATTATCTATGCCTGAGGGTTATATTTGGTGATATTATGATATGCCTGAGGGTTATTATGGTATATCTATGGTATATATGGATATTTTTATGGGTATATGATATGCCTGAGGGTTATATTATGGTATATCTGGATATTTTGATATGCCTGAGGGTTATATTATGATATTTTGATATGCCTGAGGGTTATATTATGGTATATCTAGATATTATGTATGGTATATCTGGATATGATATGAGGGTTATATATTATATCTAGATATATCTGGTTATATTATGGTATATCTAGATATTATGATATGCCTGAGGGTTATATTATGGTATAGATATTTTGATATGCCTGAGGGTTATATTTGGTATATCTGATTTGTTGTCTGAGGGTTATATTATTATGGTATATCTGAGGGTTATATTATAGTATATATGCCTGAGGGTTATATTATGGTATATCTATATATTTTGATTGTTTGAGGGTTATATTATGGTTTATCTAGATATTTTGATATGCCTGAGGGTTATATTATGGGATATTTTGATATTCCTGAGGGTTATATTATGGTATATCTGGATATTTTGGTATATTTCAGGGTTATAATATGGTATCCCTAGATAACATGGTATGTCCATATGTACCATAATATAATCCTCAAACATACCAAAGTATCCAGATATATTCCACATCACAAAGGAGGTCTATCAGGTCAAGCACAACACAAATCAACAGTGCATTGTTCTTCTGTTTACAAAACAAGATACCAATGTATTAGTGCAGTTAATCACTGCAGCATGAGAAATGGCGAGTCCACCATTTAACTGATTTGCATATAACATACGCACAAGAATTACAAAAGATATGAATTTCAACATGATTTCGGAGAGTTAAAGTTAATTGATAAGTAACATTCTAATTATGTTAGAAATGTCAGAGTTCACATACAGGATGTTATACTAACTTTGTATTTGCACTTACCCTAGCTCTATGATATATTGAGGATATTTTTTTCTGAAATTCAGAACTTGAATATCTACATATTGAAGTGTGATTTGAAAATTTAGATTTTAATGCTAAATTTTTATCACGGTGATTCCCGTTAACATATGTTTTCTCCTTCTTCTGGACTCATAGTGTGGCTTTGTGATTGGAGAGCCGATATTCTGACATAACCAAGTTGATAAACTCAAAATCAATCAACGTCACTGTTATCATATTGCCAGAAAATGTCCTAATAATATTTTGTAATATGATTTATAATCCTTGACTTGTTTTAACAGTAATACTTGTTTGTATCCTCTGAATTATTACCACGTACCAAAGTATCATAATCTTGTTAAACAATAAATGTCACTAGATCAACTAATCATAGGCCTAGAAGAGTGCAATTAAATTAAAAAACGATCTCTCACTGCTCCTGTTTTCTGCCATTTATATAAT
Organism: Atrina japonica; assembly: GCA_030159075.1. Lineage (NCBI taxonomy): Eukaryota > Metazoa > Mollusca > Bivalvia > Pterioida > Pinnidae > Atrina > Atrina japonica. The sequence continues at coordinate 1,201,027 of BROG01000071.1, read as the reverse complement.
CTAAATGTTTTATCGAAAAGCAAAGAGAATTTGTAATGAAGAAATCATCAGTCCGCCCTAGTTCATTTGCAGTATCTTTTGTGAGTCAATCCTATCAAAATTATGAAAAGAATTCTCTACTTCCTGATTTTTGTATCTTCAATGTTGTTTTTATATTTAAAATGTTTATAGTCATCTATCATTTGATAATCTTATGTTTTGGCCATCATTGTTTAGGAGAGAACACACAAAATACTCATCACCTATAAATATCATTCACATGTTTTCTCCTACATGCAGAAATGAAAAAAAAAAATTCCATTAATATATTATTCCTTTCATGACGTTGTATAAAAAATCTTTATTGATTTTACTTTAAAATTCAACATTTCAACTGAAAACTGTAGAAGTTAGATCGTCATGCCTTAAATCACATTCGCAATATGTTCTGTTTATGTTTATCAGGGCCCAAAGTCACCAAATTTACTCGATACTCAAGCTCAACAATTATTTCATTATTCGGACTATAAAGTCATTTGTAAAATTTCCGAATTTGAGTGAATATAAAACATATTATTCTTTTACGTCATTCACATGTAAATATTTCATCACATTTATGTACTTCCTGTAAAATGAATAAATACGTTGAGTATGAATAATTTGTCTTCATTTCTAATGTATTGTTTCAGTTCTATTAATTTGAAACAGAGAATATCATTTTATGACCAAATCCACTAACTTTAATAACTATAATGAAATCTTATTAGATCTAAGTAAAAGCTGTCCTTTTTTAAAGTACATTCTGATTTGAATCTTGCTACAGATTAATTAAACGTTTTTCCTGTGGAGCTTCTCATATCAGAAGAGCGAGTAGAATTATCCTTATGATACTGAAAAAGTTACTCTAAGTTATGTGAATCAAGGTATATCAATATTACATCTATTACAATGACACAAAACCAAGCTCAAGAATTGATATTGGCTTGATCCCTAGAGATTGCTTCAAAAGGACACACCTGTGGATTGATAATGGTTTGATCCTTCAAGCTTACTACAATAGGAAGAGGCAGTGGATTGATAATGGCTTGATCCCTAGAGCTTACTACAAAAGGATAAGACAGTGGATTGATAATGACTTGATCCCTAGACCTTACTACAAAAGGACAAGCCAATGGATTGATAATGGCTTAACTGGTAGAGCTTACTACACAAGGACAAGGTAGTGGATTGATAATGGTTCAATCCTTAGAGATTACTACAAAAGGGTGAGTCTGTGGATTAATAATGGCTTAATCCATAGATTTTACTACAAAGGACAAGACAGTGGATTGATAATGACTTCTTAGAGCTTACTACACAGGGAGAAACAAGTTGATTGATAATGGCTTGATCCTTAGAGCTTACTACAAAAGGATAAGACAGTGGATTGATATTGGTTTGATTCTTAGAGCTTACTACAAAAGGATAAGACAGTGGATTGATATTGGTTTGATTCTTAGAGCTTACTACAAAAGGATAAGACAGTGGATTGATATTGGTTTGATTCTTAGAGCTTACTACAAAAGGATAAGACAGTGGATTGATATTGGTTTGATTCTTAGAGCTTGCTACAAAAGGATAAGACAGTGGATTGATATTGGCTTGATCCTTAGAGCTTACTACAAAAGGATAAGACAGTGGATTGATAATGGCTTGATTCTTAGAGCTTACTACAAAAGGACAATTTGGTGGATTGTTATTGGTTCGACTCTTAGAGCTTACTACAAAAGGATAAGACAGTGGATTGATAATGGTTTGATTCTTAGAGCTTACTACAAAAGGATAAGACAGTGGATTGATATTGGTTTGATTCTTAGAGCTTGCTACAAAAGGATAAGACAGTGGATTGATATTGGTTTGATTCTTAGAGCTTACTACAAAAGGATAAGACAGTGGATTGATATTGGTTTGATTCTTAGAGCTTGCTACACCATTGTTCATTTAGTTGTAAAACACCAAAGAAACATAACAGATATTGGCCATATTTGAAATAAACCAATTTTTTCAATGAGTTTGAAAAATATATATCCACTCATTGTAAGAAAATATCAGTTAAGATTTAATTAATTCCATATGCTAATTGATTATTCATTTATTAAATTAAACATGTAATCGAAACAGATGCTGTCATTTTCTTTTTCAAAATGAAAGAGAATAAACATGCGAAAAAGCAGAAAAACACTCACATTTCACAAATTTTCGGACACTTGGCCTTAGTCAAGTGAAAGACGACAATATGTATATCAGTTACATAGTATTAAGTCTGCACAATACAAAGCTCCAGAGCAAATGTTTATTGATGTTTACCGATGACATCACAAGCAATGACATCATACCGTTACTGACACATGCATATTACAGTGCACATTAGAAGACCTATAAAAGTATACATTTACCAGATATACGCGAATACTTGTATAAATATTGAATGATATACAACATTAAGTATATACAATTATATCACGGATTACACAGTACCTTATAATTATTATAGCTATAAGAGTCCTCACGTAAATTAGGTAAGGTTCCTAACTGATAAATTGTACATATGATATAATCTATCTATTTTTTTTATCTTCCTAATAATATCTCTTATATAATAAGTCTATTCTTTTCCAGGGTAGATGAATTACAGAAATGTAGCGAAACATAATTTGAGTTAGCAACCCTTCTTTTTTGGTAGAAATGACTCGAGTATTACATTTATCTTCAAGCAGTAGCTAGAGTTATTTGACAACTCATTGAATACAAGAGAAATTAGAAGAAAAAAAGAATAAAAAATTTATCAGGGCTAATTCAAGATGTTTTAAAATCAATAAGTCATCTTGAACATCAAAGTTGACTTAGTTTTGTATTTCTTTTAACTGCACTGACTTGACATCACAGCTTTCATTTGAAAAAGATCGGCAATATACAGAATTCCAATGACGCCGTTGTCTTCTACATTATATATATGACACCCTTGTTTTCTACATAATATATACACATATGACAGGATTTTTACCATGCCCTTGTACCCCACTTATACGACACAAAGGTTCATGTCACATAGCAAAAATTTCCCTGTTGATTGAGTTTCACAGGTTGTCACTAAATGCATGCATGGGCGTACATAACCATGACATAGGTCGGAGAAGATAAATAGAAACATTCTGGCATCTAGTGGCTAAGCAACAGTCATTTTACCTCTCTACTTAGTACATTTGTGGTGGTAGACTTATAGTTTTGCTGTAGGAGAAATCTCTGTAACAATGTACCCAGAAAAAAATCTGTTAAACTGACGATTCAGCAAAGCTCTTTGTGCTCATCCGAATAAAAGTGAGACGTGCTTATGTTTACAAATGTCATAATGACTTCGCCATATGGGTCATTTTGTATCTTAGAGACAAACCATAGTGCACAACTGTGAAGTTATATTTCTGAGAATGCATAAATAGACATTTTAATCATATCAATTTCATGTTTTGAGGGGATTTACATGAAAAGTTTGAAAAATATAATGGCAAAGAGCAGGGTATTAAATTATATATGCATAATTTGATGAAATTCTAATAAAAAAAAAATCAAGTATCCAGGGTATAGACAATGATTGTAAAACACTTCAGAAATCCAGGATTATGCATCAAAAAGATTACATTTAGCCTAAGTTTCACTTCTTTTTTTAAATGAGATTGATATATCACATCTGACTAGGGCAAATTATGACCTAATTTATATGAACTGACTTTCAAAAAACAGTGATGTTCAGACAATGAAATGTGCAATCATGCAGGGTCATGACAGAAGTAACAAAAAGTTACCAGAGTTAAGGAAAGGAAATTAACATTTATTCTTCAGAGATCAAAAGAAGAAAAAATGAATTTAGTACAGTAAAACCAATCTTTATAGACTATTCTCATAAAAGACCACATGTCTTGTGAGGTGGACTGCTTCACTAAAGGATGGTCCCACTTTCCACCACACTGTGAATGACAAGAATCGGGGACCAATTTCACCAAAGGTCTTTCACGTTACATCTAGAGGTAAATGTAAACATAGGTCGTAACTTTACATCTAAAGGTAAATGTAGACAGTCATCACTTATGTCTAAAATAACTAAAGGTCATAACTTAACATCTAAAGGTAAATGTAGACAGTCATCACTTATGTCTAAAATAACTAAAGGTCATAACTTTACATCTAGAGGTAAATGTAGACACAGTCATAACTTACATGTATGTCTAAAAACTAAAGGTCATAACTTTATATCTAGAGGTAAAATTAATGTAGACATCTTCCTAGTTATAAACTTTCTAAGCCTTACTTAACACTTAAATGTAAAATGTTCTATATATTATAACCCCTACCTAGTTCAGATAATAAGCTCTGGATATAGAGCCTTACTTAACCCTCAGATGTCAAAAGTTCTATATATTATAATCCCTACCTAGTTCAGATAATAAGCTCTGGATATAGAGCCTTACTTAACCCTCAGATGTCAAAAGTTCTATATATTATAATCCCTACCTAGTTCAGATAATAAGCTCTGGATATAGAGCCTTACTTAGCCCTCAGATGTCAAAAGTTCTATATATTATAATCCCTACCTAGTTCAGATAATAAGCTCTGGATATAGAGCCTTACTTAGCCCTCAGCTGTCAAATTTTCTAAATATTATCATCCCTACCAAGTTCAGATAATAAGCTCTGGATATAGAGCCTTACTTAGTCCTCAGATATTAATTGTTCTACATAACAAGCCTTATTTTAGCCAATATTGTATAGATGTTATAATTGTAAAATGACTTAACAATTACATGTACATAAAATCAAAATTTGTAAATAAAATGAAAATAAACTAAATACGGTAGCTTTAAAAAAATAAAAAATAAAAAGAATTTTGAAATGAAATAAAACTATGAAAAATAAACAAAACAAAACAAGAATACAGAAATAAAACAAAACAGTAGAAAATAAACAAAATTAAACAGGAAATTAAAGAATAAATAAAAAAGTACATTAAATACTAAGATTAGAGCACAGGAAAAAGGGCAAAAATGACAAAATCACACAAAATAACAGCTACAGAATTACTGCAGCAATAATTTACAGTTAAATTATATCTATCTAGTAGCACACTGTGATGATTGCTAACATTACATGTACCATCTTCAATTGGGTAAATCCAACTTAAAAAACATAATTAAAGGAAAAAAAAGTGCATAAAGATAAGACACTAAATCAACAAAATGTCATATTATAGAAATGAATTAGTCAATTACAAATAATTGCAAAAAAAAAAAGAAACAGAATACCTTTTCCTTTCAATGATCTTATAAACTAGACTTTAAAACTTTCAAGTTAAAGGGAAATAACTCTAGACAAATACCTTCAACAGCATTCATATATGGTCTTGAGTAATTTCTGTCCATCCTTTAATTATGCTTCCAGCTAAGTAGATCCAGCAGGTAAATTTCTTATCTTACATGTAGTTACAGCTGGAAAATTCACAGGGTTGAAAGCATTGTTTCTTAGTGGATCAGCTTCTTGTGTTTTTAAAGAGAATCACATAAGATTATTGTTCAAACTGTGATGCCCTTCTTTTGACATGCAAACTGTTGTTATATATAAACATGTGATATAAGGTATATGTATGACATGGAAGAACCCCATACTTGGCTATGACTAAAAATCACATTACACATTCTAAAATACTTCACTCTCACCTACATATAGACCCTAGTGTGAATATATAATATCATTCTTTCAATATTTATTTTTTTATTCTATCTAAAAATGGAGGAAAGAAGAGAGAAAATGAACTTTTAACAGAATATCAGTGACAATGAAATATTGTTATGTCACATCTCTACTTTTAAACATAGCACATGCTGTCTGCCTCAAATAAATTTTGATAACTTGAGTCAAATGAAATATTCAATGCATAGCTAGCTGTTTAACAGTCATGCCCTGTAACTATTACGTAACTTTATACACTACACATAAACACATAATGGATAATTAAAGACCAAATACAAAACCAAGTCAATTTCTTATGGAGTGACTGTTTGTAGCTTTAATATACAGACCACAATTAAAATCATATCGTTTAAACAGCTGGGAAACTCAGGTAGCATATTTGTAAAGGTTGAAAAGCTAGATGAAAATGATGCGATAAAATTCACTGCATGACGCAATGTTATTCCAAAGCCTCATTACATGTTATGAATATTCATGATTAGAAAAATGGATCTTCACAAGGAATATGTTTCTTCCTTTCTTTACGTTATAGTGCTTTGTCCTGTGGTTAGTAGTATCTGAATTGCTGTGGTTTTCAGTTTTTGTAAATAGAGTGAAACTTGTACATAACAACTTCCTTAGGGACAGAAGAAAACCAGTCTTTATAGGGAGGTGATCTTTATACAGAGGTTATTTGTACACAAGTGGTAATATTAAGGACAGCAAAAAATGTTCTTTGTGAGACGGCAGTCTTTATACACAGGTGGTCGCTAAAAGCAGGTTTTACTGTAACTTGTTTGATTTCGAGTGGCCATTCTCTAGACGCCTATATAAACAGATTTTTGTAACTTTAGTTTTCTCAGGGAAAAAAGTGCTTACATTTGATAATTGATTTTGTAAGTTTTACGCTACACTCAACAATTTTTTCACTTTTATGGTGGTTACCAGTTTTTAATGGTGGAAGATAGAACCTGTTTACAATGGAAGACACCACGGGCATTTTGCGAGAAAACTGGCAAACTTTATCACAAAAATTAGCGTAGGTTCAAGCAGGGCTCAAACTACATTGGCCAGAAGTGAGAGACTTCAAGGTTTAAAGTGTGATATTCTAATCACTCAGTAATGGAAGTCCCCAGTGGTTACTTAATACAGTAGAACCTATCTTATTAGACCAACTCATTTGCCATTGAAAAATGTTCCTTAGGAAAGGTGGCCATTTAGGACACATTTTTCTTAAGGGCATCACTAGACAGAGTTGACAATGTATTCTCCCATTGTTCACATATTATTCCTTCATTCGAACGGGGAATGATTTCCTTGTCAACCCCTAGGGTATTGACAAGCCACACTCGCTATGACATCACAATACAGTTTATATGCTGTAGGGTGTCTGTTGCAGTGCATAATGTTTGCATGAAAAAACTAAACATTCAAGACTAATATATCGATATACAGTGAAACTTGTATATAAAGACCGCCTTAGGGACACAAGAAAACCAGTCTTTATATGGAGGTGGTCTTTATATAAAGGTTTATTTGTACACAAATGGTTCTATGAAGACAGTAAAAAAAACCAGGTGGTATTTATACACAGGTTGTCACTAAAGCAGGTTTTACTGCATATTGAAATATCCTTTTGCATTAAAAATATATACTATATTCATATATAAAAATCTTTTTTGCATGCCTAAAAGTTAGCTTTTACATGTGAAACATACTTTTGAATGCCAGTTGTCATCATGTTTGTGACACAAAAGGCTTTCCATAGAACTTGGGACTGTTGGTTTTTATCCTTGACATGATTTTACTCAGCTGATCATATTCCTTGGCATACTGCCATGAAAATGAATATTACTAAAGTCAGACACTGCTTATTTTCAGATAATTCTGAAGCCTGACTGGCTAAGAAGACCAAGTTTAAAGTATCCTAGGACTTAGTAAAGGTTTATGGCACTAATGCATGCCAGGAATATAAATCTTCAAAATTTGGTTAAAGAGAGGATAACACAGGATAAAGTGAAATCTGTCTTGAAAGACCACTCTCTTTATAAAGACCACCTGTCTTTTTAAAGACTACATTCTGAAAACCAACTAATTAAATAATCCCTTAAATAAAGCCACTTATTCTTAATAAAGCCACTTATGAGAGACCACCTGTCTTTATAAAGACTACATTCTGAAAACCAACTGGTTAAATAATCCCTTAAATAAAGCCACTTATGAGAGACCACCTGTCTTTATAAAGACTACATTCTGAAAACCAACTGGTTAAATAATCCCTTAAATAAAGCCACTTATGAGAGAGACCACTTATGAAGACTACATTCTGAAAACCTGTCTTAAATAAAGCCACTTAAAGACTACATTCTGAAAACCAACTGGTTAAATAATCCCTTAAATAAAGCCACTTATGAGAGACCACCTATCTTTATAAAGACTACATTCTGAAAACCAACTGGTTAAATAATCCCTTAAATAAAGCCACTTATGAGAGACCTCCTGTCTTTATAAAGACTACATTCTGAAAACCAACTGGTTAAATAATCCCTTAAATAAAGCCACTTATGAGAGACCTCCTGAGACCTCCCAACTGTTTTTATAAAGCCAGTTATGAGAGACTACATTCTGAAAACCAACTGCTTAAATAATCCCTTAAATAAAGCCACTTATGAGAAATCTCCTGTCTTGAAAGACCACATTATGAGTGTCTTTATAAAGACCGATGCTTAAATAATCCCTTAAATAAAGCCACTTATGGAAATCTCTCAAAAGACCATTCCACTGTACCACACAGAGACAGACTTGTCAACCTTAAAAAATTTTCATGCGGGATATTTGTCAATCTCATGGGGGAGACCCTAAATTTTAGTAAGAATTAATAGGAAAATTTAAATTTTTTATGGGGGAGACATGCATTTTTCTTGGAAGAAATTATCAAAATTTTACATAAAAAAATAGGGAGTCTCCCTATGTATGGTGGCATGTAGAGAATATCTGGCCAATGTGCTTAAAACATTACTGATTTTGTGGTAGAGTTTGTCAGTTATCTAATAGAAAAGTCACTTCTTGTACACTGCATACATTCTAACCAACTTATTCCATCCAATGACACTGGTCATCACAATATATCATATAATAAGTGATATTCTTTGCCTTTAATTATGTTGGAAATTCAGCCGTTTCCACTAAAGAAAGTTTCCCTTTATGTCCAAAAAAAAGAAATTGCTCAAAATTATCCCAAATAAGATATACAATTTTCCCAATCAATGATTGTCTCAGTAGTAAAAGTATGTGTAAATCTAAGCTTTGGTACAATTCATCATTTAAAATTTCCCACATTGCAAAAAAGATTCATACCCCCCCCCCCTCCCCCCAAAAAAGGTTGGATGTAGATTTTAGAAAAAGCCAACAAATACGGCATAAATATACCACTAAATGTATGGTACCTGGCCATAATACAGTATGCAAACTAGACAATGAAGTCATGTTCGTTGGTATGCGAGGGGCTTTTAAAACATAGCAACAAATGATAAATTTTTGGTCTTACCTTTTATATAATATTTACTGTATAGCCATTAGCTTTAATTACTGCTCTCATTTTGTTAGGACGTAATTGAAATACAGATTTAATCACGTTATAGTCTATGGAGGTCCAGATTTTTCTGCGATATAGAAGAGCTGTGCCGTATTTTTAATATCTTCTATCTAATGACTGAGACAGCGTTTTATGGAATATCACACATTTTCAACAATATTAATATTACAAATGTAGGCGATTGTCTATAAGTTGTTAATTCTATTTTCAATCCTTCGAGATTCGTTTGGTGAACAGGGTATATGTCCTGTTTAGGCAACAGATTGCATATAATAAATCTGTTCACTTAAATTTCGATAAAAAGTGCTCTAGAAATTGTTAAAAGGATCTTTTGGTATAATGAATAAGTTAGATAGGACAATGATTATCATTTGTTAGATTTTAAGACAGGAGATGACGTCGATTGCTCGTTCAGTTCTGTCACTGAATATTCAGGATCTGGGTATTCTAGGTTTGTTTTTGATCTACATCACTGAAAAGTTTTCTGGGTGGTGCTTGCACTTATTTCATACATTTTACTAATATTTTGTGAAGATAATCCCTTTTCATATAATTTTTTTATCGTCTGTTTCTCATAGGTTGTTAGGTCGCACTTCAGGGTGCCATGTATAGTGACGCATATCTCGCTGCATAAAATAGACCACGGTAAATCCATACATATTTAGATCAATGCAGTGGTACTTCAGCTAGCAATAGGTGAAGTTTCAATTTGTGCTATAATCAAATACTAAAACAGGAAGGAACGAATTATGTTTGCACATTTTTGACGTCAGCTTTGGCGTACAGTATTACGTAAGACCTCTAGTAAAACACGTACATGAATTCGAAGAATGTGTTAGGGATCAGTAAAATATATGTACTTTCAAGTTTCAGTATCAGAAATAAATACAAGAGCACAGCTTATGTTGCAAAAATAAAGAGTAAAACAATACCGAATTAAGCTTAACCATTAAGCTTTATTCATTCAAACTAATGCTTTGTCAGTTAAGCTGCTTTGATATAAAACCGTAAACATCATTTGAGAGTCTGACACCTGATGTAAGCTGCACACAAGTTTTACTTTCAAAAGCAGAAATTATTTCACACTCCCAAACTAATTTTGCAAATATAAACAGTGCTTATTTTTCTCATTTTAATATCGGAACATAAGTCTAGATTTTAAACATTCGTTTGGTTGCTGGCAAAAACTTAAAAGTCTAGATTTTGAATATTCATTTGCTGGCTAGGAAAAGCTCCAAGTCTATATTTTTGATATTCTTTTGCTAGCTGGCAAAAGCTTTCAGTCTAAATTAGGACATTACTTCGCTGGCTAGCAAAAGTTCTAAATCAAGATTAGAATATTCTTTCGCTAGCTGACATTTAAGTTTAGATTCTGGATATTCCTTTGATGGCTATCAAAATTACAAGTCTAGATTTTAGATATTTCGGAAGGCAAAACCTTTCAAAGTCAAAATTTTGAATATTCTTTCTCTGCCAGGCAAAAAAACCTGGGGCACTTACATAATTATGTTAATGTATATCATACTCAAGAAGCAGACATGTTCTCCTGTCACCAGAAATTAAACAAAGACTTCCATATCTGGTTCTTGAGTATATATAGATCTGGAAAGTGACCAGATATAATATATATATATAGTATATATATATATATATATATATATATATATATATAATATATATATATATATTATATATATATATATATATATATATATATAAAAGGATGAAACCATTGTATATAATTGTATATATAACATCTTAAAAAGAGGATTTGACCGTTATCCTGATGCTTGACGACAAATGACACGAATGTCACAATACGATCATATACAATTATTGACTTTGGTTGAAGGTGACATAAGAACTTATCAGTCCAAAGAAGCATGATATTGACTGAGGTGAAGCTGAGGTTAATATCATGTTTCTTTGGACTGAAAAATCCTTATGTCACCCCAAAATAAAGTCGGTAATTGTTTTATTATAGGACTATTTCAAAATTCCAAACAAAAAACAATCTCGATTCACATTCTAATGATTCTATGTTTAACTCCTGCACAGAACGATTTTTAAAAAATATTTCTTTTTCATGAATGATTAAGACTGATGGTTTAATGAGAGCTACCTTTTCATTGGTTTATGCATTTGTTTCATCCAGTCACATATGATTACACAAATAGGAAAAAAACGGAAGCACGAGAGGGTGACAAAACAATCCATGGCCTTCTAGACTGTCGAATGATGAAAGTAGCGCTTCTTCGATTGATACTCAGATTTATCAATACAAATTGGGTCCGAAGATAATTCCTCTGATATTTCACTGTTTGATTCATTCAAAATTACAAAGCTTAATTTTGTATCTTTTGCTGAAAAAGTCCAGTACATTTGTTTTCATTTTCTTTTCTATCTTTTGAATTAATTACTATTAAGGTACTCTTTTATAATGGTTAAAATTGGGAATTTTCTGTCTGAAATTTGGAAAAATTGTTACATTTTGTCATTGACAATGGGGCCTTATACCAGACCCACTTAAGCCTGCATAGTTATGGTGAGGAGGAGGAATGATTACTTTGTCAGTGTGATTGTTGTCCTGTTGCATTCCTAAAAAAAGACTCCATCCCACAAGGTAATGAGAATTGAACTACACATCATGCCTATCTTTATCATTTAAGCAGTACAAAAGATCCAAGAAGAAACATGAATTATTAGGTCTTTATGCAGGAGGGGGTTTGAACTTATTGTAAAGATAGCCATTTCTTGAATTCATAAAACTAAAGTTGTTTGTTTGTTTATTGTTGTTTATCGTCCCACTCAAGAATATTTCACTCATATGGAGACGTCACCAAATGGTGAAGGGCTTCAAATTTTGGCCTATGCTTGGCACTTACAGCCATTGAGCAGTGAGGGTCGAGCATAGGCCAAAATTTGAAGCCCGTCACCATTTGGTGACGTTTCCATATGAGCGAAATATTCTTGAGTGGGACGTGCCGACACCTACTGTGACATGGGGCTTCCAGTTTTTACTGTCACATCTGAAAGACAGGAAACCAACCTGTTGCCTGTGGGACTTGAACTCACGACCTCACGATCCAGAGTCGAGTGTGCTACCGACTGAGCCAGGCCGGCTCCATAAAACTAAAAGAAATCACTAATTCACCATTTGTCCTAATCTCTTATACAGAGTTGTCTGTCCTTGCACTGTTGATCAATCTCTGTCAATGTCTAAAAAGAAGTCCCAAAACATGTGGTGATGTAACCCACAGAATGAATATAAATACAAAATTACTCAGAGTTAGGATATTTTTCACAAAAATATAGTTCCTATATTTATATCCATTTTTAAAAAAGTAGTTTTGCCTTAAACAGTATTCTATTCTAAGTCAGCACTAGAAATTTATACAAGAAATCAAATAACTTCTAATGAGAAAAATCTAGAGTATATATATTCTGTGCCAGAATCCGTCAAAAATCGAGATTTTGACAGAGATTTTTTCGTAGTTCAAAGACAGACAGCCCTGTGTAAGAGATTGCATTTGTACAGCAACTTAATTCTGATCATAGACTGTAAACCGAAGAAGTAAATTAATACACAATTTCTGAGCAACATTTGAACAATTTCTAGCTCTCTGTAGTGTACAGAATTGATAATATTGTCAATAATAGTAAATACAAAATCTAGAGAAATGAACCGAGTCCCTCACTTATCACCTTAAGGGGAAACTTTTATAAGATTACACAACTATACAGAGCTCCAGATAAGACTTTCAGGTAAAGGGTATTTCACTCCCAGAAATTAAATATTAAGGGTAAATCAAAATTCTTAAAGGTTCTTTTAGAAGATTTTAAAAAGGTGTTTTGCATAATTATATATAGATTGTCACTATTACAATTTGTAACTTCAATTTCCAATGAGTAATTTCACCCCCTGTTCTAAATTCCAAAGCTGATCTTCAAATTTTTAAAGGGTAAATACCCTCTTATTCCCCTTATCTGGAGCTCTGTCTAAACATGTATGTAAGGCATTAAATTCTTACCAAATGTTTGACCAACAAATAAAAAGAATGTAATCCAAAGTATCTATTGAATAAATTGCACTGACTGATTTTACCCACATGTAGTGCTTTGTTTTGGCCTGACTACTAAATGAACCTCTGTCATCGAAGAGTGGATAACTAAGATATAATGTTATAATGAATAATGATATAGGAAATAATTATTCGTCTTTCAGTTCTGTGAAAAAATCCTGTAAGTTTTGTTTAATGATAATAGTCTGTAAAGATACCTAACAAACCATTATCGGTACAGATACTTAAGAACAAACATTGTAGAAGCTTGGTATTATAGATGCTATCTGTAAAACATCCTACAATGGATATTTCATATAATGAAAGGTAATATATGCTTTCTGTCAAAGAGCCATAAATTTTCAACCTGTACTATGGCCTAGTGCTAAGGCAATGGAAATTTGTGAATGTGCTATGAATAAAGACCTCAGTATACAGTCCTATACAAAATACTCTAACCTGTCTATGGAATCTTAAGAGCCAGTAATGGTATAGATACTTCTGATTATACACTATCTTTAGAACCTGAAGAGCCAGTGTTGGCAGACATTTTGAAATAAAAAAAAATACTGGTCAACCAGACCAGTGAATAAAGGAATTTCACTGGTCAAAGAAATTTTTTTTTACTGGTCGGTATATACACACAATTGAAATGAAATGGAAAATTACTGGTCATTTGGACCAGTTATCAGATAGATTTCACTGGATTTTTGTATAATATACCAGTTTTTCTGGTAAGATCAGTGAATTTCCAAAAGTCTGTGTTGGTACAGATACTTTTGAATATACACTGTCTATAGAACCTGAAGAGCCAGTAATGGTATAGATACTTTTGATCATACACTGTCTATAGAACCTGAAGAGCCAGTGTTGGTATATATCCTTCTTATTATACACTGTCTATAGAATATGAAGAGCTAGAAATGGTATAGATACTTTTGATCATACACTGTCTATAGAATCCAAAGAGCCAGTAATGGTATAAATACTTTTGATTATACACGGTCCATAGAACCCAAAGAGGCAGTGATGGTATAGATACTTTTTATTATAAACTGTCTACAGAACCTGAAGAACCAGTGAGCGTATACATACTTTTGAATGCTGCCTGTAGGAACTTCAAAAGCATTTAATGTATAGATACTTTTGATCATGTACTGTCTTCAGAATTTATCTTCACACACCAGCTATCACTTTAGAATGTGCCAAGAAGAAACCAGATACAAGTTGATGTGTGCATGTAGAAAATTATGTGCCATAGTTTAAAAGGCTACGAGTAAAAGTGTGACAAATAAATACTAGTCCCTACCATTAGATATAAAATGAACTTTTCCTTTTCTATAAGTGATGAAACATGTCAAGGAATGAGATCATGCAGTGTTTTGTGTATTTATATTTCTATCATTACTAAGCATTTCTGTGCATAACAAATTGTCATTAAATAAATGATTAGATTTAAACTAGATCCCAAAAAGGACAAATGATCTAATTCATCAATTACAACTTTTTAAATCCCATGGGGAAATTAAACTCAAAGTCAAAAAGGTTAATGTATTTGACAAAGGATACACCATTCTATCTACCAAACCCGAGACTCAATGTCATGAAAATCATTTTCTTTTTTGCCCTTATAATAAATAATCATCCATCTATCAAACCTAACAGCCAAGGGCATGAAATTCACTTTTATTTTGCCCTTAACATAGTCATCCATCTATATATTAAACCTGTGACATATGTACATGAAATTCAAATTTTATCTGCTCTTACCCCTAGCCATCCATCTACTGTATACAGGGTTATTTTATGCAAACGGTTTCCCCAGTTTTGAATTCACCCAGACTTTTATTATCAAAAAAAAAAAGATGAATTTACCATTTTGAATTCACCCACTGACGATGAGGGCAAAAGGTGTAAAAATAAAACAGGGGCGAAAATTTCCCTGTATACATTATATATTAAACCTATGACTTATGAGCATGACATAACTATCCGTCTATATATTAAACCCGTACCTAACGCAGGTCACAAAATAACAGAGATAATGGTAACCCATTTACAGGTTATGCTAAAAAGGATGATCCTAACCTTCAGTTTACGATAGCAATAAAAGTGAAATTTATCGAGAACAAAAAATGAGGTTATGTGATTTGAATTTGTTGTAACCTTCTCGTAACCTTTATAATTAATTGGTCCTGTATTATTTTGTGGTCTGCTGATGGACAGCCAGGTGACATTTGAACTTGTAAGTTGACACTTTATCACCCAAACTAAATATTAGAATAGTAGCTTGATTCTATCAATCTATTTTCTGAAATTTATCAAAAAAGTACTACCTGATAACCATGTGACCTTGACATAACCTTTGAACTTTTGGTTCTTACAACTTAATGTATTCTTTGGCAATGTAATAAAGTGAATGAGTGACAACACATGCATGTGCACATGTGGGTGTGGAAAAATTAAAAAAAAGGAAAAAAGCTTGAGTCACTACCTGCCAACTCACCTTGATTCATGCTTATCTTTTGTTTGAAGAGTCAGAAATCATTGCAGCTGTGAAACATTACATAAATTATTAATCTTCACTTTCAAATTTTGTTAGACAGTAAAATGCTTTAGACGTCAGACTGATTGACATGTAGACAAACACATAGACACAATCAATATATCTTATCCAAGTACACAGAAAATAAAATCTGGTATGAGTCAGACAGGTATATTGTCTTGTGTCTTGCAGAAAACAGAAAGTTTCACCCACCTGCTAAACACGTCATTAAATGATAAACACTTTATCTGATTGTATTCATCTAATTAATTCATCCTGTTTTAGATTTGATTTGATTTGATTTTTTGTTTTACGCCATACTCAACAATCTTTCAGTCATATGATGGCGTACAGTTTTTATTGGTGGAGGAGAAACCCCCGGTTACCCGGGTAAAGACCACCGACCTTCCGCAAGAAAACTGGCAAACTTTCCCACTTAATTCGAAATGACCCTAGCGAGATTTGAACCAGAGGTGAGAGGCCTTGTGGTTTAAACCGCAATGCTCTAACCACTCGGCCACGGAGGCCCTCCTGTTTTAGATGTCCTACCTTTAATGTATGTCAAGGTAATCAAAGTGCCCTTTTTAAAAATGTTTCCACCTTAATTTGTGTAAAATTAATCAAGGTCCCCTTTTTAAAAGATGTTTCAACCTTCATTTATGTCAAATTAATTACATCATTCTTTTTAACATGTGTCCACCTTAATTTATGTCAAATTAATTAAGTAATTTTTTTAAACGTGTTTCCACCTTAATTTATGACAAATTGATTAAGTCATCCTTTTTAATGTGTTTCCACCTTAAAGCTGTCATCGTAACTTTTAAACAAGTTTTGAATTCGAAATTTTTTTTAATGCTTTTGAAACACCCCCGATTTATTATTCCACAGGCAGACATTTTTGTTAAATGTTATCAATAGAAATTGTTTCGCAGTTTCACAGAATGACCGTTATTTCACACCTGTACTCCCAGAGTGAAACAATGGACAGATGACATGTAATCAAAGTATAAACTGTACTCAAATCATAAACATTCCGCATTAATTTTTACATCAAAATCTTTAATAAATATATGTTATAAATGATTTAATAATTAATCATTATTTTAGTATCCGTAAAATAATATTCACTTTAATATTCAAATATAAATAAAATCCTACCAGTAATCTGCACCCTTAAGCTAAGTTGTTTACAAAGCATCACACATTTCGATGAACTTGATAATGTGAGCACTGAGGTCATGTAACACTTGACCAAAAACAAGGCACCACTTCTCATATTTTTACAAAGATGACATCAAATAAATGTTAGAAGAGACATAGCTTTGAAACATTGCGATCAAATTATTCGAAACTGATGCTAGTGGTCCTGTAAAACAACCGGAGTCTTCAAATATATATATTTCCAAGTTGACATTGGACTGACTGACTATTCCTTAATTCCTTATTTAGGAAGTGAGGCCATTTATATCAAAACAGGTGGTCTGAGCTCCTGTTTGTCTATAACTTGACGATTTTCTCATGGGGACTTTTGGAATTACGTTTGATATTCTCCTGATTAAACTGATTAATTACATGCTTGTGAACTGTATATTAGCTGGCTCAATGTCCAGATAGAGTAAATGAACTTTGTTGATATCAATATTTATTTTCGACATGTAGATGAGTTATACTCAAACTTCATTACTTCAGACGTTTGTTCTATGCGACTGTAGTTAGACAATGACGACTGATTTTTCAAACTTGCCTGTTATATCGGTTGTGGGGGCTTGTTTCTATTCAACAAATTCAAAAAATATGGCGACCAATGGAGGTAAAACACTGGGGACGTTTCAAAAACGATATTATCTATTTTATTTGATAAAATTGGTTTAAAAGTTGAGATGACAGCTTTAATTTATGTCAAATTAATTAAGTTACCTTTTTTAACATGTTTTCAACTTAATTTATGTCATATTAATTAAGGCACTCTTTTTAACGTGTTTCCATCTTAATTTATGTCAAATTAATTAAGGCAATCTTTTTAATGTGTTTCCACCTTAATTTATGTCAAATTAATTAAGTCATCCTTTTTAACATGTTTCTGCCTTAATTTATGTCAAATTAATTAAGTCATCCTTTTTAAGATGTTTCTACCTTAATTTATGTCAAATTAATATAGGCACCCTTTTTAACATGTTTCTACCAATTCATTAAAGCACCCTTTTTAACAAGTCAAATTAATTAAGTCATGATTTTTCCATCTTAATTTATGTCAAATTAATTAAGTCACCCTTTTAAAGATGTTTCAACCTTAAATTGAATCGAAAACGAACTTTCATTTGATATGGTTGTTTTATTGAGTTTCTTTGTTCTGGGGTACAACATCAACCTCAAAGAGCCATACAACATATTACCCTATTCACCCCTACAAACACATTTGGACTAGCTTTAGTCATTGATTTATAGAAGAGTACAATGTATTTCAGGGGTGAGGAGTTAACAAGTACAATCAAGATGTTGTTTATCTTATATTAATTGGTTGACTTATCATCCCCTGAAAAACAATGGACTCTTCTGTAAAACAATTATTCAATCCAGTCCAAATGTCTTAAGGGGTGAATGGATTCATATTGATCAAAATCAGCTATGAACATCTATAAAAGTGAAATATTTCTTGAATAAATGTAGTTCTTGAAAATCAGTATTAACCTGAAAAATGTGTATTGACATACATGTGATAAAAGAACCAACTAAACAAATAAATTATTAACCTGAAAAATGTGTATTGACATACATGTGATAAAAGAACCAACTAAACAAATAAATCAATGTCTGAAGCAAGTATGAAGTCAAGAAAGTATCAAAACACGATTGTAATGGACACTTTAACACTACAATATAGTGTTAAAACTTTAATGAAGACTTTCATTCAAATATAAAATCTTATGATTTAACCATGGTTAGGTAGACAGAGGAATTTATCCTATCTATGTGTGTAGGCATTGAAGTAATTTTTGTCATACCTGAGGAGGGGTTGGCAGTAATGATTGACGTACTGACCAAAGGGAAAGTGCCAGAAATTTACACCTATGTACTAGACTTGTGCTGATAGTCAAAACTCTTAACTAATTTATTCCTGAGGCAACTTTTACACTTGTCTAAATTAATGGATAGCATGGTCTACAAAGTTGCAGTATCAGATTCAAAATCATACACCCCCAAATTCTGTGAGTGGACTTTACCGTTCTTTGAAACGGGATAGTTTAAATGTGACCACGGGGATCAACGAGCTAAAGGACATGCCCACTATGTAACATAATACCTAGGATTTCAGACTTCCAAATTAATTCTCACTGGTGTTTACATATTTTGCTTAGCAACATATTGGTGTATAGGTTTAAAAAAAAAAATCTTGTATGATCTGAATCTAAGGGGACTGTTTTATCTAAAAGTTAGAAGTCCTAAATTGAAAGTCTTAAATTAATCAACCTTAAAACCACTTGACCACAAAACCTCATGTATATATTTTAATTTCTTTTTTGCACATTTTATATAAAAAGACCTTGATAGTTTTTGAATACCTACAGTTGCTATGATTTAGACAAGACCTTGAAGGTTTTTGAATACCTATAGATGATTTGTTTTAGATAAGACCTTGACAGTATGTGAATATCTATGTTTACACACACACACACACACACACACACACACACACACACACACATAGTCTGTGACTGGGTGGTTACAGCTTTGCACTTTGAACCATGAAGTATTTCACTTCTGGCCAGCCGAGATTTAAGCCCCACTGGAACTAAAGCTGATAAGGCACCACATAATCTGAAAAATTATTGCTTGTGGCATAAACAGTTTTCAAAATCCAAACCTATACTTTGTATTGTTTTGACAAGATCTATGTAATTTATAAAATGCCTATATTTGCTAAATTTTTAGAGACAATCTTGATAGAGTATCAATAAATCTTATTTTTTGTGACAGTTTTGGGCAAAATAAGTTACATATTAAGGATATACAACATCCTGTCCATTTTCAACATTGCCTAAAAATATCACTGATAGGAGCTGAAGTGATGGGGGATGAAAGATGCTTCATGGGGGAAAATATGTGAAACAACAATGTGATTTAATGGAAAAAATATTTAAAATCAAAACTATGAGGACAAACTGCTTTGGACCTGTTGTCAACAATTTATCCTTCACTTGTAAATAAAAATTAAAAAATAAATAATCATTTATTTTACAACAATTAACAAATAAATTTTTACTGCTTATATTAATGTCTCTTGATGGCACTGCTGTTGACATGAAAGGGCGTTCTTACTGTGGGATGAAATTGGAGTGCCCGGAGAAACTCCGTGTGTCCGAGCTGACTGCCATCGTACTAAAGAAAAGTAGAAAATAGCTCTGATGCAAGCTCCAAACCCATGTAAACAGTAGATTATAATCTGATAATCAGCATAGAATTTATTGGTTATATGTAATTCAATCTCAAACTGAGACATCATAAATAGGCTCAAAACACAACAATATAGAAATTAGTATAAATCATATTTAGATGGTTAAGAAAAGAAAAACATATATATATATATATATTATCAGTAGTATATATAAAAAGATAACGAGCACAACTGTTTACTCAACAAAGAAAATTTGGCTAAATGCATGCTTGGATTTGCATGTGTGTGTATGCATGTGGGAAAATGGTGATGTACACGGCATTCAACAACTTTACAGTTATATGGTGGTGGCCAGTTTTTAATGGTGGACGATTTAATTGGTCACCATGTACCCAGGAAAAGACCAACGACCTTTCAAACATAAACTGGCAAACTTTCTCACAAAATCAGCTTAGGTTCCAGCAGGGTTGAACCCAGACTGAAAACGTAGAAAAAGCTAGATGTTTGTGAATTTTATGGTTATTGGTTTTGATAATTATTGTGATATAGAAAATAATAAAAAATAAAAAGAATGAGGACTGGGGCAAAATAATGGTAATGAAAACCTAAACTAGGAATAATTAAATGAAATACAAAATTGTGTTATTAAACACCTGCCACATACAAGTTTACCAACACAATTGAAATTAAATGTCACACCAAATCGTGTATCATATTCAAATTAAGCAATTTATTTCAGAAATAACCATGCACAGCAGACATCAGTTCTTCTTTTAAAGATAACCTTATTACACTTAAATCATTTAAATCGGTCTAAAGTCTAAACAGACAGCAGACTTTTGTATCTCATTTAGCAAGTCATTCAATCTTCACAAAATAATATCCTACAAAAACATTTTAATATGGTGTGATAATACACGATTAATGCATAAATATCATAAAAAATACCCATCTATATTTTTGACAGAAATGAGACAAATAAATTAGAATATATATATATACATTAGATTATAATATTATATGTATCTTTATATACGTAAAACTACCAATAAATATTAGGTATTTAGGAAGGTTTTTAAATTGTTTGTCTACCAGCTAAACTCTCTCTGTCTCTCTCTCTCTCTCTCTCTCTCATTTTTTTAAACTATGAATCCGTAATATTTAAACACATCAATAAAGTCATCAAAATATGATAATATGATAAACAAAACAGATATAACATTAAAAACTTATGCACTGATAAAAATGTAAAAAAAAAAAAAAGAATTACCTACCGGAGCTCATCAACACAAGTATTTAAACCGAGTGCACAATACTTTTCCCTGTCTTTAGTTCCTTAACGCTCCGTTGAAAACATCTTTCCTATCTTTTACATACAGATTTTGCCAGTACAAACATTATTCAGACAGTTTTTCTTTCTTATTTTGACACCCCATGCACTGTAGTTGAGTTTTTGGCGCAAATACTTGCGATTGGGGGAGGGGAGTTAGCTTGCTCATCAATACTGACTTGTGGCGAGACAGAATTACATAACTGACCCAGTTTCTAGAGTGTTGATAGGCAAAGCAAACTGAAGTTTTGGGAGCAGTGGTGTCTGCTACAGATTTTTTTAAATAGCTTCACAAGAAAAACAAGGGTCATGAGAGGTCAGTGAGGTGTTTGGCATGAGATCACTAGCTAAATCTAGTTAGGTGGATGTGTATGTTCTTACTTCTTACCAATGTTTCAGTGGAAAAAAAATTTTTGATAGAAAATCTGTATAATATTAAAGAATATGGTAAATATGTCCAATTTAACATGAAAATTGTACAAACAATAGATTATGTTGTTTGTTACAGATCAGAAATATATTATGTACAGTATTCACATTTACTTTAAGTTATATAGATACAAATGTCTGTGTATTTTGGAACAGTGCGGGTTGAACTATGTGTGTGTGTGTGTGTGTGTATGTGTGTGTATATGTGCTGTGTGTATGTGTGTGAATGTGTGCATGCATATGTGTGTAGTCAGGTTATGCTTGTGTATGTGTGCATGCTTGTGTGTGTACCTGGTATATGTTTGTGTATGTGTGCATGCTTGTTTATGTGTGTATGCTTGTGTGTATACATGTGTGTATGGATGGATAAATGGATGGATGCAATGTGTGTGTGTGTGTGTTTGTGTGTGCGTGCCTGTGTTTGTGTGTGCGTGCCTGCGTGTGTGTGCATGCATGCATGTCTGACTGTCTGTATGTGTGTATGTAGGTATTTATGTGTGCATTTATGTACATACATATATATGTACATTTGTACTAATGTATGTATGTGTATATGCACACATGTATGTCTGTGTGTATATGTGGGTGTCTTTTGCATTGCAGAAATTTAATATGAGTAGATGCATGGTGTCTCATAGCAAATGGGATTACCTGTGTATTTTACAATGGATTCATATTACACCTATTTTAAACAGAACTTAGTAAATACACCTGTCTGCACCTTCAATACTCTAAGCATGTCAGAACACTATGCAAGTTTCTTAGTATTTATATGCGTACAAGAAGGGGGATGAAAGAAATAGGAAAGAAAGAAAAACAAAAGAGGAGTAAGAATGACAGAAATAAGAGAGAGAGAGGGAAAGAGAAAAGTGAGATGAGAAGAAAGAGAAACATACAGAGAAAAGAGAAGTAAGAAGGAACAAGGGAAGATATCAAAAGATGTGGTAAAAATATACCTACATGTATACTAAAATACAAAGACAAAAGAAGAAATACAGTTAATCTTAGTGAAACATTCAAACACTTCAAAACGACCTTGAAATGTTATTTTTATGATTGCCTGTATGTTTTAATAGTGGGAGATGACATACAAACACATGAAAATGGGTTTGTTTGAATTGAAAGCCAAACACCATGCAAATTTAACACTCTATATATAACCTTTGGAAAAAAGAATGTAGAGAGCCTGAATTGCTCGCCTGTAAACATTCAAATCTGGTTGGCCCATCATTAAGGGACACTAGCTGTGTTTTTTTCCCCCACTTATTAGATCGATAACAATAAGAAAAAAGAAATTCTTGAATTCCTATACTTTTTGTGAAAATTACTTGAGAAATCCTGGTTTGGCACTATTTCAATGCCATTAACTCAACCCTACTATTTGTACATGAATACCATACTGCACCTGACCTTATTTTCAAAACATATATAGGAAAATAAGATCTATTTTTGCCAGTGTATAGCTCTTATTTGTTGTTGTACATAAGTACAAGTTATAAAAGTGAAAAAATTTGAAATAATTTTTTTTTGGTACACACAGCTAATAATGCCCCTTTCACAAAGAGCCGAAAGGGTCACATGGTTTGTGCGAGTCCTCACAAAATCTCTAGATCTCCTTGACGAAACTGTCATCGAATTCATGCAAGGTTTTACAATGACATTAAAAATGCTACACGTTGAATTTGCAGAAAATCGACCAGTGATGTTTTAGTAAAAGTTTGAAATGTTTCAAAGATTATCTACAGTGACAGATGACAACCGATCTTAATGGGTTCACCTGAAAGTAAGTCCTGAACTATAAGATGTTTATTTAATTGGTAAAATCTGATGACTGATTACAGAGGATCACAATGTGACGAAATATACTAATGGAGGACGCCATTTACTCTCTACAACCTGATCAGTATCACCTGATCTAATAGTTCAGAGAAAATGACACTGAAGTACATGTTTATAAAGTACATCTTCAAGGGCACTACCTGTGTTTACCAAAAGAAACTACATGTATTTTGACTTTCTGGACTTTTACTGCCTACAGTACTTCATGTACACTAACAAAATAGAGCTATACACAGACATAGCACATCTTCTACAGTGAAACCTGTATATAGGGCCCACCCAAGGGACCAGAAAATATTGACCTTTATGTGCAGGTGAGCCATATACACAGGATCAATTCAGTTGAAGTATGCAGTCAAGGGACTTGTAAAAACAAGTAATATAATATAAACAATATGAGCCAATATAAACAAGTAATCCCTATATAGAGGTGGCTGCTACAGCAGGTTTTACTGTATTCCTATACTTTTTGTGAAAATAAGGTCAGGTCCAGTGTGGTATTCATATACAAATACAGTAGAACTTCGATGAGTCGAACTTCAATGAGTCGAATTTCTCGTTGTTTCGAACTTTTTAAAAAGTCCCGATTTATTTCATTATATATCCTTTATAAATCGAACTTTCATGAGTCGAATTTCTCGGTGTGTCGAACAAAACTGGCAGTCCCATCGCTGTAAAAACATCGAAAATTCATACAAATGAATCGAAGTCGAAGTTTACCTGTATACAAGATGTACCCGTGGCGATTTTCACACCTATCCGACTACGTTGAACAATGGACACGTGTTTATTGATAAACACCCAGGACAGTATAAAAATAACAATATGATTTAAGTAATTAAAAGTAAGAAGCAGACGCTAATTGATTATTGATTGTTTGCGACTTTGTCAAACATAGATATGCAAATTACCGGCGGTTATGTTGGTTGTTTACCATCTCGTAGCTTGGGTCATGATAAGTTACCGATTTGTAAAAACAAAACGAAATGACCCGATAATATACAGTAAACATTTTCTACTCAAACTCAAAGTGTCATTTGTAAAGAAAAAAAACAACATGAAATGAACGGTATCGGCAATTTGATGTGAAAAAAAATATTTTAATGTGTAATGACTAGTGCTGCATGATACATCTATTGACTTTCGTTTTGTGTTGATAATTAAATTGGTGACAAAATATTTTAGCTTCTCTTTTTTTCTTAATTCTGAGTCAACGTTGTGTTTCTCGTATAGGTGCTTGGATTACGATTTTTCTGCAGAATGTTTGGATTTATTCTCTGAGTACAAAATAAATACACTGTATCTACATTAAATAGGCCGTAAATGATTTTAGTCGATTAGATTCTAAGTCATGATCCCAGCACCTATACAGTTACACAGTCACGTACAATAGATTTTTTGTGTGTGGCATGTCGTTATGGAGTAAATTTTAGATTTCTCGATCACCATTCATGAGTCGAAGTCCCGATGTTTCGAACTTTTTTAGATGGTCCCTTGAACTTCGACTCATCGAAGTTCTACTGTAGTAAGGCTGAGTTAAACGATTGCAATTGAAACAGTGCCACACCTTGAGTTCTCAGGCAGTTTTCACAAAATATATAGAAATTCCAGAATTTGTATGCCTGTGTTTATCTCTTTCTTGTTGTTGTATATCAAGCTAAGTAGTAAAACAGGAAAAAAAGAAATTTTGAAATAAACACAGCTAATGCCCCTTTAACTTTAATAAAATGAGGGCAAAATATAAACAAAAGTTTATTTGATGAGTTGAGATATTTACTATTATGTGACTTTTTATCCCTCGGTGTTAAAGGAATAGAAACAATTAGAACCACTAGATTAAGAATTTTACCTATGCTCCATGGGAGATAAGTCCCACACTCGGTGAACACAACAAAAGAATATGACCCTACACAAATACAAAGTATACCCTTAGTAAATATACATATAAAAATAAAACCGCCAAACATGTCAAAGCGTAACATGATCTAGCACATATAAACAAAATAATCCCAGCACATGTCAATATATCATTACCCAACATAAAACAAATATAATCTTAACAAATAAAGTATTAGAACATGACCCAGCACACAAAAATACTTGAACTTTCACACAAATCACTGCAGCATGACCTAGTACAAAAACATCCTGACTTCTGCACACATAACATTGCCTCATGTCTTATTGCACATAAACAGTACGTATGACACTATTACATGACTCAGCACACGTACAATGTAACCTTAGCACATAACAATATAACATGACCCAGCACACAAAAATACCATACCTTAACATAAATCAATACAATGATGGCCTAGCACACAAGCATCTTAACCTCAGCACATATATTATTTTCCTATGTCTTATTGCACATAAAAGGGCATACTGCACTGTTACGTGACTCAGCACAAATACGATGTAACCTTAGCACATAACAATATAACATGACCCAGAACACAAAAATTATCATAACCTTAAAGCAATATGAGCTGTCGTAGGTGAAAATTTTTACATGCCCTTTTTTACGTAATATTTTATCTCATATATATCTCAAAGAGACCATCTGGTGGTTAGAATAACAAATGCATGTGCAATAATTTTGCCTAAGGTAACCCATAATATCAGTTATTGTTTGTCTGCCATTACTTTAAGCATTGCAAATTAACTTTCGGTATCTGAGTGTCCAATAAACAGGTGCTATTTGCAGTTAATATATATTCTATTCCTATTACCCTTTGCATTTATTTTTGTACATCATCATTTCATACCTAAATCAGGCAAAATTGTTCCTTTTTTGTTTCTGAAATTGTCCATGTATCAGGTATATTGGGTGATCTCGACCCATTTTTAACTTGACCCATCACAATCTCGGCTTTATCATTCTTGACACAAATGATCATGAACTGACCAACTACACTGGACATGGCGGCACGATTGTTAAACATGAGGTATGCATACTTTTCGGTTATATTGTTTTGATGTTTGTAATTGTCAGCACTCAGGGTAACATTAAAGATTAAAAAAAACTTCTTTTAGAGAGACCTAATATATTTTGTCATCCAATTTTCTTCAGGTATTTAAAATAGCATTGAAAAGCATATATTTTACACAATACATGCACTTTTCAATAAATATCATGTCCTGTATTTTAAAAGTAAATATAAAACACATGAAAACTTGCTGACTTTAACTTAGTCCAAGCATGTAAAGGACCAAGATCCCTCTGACCGAATTATGAAGAACATTTGACATGGCAAAAGAGTTTACCTGAAAAGTCATTACATACGGAAATACAGCTGGATTTTTTAAGGTACGGGAAAACTTAAATTTGAATAAAACAAATACTGTACCTTAAAAAAAAAGATCTTTTACAACTTTCACTTGTTTGATAATAAAGAACACACATTTTATCATATTCTCAACTATATGTCAGGGAACAAAAATAATCATAGTGACAGCTTATATCCCTTCAACATAAATCAATGCAAAGATGGCCCAGCTAGCACACAAACATCTTAACCTCAGCACACATATTATTGTCTCATATATTATAGCACATAAACTGGACATACTGCACTGTTGTGTGACTCAGCACAAATACAATTTAACCTTAGCACAAAATATCATAACATGACTCAGCACACATTCAATGTAACTTTAGCACATAACATTAAAACATGACCTAGCACAAACACTATAACATTCCTTAGCACATAAAACAAAACTTAACCGGAAACACATAAACAGGACATCAAAATCTCTATTCACTTAACTTATTTTTAAAACATGTCACCCACAGAATAAACTCTATCTCGTATCTTTTTATCTGTTACATATTCACAGTTTTTAAATCACTACACTTAAACATATATCATACAACCGGAATATTTAATACAGGATTTCTCTCTGCAGTTGAAAATCAATTTTTTTACCCCCAAGTGTGATAGCACAAACAGCTGTGTGGAATTTTATGAGCAGACGGCTTTTGCAGGTGCACCACTGATATAAAAAACTTGATGATACATTCCTACACATCTAAATCATATCTTTTTCTCTCATTCCTTCCACACACCTTTAGTATGTCCTTTTGGCTGTCTACAATACATATTTTTCTCCCATGAAACTAAAATTTCAAAAACTGGAAGACTGCCATTGACAAAAAAGAAAGAGTGGTAATACAGAAATACTGTGCCCCTCATCATTTATGAAAATTTAAAATTCCCCTAGCTCTGGGAAATATTACAGGCTGTAATTAAACTTATTCAAAATTTGTATTATACAATGTACCAAATATAAGGGGGAAAATTGGAAAATTGAAACTGGGAGAGAAAAACAGAACACAACCAAATGTTCCTCCTCCTTACCCACTCTTCTAAGAGAAGATTTAAAACTTATTTTTTAAAGGTTGCATTAAACACATAGGAATACATTAGATGTATAACTTGTCACTTGTTTCTAAGAACAGTGTTCAACAAACTATTGAACATAATACAATCAAGACACCATACTTGAATTGCCTCCCTTGAAAAGTTATCTGATGTAGGTTTACCCTGATCCACATTACTTTGCTGGGGGAGAAACCTTTTTATTATCAAACGGATGACTCTACTCACTTTTCGATTATGGTAAGCTGCACAGGAAAAACATTTTATTCTCCACTGGATACTCTCTTAAGTATGGTGACAAGTAGGAACAATTACTCTTGGAAGTATAGATTTTAACGTTATTCTTAAATACCTCAAAATTTAAACTTGTCCAGGTGGAGAAGGGGTTCAGGAGACTCTACTCCACCAGGTTATATGGATGTGTGGAAGATAAATATTAATAGGTGTAGAGATAATGGTAGCTAAACAGAGTTTGATAGATTGATAAAAGAAGGATAGACAGAGCCAATTACAAGAATTCAGATGATATTAAAAAAAAAAACCTGCCTATATATGTATGTTAAGACTACATATCTGCAGAAATAGTTAAAAGAAAGACACAAAGTATTTAAATGATTAAGTGTAGTTACTATCAGAACAGAAAAATGTCTGTAGCACAGAACATTGTTGCTATCTAAGATGATATATTTGGATTTAGTTAACAGAATTTCTTTGCTAAGACATTGGCTAAACTGATCCCTTAGTACAATGAAAATAAAAACACAGGAGCAGTAAAATTAGTGCTAAAACATAATTAGTTTATGAGCTTTCAGCTTACTCCCAATATGTGTAGATCTGTCTCTAAATTTTCGACAAAATATGTAGAATAAGAAATTGGCAAATGCCAACCTACCTGTACCATATATATAGAACTTAATAAAGGATGCCAACCAACATAAATTATAAAAAAAAGAAATTGGTACATTCTAATCTACATATATACAGAAAAAAACCCATACCAACATATGTAATGACATATATACAGAAAAAAACCCATACCAACATATGTAATGACATACCAACATATGTAATGACAGGACATGTAATCAGCATCTTTTTTTCTATTTATTGGCATCCTGTATTATCTATCTATACAAGTGTTGGCATCATGTATTATCTATCTATAAAAGGGTTGGCATCCTGTGGCTTCCTGTTTTATACTATAAGTGTTGGCATCCTGTAATGGTTGGCATCTATCTATATACAAGTGTTGGCATCCTGTATTATCTATCTATACAAGGGTTGGCATCCTGTATTATCTATCTATACAAGGGTTGGCATCCTGTATTATCTATCTATACAAGGGTTGGCATCCTGTATTATCTATCTATACAAGGGTTGGCATCCTGTATTATCTATCTATACAAGGGTTGGCATCCTGTATTATCTATCTATACAAGGGTTGGCATCCTGTATTATCTATCTATACAATGGTTGGCATCCTGTATTATCTATCTATACAAGGGTTGGCATCCTGTATTATCTATCTATACAAGGGTTGGCATCCTGTATTATCTATCTATAAAAGGGTTGGCATCCAATATCTATACAAGGGTTGGCATCCTGTGTATCTATCTATACTATCTATTACAATCTATACAAGGGTTGGCATCCTGTATTATCTATCTATAAAAGGGTTGGCATCCTGTATTATCTATCTATACAATGGTTGGCATCCTGTATTTTTTGTCTATAAAAGGGTCTAAACAAGAGTTACCTTCTGTATTATCTACCTATACAAGGGTTGGCGGCATTCTGTATTATCTATCTATACATGGGTTGACATCATCCATTTCTATTTATATAAGGGGTGGAATCCTGTATTTTTTGTCTATACAAGAGTTGGCTTCATGTAATATCTATTTATACAAGGGTTTGCTTCCTGTAATATCTATCTATACAAGGGTTGGCATCCTGTATGGGTTGACATCTATTTCTATACAATGGTTGGCATACCTGTATTATCTCTGTATCTACAATACAAGGGTTGGGCATCCTGTATTATCTATGTATATACAATGGTTGGACATCCATTTGTATTATCTATCTATTTTTACAACGGTATTATCTATGTATACAATCATCTGTATTATCTATCTATACAATGGTTGGCATCCTGTATTATCTATGTATACAAGGGTTGGCATCCTGTATTATCTATGTATACAATGGTTGGCATCCTGTATTATCTATACAAGGGTTGGCTTCCTGTATTATCTATCTATACAAGGGTTGGCATCCTGTATTATCTATCTATAAAAGGGTTGGCATCCTGTATTATCTATCTATACAATGATTGGCATCCTGTATTATCTATCTATAAAAGGGTTGGCATCCTGTATTATATATCTATACAACGGTTGGTATCCTGTATTATCTATCTATAAAAGGGTTGGCATCCTGTATTATCTATCTATACAATGGTTGGCATCCTGTATTATCTATCTATACAAGTGTTGGCATCATCCATTTCTATTTATATAAGGGGTGGATTCCTGTATTTTTTGTCTATACAAGAGTTACCTTCTGTATTATTGGCATACCTATTACATGGGTACAAGGGCGGCATTCTGTATTATCTATCTATACATGGGTTGACATCATCCATTTCTATTTATATAAGGGGTGGCATCCTGCTGTATTTTTGTCTATACAAGAGTTGGCTTCATGTAATATCTATTTATACAAGGGATTGCTTCCTGTAATATCTATCTGTATTACTATGTATACAATGGTTGGCATCCGTATTATCTATGTACAATGGTTATCTATTATCTATCTATAAAAGGGTTGGCATCCTGTATTATCTATCTATACAATGGTTGGCATCCTGTATTATCTATCTATACAAGGGTTGGCATCATCTATTTCTATTTATATCAGGGGTGGCACCCTGTATTTTTTCTCTAAACAAGAGTTGACTTCCTGTTTTTTTCTGTCTATACAGGATTATGTACATACCTGGATTTTCTGCACAGCCAATCCAACATAACAATATTCCATTGTATGTTGTATATCAGGAACTTAAAAAGAATCATGGAAGTTAATGGTGTTCTTGTCAATTGGAGTTCATATTGTTTAGATTTAGGACTATGTGTAGTTGTATAGATTTTAGAATCTGGACAAGACTATTGCAATTTCTATCAGATATTTTAGGCTGTTGAAGTGTTTTTCAAGAAAATAAAAAAAAATCAAAGGTATATCTCAAGACCTGTGAAATTCCTGGTAAACATTACCTGTAATTAGGAACACCTGACAATAGTTTGTAATACTAATAACAATATGTTTATAAGTCTGTGAAATGTAGCAAATAACAATGCCCTGGTATTAAGAAGTGATTGTTTTATTGGTGTTTAATACAACTAGACAATTTTTCAGTTAGATGCTTGTAACCAGTTTTAACCAGTTGAGGATTGTTTACAAATGTGCCCAGGAAGAGACCAACGGCCTTCCAGAAGTAAACTTGCAAAAATTTCTCACAAAATCAGCTCAGATTCCAGCAGGACTCACATCCGCACGGACTAGAGGTGAGAGACTTCATGATTTAAAGGCTGATTTAATGGATGACTCCAACCAGTCAGATATGGATACTATTTGTAGATGTAATTAAATTTCATAAAATATATAACAATACTTTTCTAGACTTAAAATGTTTCACAGAAATTATCAAATTTGACTTAACTCTTAAATGTGAACATGGAGGAGAACAAAGAGCATCTGTTTGAAGATATTACACACCCATATAAAACAGTTCCCCAAATCGCTGACAAAGATTTCCTTGCCTTGACAGATTTAACTCTTAAAGAGTGACATTTTGAATGGTAACTTTCTCTCTTGTTTTAGTATCAATGATTACAGATAGACTTCTATTTACACATCTGCAATTTACGTTCCATCATTGTTGTCAAGTTTCAGAGGAATAATTCTAGTTGGATAATTTACTGCATTTTGTAACTCGAAATACACTGCTAAATGAAGACATCACAGAACTAACACTCCAACCAAATAATAGAGAAAAAAATTAGGGACCCATTAAACCATGGATACAGATTAGAGTTATAAACATCAAAGTGACTCATCTAACATGTCCACTTTCCATATGACACATATTCTTTCATTTACAGTAAGTCATTTTTTTGGGATGGCGTGAGATGTGTGTGTGTGTTTTGCATTCTGCGCCATGCCTATACCATGGCACTGGAACTAATTTTCAACTGTACTGTCTGTTTGTAGTAGCTTCCCATTCAAGAACTTCGCATGGTTCTATAGGTTCCGGACCTGGAACAGTTATAAACATTGCATAACCCCAAAATGTCAGTATCACCTCAATATTTTGTTCAGACACTTCTATATTTTTCTGGTATGGTCATTGGTAACAGAAACAATGAATTTGATCGGTAGTGCTACAGATAGTGTCGACACCTATGGTACACTGAACTTACAAGAACCATAACTGCATACTTACAAATCAACCAATTCACAGATTTGTAACCAGCACACTGGTGCCATGAGGCTCTAAAGATTAGAGTTATCTCCCTTAATAATCAACAAAACATGTCATGGGAGTCGCTGGGTAATCAATGTTACTTCAGATAATGTAAAGAAGATATATTACCCTACCTGATGCTGTGTTTACTGCAGACATCTCAGAGACCTGCGGACTCTGAAACAGATAATAAAATAATTACAGGTACAATCATTAGTAGTAATTTCATTATGTATTCATTGCAATTTGGTCATCTTATTTCTTATCCCATCAAGAATTTTTCATAAATAAAGAGATAGAGACATGACTTTGGTGAAGTATAAATAATTTTTAACAGGGCACCTGCCTCGTCTACAAAACCCTTGCCTCATGGAATAAGAAATTCACCAATCACCAGAGTTCCTGTCCTATCTACAAAAGCCCTGATTCAAGTTGCATGAGATTTACACACGAACGGAATCCCTAATTTATTTACTCAATGCTTGACGCAGCTGGCATGAGATTACCCCATCAATTAAGTCCTATTTACAAAAACCTAGTTTCAGGGGGCATGGTGTTCACCTATCCCTGAATATGGGTGAATAACAGTTTTATAGTAGGTGCCATTCTATTTTTCTGTCATTCAAAGGGCATTATTGACAATAAATGCACAAGTGTTCATTTGTTATATATGTATATTACAGCTGCACCAGGAATAAATTTATGTGAGGGCATAAAAGTGGTGGATTCAAGGGGGCATCAAAGTATAGATGAATGTACTGTAAAAAAGTTGAATATAAACTCCTTAGTATTTTTCTGTAATTCAGAATAAATGACTACTGGCTGTTTGGCATGTATAGTTCACCAAAAGAATATATATAAAAAATATGTCAACTGTCTTTAACTGAATTCCTGAAACACATTCAGATTCAATCGTAAATAAGTCAGTTAGCAAAATCAGTAGATGTAAAGGACACAGATTTCCACAAGTGTTGGAGACTTTAAGACTTCATGTACTTTTAACAAAGAAGTCATTACTAGACTTATAAACATGCAGTGCCAGTACTTGGGTATCACATGATTTCTGTTATATTGAACATGATTTTATGCGATTTGTTTAGATCCGTCATCTTTTGTTAAACATCTGATTAAGCCATAACGAATTAAATTTTAAGTTAGTACACACCGAAGAAGGAATCAACACACTAATGTTGATGTTGAAACATGATCTCTACGTGAAAGTGACCAGTTATCTTGAGGTTGAAAGTTTTACATCCTCATTCAATTATGTGATGATGTGACTAGTGCTGAAGTAATATGCTTTCTGTTGTTTTTTTTTTAGTAAATACAATAAATAAAAATTTTCATAAAAAATTGTTTTTTTTTTTTACTTTCCATTCATTAATTTATATGGCTAATATTACTTTCCATAATTTGTTTTTAAATGTTCCATTCTTAAATGTATAATGATAATGTCATTTCCATGATCAAGAAAGCATCATGGGTTGTTCCTCATAAAATGTGAGTGATGTTTCTCGATGTGAAGTGACCAGTTATCTTGAGGTTCAATGTTTTACATGTCATTCAGTTATGTGACGATGTTTGGTCATTTGCCACTATCTGTGGCAAGAGTTACTTGTGTCATGATGTATCTTTTGTTTTTTCCACCAAAAATGACCGATGATGTGTGTCATTCACATTGCAGTTTCTACATTACAGAACTTTGTATCTTGAATAAATAAATCTCCCTTAATTTAGTTTTATTTCTAAAACAAAACTTCACTAACGTTGTTTTTTATGCTGAAAATTTCATTGCAAAATACTATATTTAAAATAAATTATTGTCAAAAAAATGTGATTTTTAGGCAACTACTGGTTCCTTAATTGGTCGATTTTAAATTGTAAGGTGATTTCATGTATCTTGCTTAAAAAATATAACCAACCATAATATCCTATTCTTTATTAAAAATAAACATACCTCCCCTCCCCCCCAAAAAAAAAAGTGAAGGAAAAACCTTTGCCCACTCTTTGAAAAACCATGGATCCACCCCTGCATAATGTTGATGTTCTGTCACAAAATAAATGTGATATTCTACAATAGTTATAATGCAATCGGTCGTGTACCAGATGCAATAGTGCGTTTTATTTTTGTCCTTACCCTGTATGGCGAGTAAAAACTGTTCGGTTTAGATAAGCTATTTCTTACTTTAATAAAAAGGGTGTGGAAATTAGCCTCATATGATATTAGTTTGTGTTATGCCTTAATCTTAAACAGTTTCTGTAGATATTCTGACACGTCAACATCAACTAATAATATCTCTGATTGGCCAACTCCGACGGAGTTACATTATTTTTGTTAAGGCAATAATTAAAATGAACAGTTGTTTTAGAGCTTCTTATCAAGACCGAAACGGTGTAAAAATGTATCGAAGTACAAAATTAAAAGTGATTGCGCATTGGCGGATCCTAAGTTTTGTGTAGGTATGTAAAATCTGTATATGAGAGATACATGTAAAGAGATACTGGTAGGGGAATTGATAGAGAGATTCGTGAAATCTTTATATATGAGAGACTGGTGGGGAACTGATAGAAAGATTGAGAAATTGAAATAAAGAAATTCAGAAAGATTGAAATAAAGAAATTTATTGATTGATTGGTTGAAGTTCAGAGAGAGAGAGAGAGAGAGAGAGAGAGAGAGAGAGAGAGAGGGAGACAGAGAGAGGGGGAGACAGAGAGACAGACAGACAGACAGAGGATAGAGTGCTTATGGTAAAAGAGAGATTCCATCTAAAAGACTTTTACAACAAAAAACTACAATATCTGTTTTACAAACACAACAGAGATATTTACACTTTTCCTGCCTAACTTGTCAAGAAACAAGGATATTTTGCTTTCAACCTCACATAACTAGTCACGGAAACACTTTGTAATTGAATATGGTTACTGCTGTCTATTTAGGTATAAACATTCAGCAAAAATACTTGACCAAGTTATTAAATGATTGAGAAAGTTACAGATAAGTGGTTATCAACAAGTAACTTGATTATCATCAAGCTTTACCCGCTATGTAGTTAGGTGTTCATTTACCGTAAGTTCTTTGCTCAGCAATGGTCCAACGTGTTAAGTAATTTATTTGTGTAAGTAATTCACTTGTACTAAGTAATTTATTTTGTAATAACAGAACCTGCTAACAAACAGTTAATTTCAATGTCCGTACAATCAGTAGTAACAAAAGTGTGTGTATGTTTATTGAGTAATCGTTGGTATAAAATAATAGAAAGAGGAGATCATCCTAAATGTGACGAGGTCATCATATATTTTGATTCCATATGGGGAAAATATGATTTAAAAGTATGTATTTATCATATGTGGTATGTGATAATTTTGAATATAACAGTTTCAGTGAAGGTCTAGGAATTAAAAAAAACCTAACAATTTCAAAACATTTTGCATGCAGCATATTATCAGATTAAATTTTACTCAGTCATTTGTAATCCTATAGAACTTTAAAATCTTTATCATGTAATTAATAAGCATACTATTTTACAGAAGTAAGAAACGATGTGGATCAAACTCTGAAACAAATCAAAGCAAGTCTGACTCAGTCGGTAGCGTGCTCGACTCTTGATTGTGAGGTCGTGAGTTTGAGTCCATACGGCGGCATGTCTGATTCCTGTCCTTTGGAAGAGACAGTAAAAGCCGTATTAGGTGTCACATTAGGTGTTGGCATGTTTAAGAACCCTCACTGCTCAATGGCCATAAATGCCGAACATAGGCTAAAATTTTAAGCCCTTCACCGACATTCGGTTACGTCTCCATATGAATGAAAGATTCTTGAGTGGGACGTTAAACAACAATACAACAACAACTACAACCGAGACAAAACATATTGTGGGAATTTCGTTCTTGTGATGTTAAATATATAATGAATAAATGAGTGGGTGCAGGAGAATCAATTACAAACCATTAGATATATCAATAAAATGTCAATGTTTGTAGAACACAAACCAAAGAATTGAACACATGTATAATCATGCTTTCCTACCACGCAGTCTTAAATGAAAGTACAGGAACAAAAGGAATAGAAAAATATGAGAATATATCATAAATATGCATAAAAATTTAAATTCCAAATAAAAAAAAATCTCACTTAAAAACTTCAGTATTCTAATGTCTCTACGAAGCATTGAAAATTTAATCACAGATTCTGATTGATTTAAAATTAAATCTCTTCTTTGCAGATTTAACAAAGAAATATTTCCTCATTAACGAAAAAATAATGTACTAGAAAACTGAAAGTATTTAACAGTTCAAAATACGATGGTTTATGCTATGGTGCGATTCAAACGAAGTTAATTTGATGTCTTAGATCAAACATATTGTAGTAAGCATGAGAAAAAATCTCAAAAAGTAATGAAGAAATTTGGAATTACCCTATCCTTTGTAATAAATTATTCATCATTTTAATTCTAATTAAACACATACTAGATATATCAATACTTCAAATGAATGTCATTGAAATTTTTAATTTTTATACAAGATAATTAGAATATTTATTTTTAATTTTGAAAAGTCTTTTATGCCACACATTTTTCAGTTATATGATGATGGCTAGTTTTCAATGGTGGAGGAAAGAACCAGGTTACATTATGCCTGGGTAAAGACCACTGTCCTTCCTGAAGTTAATTGACTAACATTTACATAATATCACCACAGGTTAAAGAACTGGCCAGAAATGAGTGACTTTTGAGTTCATGATGTACTTAGACCACTGTCCTTCCTGAAGTTAATTGACTAACATTTACTAAAGAGAGTGACTGTAGAGTTCATGATGTACTTAGACCACTGTCCTTCCTGAAGTTAATTGACTAACATTTACTAAAGAACTGGCCAGAAATGAGTGACTTTAGAGTTCATGATGTACTTGACCACTGAGCCCCCAGATATTAAAATGAAGATACAGTATAATCTGTCAGATTGAAGTGAGACACCAAATTTGGATTAGTCAGAATTTAGACTGTTGACATACTATCCCGCTGTGTAAAGTGTTATAGGACCCATGTACTTCTTAGATCACTAACAAATTGTAAATGACCAAGCGAAAATCAGATACAATTAGGATAAATTCACAAATTTTGACATGTCAAATAAAGGTAGCTTCAAGTGCTTAACCAACTCACTGAGACCTAGAATCATCATGCATTATTGCCATTACTGTAGTTAACTGCAATGCTTTTTTTTCTGTATGATCAGTCTACTAACAGGTATGACTTTAAAAGTGGCATAGCTGTGTTTACCAGAATAAAATTATGTCAATTGAGTATATTTTACCTGCACACTCGCATTTACTTTTTCCGAGTTTGAGTGTATTCTACTTGATCAAGCAGCTGTAATAAGTATGATCATATTCAACCTGTATACACATCTATTCATACTGAGTATGAGTGTATTCTAACTGTAAACTCTCACATCTGCCTTTACTGAGTATGAGTGTATTCTACCTGTACACTCACTTCTATTTTTACTGAGTATGAGTGTATTCTACCTGTACACTCACATCCACCTTTACTGAGTATGAGTGTATTCTACCTGTACACTCACTTCTATTTTTACTGAGTATGAGTATATTCTACCTATATATTCACTTCTATTTTTACTGAGTATGAGTATATTCTACCTATACACTCACATCCACCTTTACTGAGTATGAGTGTATTCTACATGTATACTCACATCCACCTTTACTGAGTATGAGTGTATTCTACCTGTACACTCACATCTATTTTTACTGAGTATGAGTGTATTCTACCTGTACACTCACATCTATTTTTACTGAGTATGAGTGTATTCTAACTGTACACTAACAGCTACCTGTAATGAGTAAGAGTATTTACTACCTATAAACTCACATCTACCTTTACTGAGTATGAGTGTATTCTACCTGTACACTCACATTTACCTTTACTGAGTATGACCATATTCTACATATCTGTACTGAAAATGAGTGTACTAAAACCTGTTCACTACTGTCTACCTTCACTAAGCATGAGTGTATTCTACCTGTACACTCACAGCTATATGTACTGGGTATGAGCATATTCTACCTGTACACTCACAGCTATATGTACTGGGTATGAGCATATTCTACCTGTACACTCACAGCTATATGTACTGGGTATGAGCATATTCTACCTGTATATACATCTATCCATAGTAAGTATGACTGTATTCTACCTGTACACTAACATCTACCTATATTCAGTATGGGTGTTGAAGTATGCAGTCATAGTACTTTTCAAAACTGGCCTTTATATACAGGCAATTCTTATATAGAGGTGGCAGCTATAACAAGTTTTACTGTAGTTACAATAGGACACATATAACTAAGGATGAAATATTTTGAACCCCAAGTTCACTATATCATGCTACACCAGTACCTATATACCACCAAGCTATCAAAATGTAAAACACCTGAATACTAGTTTTACTCTATTTCACCTATGCTCACTAAGTGATGTCAATACTTTTTTGTAACATAAATGATTTTGTCAATGAGAGCTGTTGTAAAGGTTTGGGTACACCTGTATCACATTCTTACAATAATTGTAACTTAATAAATTTTTTAAAAACTTTTGATCGACCTATCAACATCTTTGAACCTTTTGCATATCCATCCTCCCTTTCCTGTAGGTTTATATGATACAAACTACTTTTTTGTCACACTTTTATTTAAAATCTCAAATAAAAAATGTGGCGAGAAACAAAAAATTAACTTTATTTTGTCGACCTGTAATTATTGATCTAAATCAGCCGGAAATATGTAGCACACAGATGTGGGACGTTATGGAGAGACACCAGACAATGATTAAATCTATATTACACAGTCCTTGATCAGTAAATTTTCTGCATTTTAATGACAATGCAGTGACTTCAATGTTTACCTAGGTGTGACTGTTATGTCTGTAGAAAATTGGCAGGTGTGACAGACAGGTAAAATTACCTGTGCAGGTAAAACGAAAACACGCTGCATTTGGAGATAAAGTTTGAGAAATGACAAACATGTGCAAGAATATCCTGTCTTACTTTAAAATATATGACACACCGTGTAATTCAAGCAAATTGTTTTGACTCTTGTTTGGTGGTTGTCGTCTTTTGTTTGACAGCGGCTAGACTGGGTTACTGCTCTTATGTAACTTGTGATATAGATACATGGAGAAAGACAGAGAAATGTATGACTGACAAATAGATAGAGAGAGAAAAAAACAGACAGAGAATGTATGACTGACAAATAGATAGAGAGAAAAAAAAACAGATATGTATGACTGACAAATAGATAGAGAGAAAAAAACCGATATGTATGACTGACAAATAGATAGAAAGAGAAAAAACAGACAGAGA
The DNA here is from genome assembly GCA_030159075.1 of Atrina japonica. NCBI lineage: Eukaryota > Metazoa > Mollusca > Bivalvia > Pterioida > Pinnidae > Atrina > Atrina japonica. The sequence continues at coordinate 1,160,810 of BROG01000071.1, read as the reverse complement.
AATGTATGACTGACAGAAAGATAAACAGAAAAAACAAACAGACAGAGAAATGTATGACTGACAAATAGATAGAGAAAAAAAAACCATACAAAGACATGTATGACTGACAAAGATAGAGAAAAACCAGAGACAGACAGAGAAATGTATGACTGACAAATAAATAAAGAGAAAAAACAAGACAAATACATGTATGATTGACAAAGATAGAGAAAAAACCAGAGACAGACAGAGAAATGTATGACTGACAAATAGATAAAGAAAAAAAACAAAGACAGAGATGTATGACTGACAGAAGGATAGAGAGAAAAAAACAGGGACAGATAGAGAAATGTATGACTGACAGAAAGATAGAGAGAAAAACAGACTGACATAGATAAAAAGAGAAAAGAATAGAGACAGACAGAGAAATGTATGACTGACAAATAGATAGAGAAAAAAACAGACAGAAATGTATGACTGACAGAAAGATAGAGACAAAAAACAGACAGACAGACTGACAGATAGATAAAAAGAGAAAATAAAAACAGACAGAAATGTATGACTGACAAATCTATCTATCTATCTATATATATATATATATATATATAGAGAGAGAGAGAGAGAGAGAGAGAGAGAGAGAGAGAGAGAGAGAGAGAGAGAGAGAGAGAGAGAGAGAGGACGAACCCTGAAAGACTGACAAATAGATAAGAGAAAACAAAACAGACTGATAGAGACCGAGAGATAAATGCACGTCTGACAGACAGATATAACAGATAGATATAACAGACAGAAAGACAGACAAATAGGCAGAGATTGATTGATAAATATATGACAGAGAAAGACAGATAAAACAGACAGACAGATAAAACAGACAGACAGATAAAACAGACTGACAGAAAAAACAGATATAGACAGATAAAACAGACTGACAGAAAAAACAGACAGACAGATAAAACAGACTGACAGAAAAAACAGACAGACAGATAAAACAGACTGACAGATAAAACAGACTGACAGACAAAACAGACAGACAGATAAAACAGACTGACAGAAAAAACAGAGACAGACAGATAAAACAGACTGACAGAAAAAACAGACAGGCAGATAAAACAGACTGACAGAAAAAAACAGACAGACAGATAAAACAGACTGACAGAAAAAACATAGACAGACAGATAAAACAGACTGACAGAAAAAACTGATATAGACAGATAAAACAGACTGACAGAAAAAACAGAGACAGACAGATAAAACAGACTGACAGAAAAAAACAGAGACAGACAGATAAAACAGACTGACAGAAAAAAACCAGATATAGACAGATAAAACAGACTAACAGACAAAACAGAGACAGACAGATAAACAGACTGACAGAAAAAAAACTGAGACAGACAGATAAAACAAACTGACAGAAAAAACATAGAGACAGGCAGATAAAACAGACTGACAGAAAAAAACAAAGACAGACAGATAAAGAAGACTGTCAGAAAAAACAGAGACAGACAGATAAAACAGACTGACAGAAAAAACATAGAGACAGACAGATAAAACAGACTGACAGAAAAAGCATAGAGACAGACAGATAAAACAGACTGACAGAAAAACACAGATAAACAGACTGACAGAAAAAAACAGACTGACAGATAAAACAGACTGACAGAAAAACATAGAGACAGACAGATAAAACAGACTGACAGAAAAAACAGACAGACAGATAAAACAGACTGACAGAAAAAACAGAGACAGACAGATAAAACAGATTAACAGAAAAAACAGAGACAGACAGATAAAACAGACTGACAGAAAAAAATAGAGACAGACAGATAAAACAGACTGACAGATAAAACAGACAGAAAGACAGACAAACAGGCAGTGACTGATTGATAAACATCTGACAGAGAAAGACAGATTAAACAGACTGACAGAAAAAACATAGAGACAGACAGATAAAACAGACTAACAGAAAAAAAAGAAAGACAGATAAAACAGATTGACAGAAAAAAACATAAATGTATGACTGACACAGATAGATAAAACAGATTGCAGAAAAATAGACAAACAGATAAAGGAATGAGTTACAGATGAGAGAAAAAATAGACAAACAGATATGTGACTAACAGAAAGATAGAGAGAAAAACAGACAGACAGTGATAAAGAGAGAAAAAAGACAGATGGACAAACATATATGACTAATAGATAGATAAAAAACAGACAGACAGTGATAAAGAGAGAAAAAACAGACAGATGGACAAACATATATGACTAATAGATAGATAAAAAACAGACAGAGAGAGGAAAAGAGAAATAAATGTATGACTAATAGAAAGATTGAGTGAAGAAACACAGACAGATAAATAAATTAAGAGAAAAAACAGACAGTATGAATGAAAGATAGAGAGAAACAGACTAAAAGACAGATAAATGTATGAAGAACAGAAAGATAGATAGATAGCCAAAGAAAAAACAGACAGACAAATTGACAAAATAGAGACAGATAGACTAATAAATGTATGACTGATAGATAAATACATACAGAGAAAACGAAAGGCCTTGTTGAATCTTGAGCAAAACATAATTAACTCCCATAAGCATTGACCTACTGATATCTGTGTAGATCTTTGCATGTTGAAAATTTTTGCTCCTTTCGAATTCTCTCTATTCATGATACATTTTCAGATAATGGGCAAAATCATGAAAAATCCACTTTTCAGATCATTTCTGATTCTTTCACTTTTTCTCTATCTATCATACTTTTCACGGTAATGTACATGATACATGAGAAATCCATTCAAAAGGGGAAATAATTCCCATATGGGTTAATCTAATAATATCAGCCCTGTTGATTTTTATTGTGTGGATATTTTTAGGTGTTGAACATTTTTGCATCCTTCACTTTCTCTCTATCTACAGTGAAAGTTGTATGTAACAACCTCCTTAGGGATACAAAAAAACTTTAATTGGGAGGTAGCCTTTATATAGAGATGGATTTGTACACGAATGGTACAAAAGGGAAAATAACTCCCATCAAGGTCAACCTGACAATTTCAGCCCTGTTAACTTTTTTATAGATCTTTCCATGCTGAACATTTTTGTTTCTTTCACATCCTCTCATGCATCATACATTTCAAGATAATGTGAAAAAAGAACAGCCCAAAACATGAAAAATCCACTTTAAAGGGGAATTAACCCCCGTAAGGATTTGAAAATTTTGGCCCTGTTTACTTTTTTAGGTGATCTTTGCATGCTGAATATTTTAGCTTTCTTCAATTTCTCTCTACCTATTATACTTTTCAATAGGCCAAAACTGTCCAAAACATGAAAAATCCACTTCAAAGTGAAAATGCAGCACCCTCTATCCGTTTCTCAATTGTTTGAAGGCAACATGTTCACTGGACTCGTCAGCTCTGTACAAATTGTACGGACCAATCAGAGACAATTATCAAGTTGAAGATGCGCAATCAATACTTCCGGGGAAAAAATCCCAATTTTAAAAAGAACATTTCTCAAAGAATTTGGCTTTTAGAAGATAAATAAGACTTTAAAATTCACTAACTTGGCAATTAGAAATACCTGAAGTCCGAGGGACTTGCCCCATCTGCATTGATTTATAATTATACTGTATTACTTATTAACAAAATTCAGCATGGACTTTGAAATTTCTCAATTGGACTTGCCAGAAATTTACTCTCTAAGTCCCGGACTTGAGCAACTTAAATAGAATTTTGAACCCTTGTAACTCCTCCTACTTTTCGCACAACATGTTAAGATAAACAAATCCCATAATGTTCTAGTATCAGTGATTTCTGATTGGAGATCCACAGAATATAACGACTGGCATTATTACGATTAAATTTTAAGACAATATACAGTGTTATGATCATTTTAATAAATCCAGAAATTCAGGTCCGTTCGGTATCAGTTCTTTTATTACACAACACATCCACCTTCCACTTCCTCCACAAACTGCCACAAGTATCAGCAATCAACACACGATTGGTTCTGTGATATTTTCAGCCATGAGGTTAAGACTTACGTGTTTAATTATCAATAAAATAATTACATTGAATTGTTTTAGTGATGAATTTTGAACTACAAATAGGAGACACCTGTCACTTTCCCTATATGAAACAGACACCTGTCATTTTCCCTCTATGATACAGACACCTGTCATTTTACCTCTATGATATATACACCTGTCATTTAATCTCCATGATACAATCACCTGTTAGTTTACCTCTATGATATAGACACCTGTTAGTTTACCCCTATGATACAGACACCTGTTAGTTTACCTCTATGATACAGACACTTGTCATTTTACCTCTATGATATATACACCTGTCATTCTACTTCAACGATACATACACCTTTTATTTTACTTCTATGATAAAGACACCTGTTATTTTACCCCTATGATACAGTCACCTGTCATTTTACCTCTATGATACAGTCACCTGTCATTTAACCTCTATGATATAGGCACCTGTCATTCTGCTTCAACGATACATACACCTTTTATTTTACTTCTGTGATGCACACCTGTTATTTTATCTCTATTATACAAACACCTGTCATTATACGTCAATGATACAGACACCCGTCTTTTCATCTCTATGATACATGCACCTGTCATTTTACCTTTATGATACAGACACCTGTCATTTTACCTTTATGAAACAGACACCTGTCATCTTACTTCTAAGATACAGATACCTGTCATTTTACCTCTTTGATACATACACCTGTTATTTTACCTCTATGATACAGACACCTGTCACTTTACCTCTTTGATACAGACACCTGTCATTTCATCTCTATGATACAAGCGCCTGTAATTTTACCTTTATGATACAGATACCTGTCATTTTACCTTTATGAAACAGACACCTGTTATTTTACTTCTATGATACAGAAACCTGTCATTTTACCTCTATGATACAGACACCTGTCACTTTACTTCTTTGATACAGACACCTGACATTTCATCTCTATGATACAGACACCTGTTATTTTACCTCCATGATACAGACACCTGTTATCCTACTTCTTTGATACAGACATGTCTTTATGCTACACAAATGTAGAGTAATACATTTGTTTCAATTTTCCGAAGATTTTGTCAAAAAAAAAATTTACTTGTGGAGGAGAGTTTCTCTCTCTGTTGGATTCTGTAACCAAGGTATTTCTTTTTTTAAGGTAACTAAGGAAATAAGATTGAGAATGATCAAGAAAATCCATCTAAGTTATTATAGCTTGCTATATTGAGAACTACTTTTACAGAATGATACATACATTTCCAGTGTACTATCAAACTTATCTACAAAAACCACTAAAAAGTTTAACAGACAAAAGGCTATTGTAGACAGGTTGCCTTTAAAAATTTTGTTTGTTTATTGTTGTGTAACGTCCCACTCAAGAATATTTCACTCATATAAAGACGTCAGCAAATGCCGGTGAAGGGCTTCAAATTTTGGCCTACGTTCAGCATTTATGGCCATTGAGCAGTGAGGGTTCTTAAACATGCCGACACCTAATGTGACACGGGACCTTGGGTTTTACTGTCTCATCTGACAGACAGGAAACCAACCTGCCGCCGACTGGACTCGAACTCACGACCTCAAGATCAAGAGTCAAGCACGCTACCAACTGAGCCAGGCCAACTCGCCTTTATAAAGAGATTTATTTATTATAATAAAGTTAATAAAGGTTATGTTTAAGTGTCTTTATGTACAGGTGCCCTTAATACTAAGGTGGCCTATAATACAAGTTTGACTGCAATGAGGAGAAAAAAGCGAAAATTTAGAGAGAAAAGTAAGTCCTATCTTTCATTTGGAAATGGCAATCGAATGACAATAAAATTGACCCTAAAAACGTATGAATAATAATGTAACTGATTAAAAACATAACTGCAGCAGACTTCTTGGAGGTAAAATTTGTGATGAAATAATCATATCCAAGTCATATGTTTAAAATAACACAGAAGGCTATGAAAATGTAAAACCTGACACATATATGTCTTCATAAAACTCTTACGAATGGCAAGGTTATGTAAAAAAGGGGGAGAAACTGATTTCAGGAGTATGATATTGTTGAAAATGAAAACGGAGAATTCCTGACTGGTTACAAGGTGGGCGGAACATAAAATAGTCTTATCAGTTCACAAAACGTGATCATAATGAAGTGTAAAGTCTGAGAGGGGTAGATTAATTACGCATAGATCTTGAATAGCATCAGTTAGGCAGCTGTTGAGGTAATGTCTTAATCAATGATCTATAGCCAGGTCTACATTAAATGAACAAATTGAAATTGTTACCAAAACATTCACAGAAAAAATAAATATGAATGACATCGGAATATTTTTCCTAGAAACAAAAATTGAATGATAAATATAAAAGTCAGTAATTCATATTTTGGAGTTCACTTTTATTAAGGTGATGACAACTGATGTCATAGAAATGCTTCTATGAATGAATGTCTAGTGAAAACTTGAAAATTCCAAAAAATTTACAAATTTAAAAATCTGAAATAATTGTGTATTTAGCCATTTCAGGTGTATTTGGAAATGAAGGTTATTGGAAATAATAATCAAAAAGAGAATAAAATAATACCAGTAATCCAGGAAATCCACTGGATATAACAATACATCAATTTTAAAGATAGGTATGGGATCTGTCATGTTTATTAAAAGAGCTTGAATTCACAGTTAGCATTGACGAAATGACAAAATACTGGAGGTGCAAAATTACATAGACACAGAGCGAATGATAAGTTTATTGGCGTTCCTAGTTAAATGAAGTAAAAAGAGAGGGAATATAACAGACACACGAACTAATTAATGAACTAAAAATATATATTTACCCATTTGAATTCTGACGTTCTTGATAAAAAGTGCATCTGCAAGGAAAATTCCTTTTCACTAAAGATAACAGCAACCAACTTCCTGAATTGATAAGATGCTCCCAAAACGAGATAGTTTTATCTTGAGACTTGTCCCTCAGCCAAGAAAAATACTTTTTTCTCTCATTCTATTCACCCCCATGAGGTCTAGAATTTATTATTTTGTAGAAGATCAAAATGGATAGAGAGGAAACAACCTTGACCTTGGACTGAAAAACTGGGGTTACTACCAGGTCATAACCACTGGTCATTTCAGTCTAAAAGAAACCATATGATTGTGAAAACAGTGAATATATGGTCAGTGGGTTAGGAAATATGTTACAGTATTGTGCCGAGTAAAGGCATTTTAAGGTCAACCTAGGTATTACAGCTGGCAAACAAAACTTTAGTCTGCGGCAAAATTTTGGATATTGTTACATTTTGTAAAACTGTCTTCTCACTTAGTCTTTTTATAAACAGCTGTGTACAGGTAGATATTAACCCAAATTACTCAACTATGTACAAGCTATTCATAAAATGTTTTTATTGGATTCTGTTGTATAATTTTATCTAAAAGAATTTTTTTTATCTCTGATAAGCCTAATATTATTTTAACATTCTAAATTTTACTGCTTGCTTTACATAATACATATAAATGTAGCACTTTTGAATATATATACATGTATATATATATATATATATATATATATATATATATATATATATATATATATATATATATATATATATATATATATGTGTGTGTGTGTGTGTGTGTGTGTGTGTGTGTGTGTGTACATATACATGTCAGGACTTTTACTACAGTAACCACGAGGCCATGGCCCCGGCCCCATTCCCTATGTCAAAATGCATGTAATTTTTCCCAACTTGATGAAAAAACTCCCAATTTGATGTTGAGCTCATGACAGTTATGAAAAAAAAAATAATAATAATAATGTTAGGAGAAATGAATTTTAAAAATGAAATTAGATTTCCATGCGTGCACACAATTTTCCAAAAATGACACAAATTCACATTAAAATTCCCAGTTGTGTTACCAAAGATATTTTCCCAAAATTGTCAGAAAAAGGCCTGCAAGGGTGTGTGTGTGTGTGTGTATATATATATATATATATATATATATATATATATATATATATATATATATATATATATATGTGTGTGTGTAATTGGTTTATGTTTAAATTTTTCTTTTCTAATGTCTGTTTTCAATTACGCTTTTTACACAACTGTGGTGTTTTTCATTTTCTTAATATTTTTCCCCTTTTCATTATTAATTATTTATTTTTGTTATTCAAACTGCATCACATTTCATTTTCATACTGAATATTCCTCGTCGTTATCATTGCTATTAATAAATAATCCAATTTCTAACGGTATGTCTATTTTAAACTTGGACATTATTTATTTGGCATAAATATTTCAATTATTTATATTTGTTTTTGTATTTTTTTCCTGTTTTCCACATCACTTTTCTGGTTTTTTTTTTTTCAACATCATCATTAATTTGATCAATATCGGACTAAAGTTCATTCAAATTTTCTATTCTTGGAATTTATCCATAATAATATATTCTTTTTTTTATACTTTTTAACTTTATTCATATGAATAAATGAATTAATTCATATATAACAAATTATATATGAATTAATTCATTTATTTTTATCGCAATATTTCTCAGTTTTACTGGTGTTTGATGTCGGACTCATCAATATCTCAGCTTCACATAGTGGCCAGTTTGTATTGGGAAAGGGGACCACATTGTAACTAAGAAAGGACCACTGGAATTCACTAATAAAGAGACACCACCACTATAAATACACAGTGGAACAGGAAATGAAAGACCACTCAATCTGTGACCAAAATGTGGTCTCACAGGGCATGCAGCGGTCTAGTGATAGAACTGGACTGGGTATATATATAATCCTTATTGAGAGACCACCTGTCTTGAGTGACCACATTTCAGTGGCAGATGGGGTGGATTCCACTGCAGTAAAGTGAGACACAAAAGAAACACACAACATAGTTCATCTTATAGAACGACTCTGTGTCTTGGAGACTAGATTAAGCATTTTGTTTACTAAAATAAATTATACAGAAACAAACTGTTAAAATCTTATTGAATTCTGTTTTGGTCCTAGTCTGTCTTGTTTCTGGCAAATGTAATGTCTTATTCAATAAATAACTGTCCAATGAACAGTATGGATATGACCACCCCTCCCTCCACCTCAATATTGTTTTAACTAATGAATAAAGATAAATTAATTAGTAATTCTGCATAATTATTGTGTCCTGGGCCCGAAGTCACCAAATTTACTCAGTACTCAAGCTCAACTAACTTTTGGCAATTATAAGGTAAAAACATGCAAACTTTATTCTGTAATTGGACATGTTTGTATATTGATGGCATACAATTGTAAGTAATGATAAAAATTATTGCCCATTTGAAGAAAACTTCAGAAATATTAAAAAAATATTTGAGTATGTACTCAAATCTTGAGTACCGTACTCAACGTATTTATTCGTTTCTTAAAGGAAAATCACAAGTGTGACGCAAAAATTTATATGTAAATGATTAAAAATAATAATGTTTCCTAATCACTGAAATTCAAAAGTTTTATAAACAATTTGATAGTCAAAATAATGAAATAAAAGTTGAGCTTGAGTATTGAGTAAATGTTGTGACTTTGGGCCCTGATAATTTCGGACACATAATTCATTGACTAATTTCTGTTACTGATATTTGCGTGCAATGTTCAAATGTATCAAGCATTATATAGCGCACAAGATATATAAATATATGTCGGGTTTTTTTTATCTCTTTTGTTGCTAAATCTTAAAACTTTTATCTTTAAAATTTTAAATAAGATATTTTGTCTTTCATTTTTGCTTTATTTTTTTTTTCTTTTGACATTTCTATTTTATCATATACCTAAATGTATCTGCCTCTGCTTATTGTAGTAACACGACTAAAAAATAAAATACATGTATTTAAGTCTATAGAAAGATATTTGAAAAGCACAGAAAATAATGTGTAAAAAGGTGATGTGACAATAAAATCTTTAAAAAATGATAATATCTGAATAATTAAATTATGCACATAATGTTAGCCAACTTTTTGAAAACACATTTTTTGAGAAAATGGTTGTAAAAGTTTGTATTCAGATAATAATCAAAGATCAACGAAGGGATGAAAAACATACTGTCTATTTATCTTATGATTAACAAATTGTAAAATTGACATGGGTTGTGATATCATATATTCAACAATGCTTTTCCATGGAAATATGAAATTCAATCTGGTTGCACATTGTTCACTAATGTACAGGGATTTAATTCCACAGATTGTAATTTTCATGATTTTCCAACTTTTTCTTCATGGATCAGTAATTACCTACACTAACATCAGGGCCCGAAATCACCAAATTCACTCAGTACTCAAGCTTAACTTTAATTTCATCATTTTGACTATATAATTGTTGGTAAAACTTTTGGGTTTGAATGATTAGGAAACATATTATTGTTTATCATCATTCACATATAAATTTTTGTGTCACATTTATGATTTTCCTGTAAAAAATAAATAGATGTGTTGAGTACGGTACACAAAATTTGAGTATGTACTCAAACAATTTTTGAATATTTCTTAAGTTTTGTTCAAATGAGCAATAATTTCTATCATTATTTACAATTGTATGCTGTCAATATACACACATGTCCAGTTACAGAATAAATTTTGTCTGAATTTACCTGAAAATCATGAAAAGTTAGTTGAGCTTGAGTTCTGAGTAAATTTGGTGACTTTTGGCCCAGGTTCTTTACTTATATATATATAGTTTCATTAAAAGCTATTCACTGGTTCTTAGATTGGCAGATTTTTCAACACTGTGAATACAGCGAATTTTAACACCACAAGTTATCCCCCCCCCCCACC
>BROG01000071.1:745000-1147500 GCA_030159075.1 Atrina japonica | reverse complement strand
ATATAGCTGTTTATTACTGACTTAATTACTTTGTAATCCCCCTGATGTATTAATAGTGGAAAAGAAACAATGTAGCAAAATTTGTTACTGTCGAATTAAGATTTCCCATTTGAACTGTGTGATCAGGAAACAGGCATTATGAGTACGAGTGATACATGCCTTATACAGATGCTTCAAGTTCATTGAAACGGACAATTTGGACAATTTGTTTGATTTAATATGATCTCTGACATTGAAAGTGTAAAACTGGTATTATGCGAGATTTTGTTAATTGCAGACTGTTTAAAATGACAGCAGTAGACAAAATGGGAAGTTTGATTGACAACGCTTCGCTTGAAATCCCGAATGGAATTCAATTTTATAAAATTACAGAGTAAACAAATAATTGGACAAGTTTCATATTACTTTGTAGAAAAAATTGCGATAAGTATTATTTTTTTATGGTGATTACATTTAAATTGACAGGTATTTGACAAAAGAAAAACAAAGTAACTATGACTGGTTTCATTTTGTTGTTGATGAACATCAATGGCGACCTCCCTGCATCAAAGAAATCACAGATAGAATCCAAAGTATTGCTTACAATGTAGTTAGAAGATGTTCTTTTGCAATTTTGAGGGTATAGTTGATATTTATTGCACCAAAAAGAAAAAAGTATGATGATGTCGGGCGGTAATCTAAACTAATTGAAAATAAAAAGGTAAAATAATTTCAATCAGTCAATAAATCTACATGAAAAAAATATCCAGGGGCACCGTTATTAGAGCAGGCGCCTTTTCAAGGACAAATATGATATTTACATATACAAGAGTTATGCTCCTTTCCAGAATTTTGATTCTTTTCATTAACTGTCCTATTCATTTATTTACAAAACTCATATTTTTTCTAGCTAACTTGGTACAATTTGATCAAACGCCGTGGTATCAATGTGTTTTTATGCTTTTATTAAAGCTGCTAGATAAAGAGGATGAAAGATTGAAAACTATGACCCCCAAAATACCAAATTTTTATAACACAAATCTTAAATTCGGTCACTAAAAAATTTAGTCCTCATTTTATTTTTTCTGCAAATGATCAGTTCAGAATGGTTAACAATTATCTAGAGTCAATAAAACAAGTTGTGGGTATAAAGCGAAGAAATAACACCTTGAAGTATGCCGAAATTGGGTATATTCTAACAAAAAATTCTTTAAGAGAAGATTGTACCACCATTTGACATTGAATGTGACCTTGAACATGACCTTGACCTTGATTGGGCAATGCCCCTCATCATAATGAACCTTTCCTGTAAGTTTCACAAAAGTAACATATACAATAAGAAAGTAATGATAATTTATGTCAAAAGGTGACTGTACCCAGAGAAACAGACAGAGGGACAAAATGTGAAGCTGTGTTTCATAGCACATGACTGTTGAATTAATTTTGTCACAAAGAACAACTTAATTTACCTCTTGATGTGAATTTACCATTCAATTTATGTCTTTAGTGGACAAATTTGTGTCATCTGTCATTTTTGTTTAGATTGCCAACATCAGTTCCAGTTTATATTACTATATAATTGACATTCTGGTCATGTGACCAGGTGCCCTTCTTCCCCTTAAGTGACATTTTTTTTAATGCGTTTTAAAAGAGCATTAGCTATGGTTACCCAAAAAATTATTTGGATTTTTTCTTCTTTCACTACTTGTATTTGATGTACAATATCAAATAAATGCTATACACAGGCATACAAATTTTATACTTCTATATATTGGGTGTAATTTGTAGGTCGGGTCCAGAGTGGAATTCATATACAAATGGTAAGGCTGAGTTTATCAACTGCAAGTAAAAACATGCCAAACCTCGGTTTCTTAAGCAATTTTCACAAAATATATAGAAATTCAAGAATTTTTATGCCTGTGCATATCTCTTTTTTGTTATTGTCTATTCATCTAAGAAGTAAAATAAGAAACAAACCCACAGTTCTTCCTGAAGACACACCAGTCATGCATACAGTGAAATCTGTCTTAAGAGACCAAATCTGTCACTGAAATATGTGTTCTCTCAAGGCAGGTGGTATCTAAAACCAGGTACCACTGTATTAATATTGTAGTTTATGTGGAGATAATTTTACCCTATATGATTCATAGTGGCTAGATCTTACCTATTTAATGTTCTGGCAATAAGTTAATTCTATAACCATGCATGCTATAATTTTCCATATGTATCTTTATGAAATTTACTTTGGGAGCCTCCCTGGCCGAGTGTTTAGAGCATTGCGCTTTAAATCACAAGGCCTCTCACCTCTGGTTCGAATCCCGCTAGGGTCATTTCGAATTAAGTGGGAAAGTTTGCTAGTTTTCTTGCGGAAGGTCGGTGGTCTTTACCCGGGTAACCGGGGTTTCTCCTCCACCAATAAAAACTGGATGCCATCATATGACCGAAAGGTTGTTGAGTATGACGTAAAAAAAAAAATTAAAAAAAAACTTATATCAAAATTATCAATATAAGAATTTAAGAGTTGTTTCCCTTGAAAATGGTAGATATGATACATTGTAAATTGATTATAAAGACACTTGACCTGGTTTGTTATGTTTTGATGATGTGTTTTACATCAAAATTAACAATTTTTTTCTAAGATATAGTGGCAGCCAGTTTTCAGTGGTGCAGAAACAACTAGGTTACAATGGATTAAGGTATAGACCACCAAACTTCCACAGGTGATACAGAAAACTCCTATAAATAGCTTAGTGTTCAGCAGAGTTGAATTGTTGTATGGTTGTTTAACGTCTCACTCAAGAATCTTTAACTCATATGGAGACGTCACCAAATGCCGGTGAAAGGCTTTAAATTTTGGCCTATGCTCAGCACTTAAGGCCATTGAGCCGTGAGGTTTCTTTAACATGCCCACACCTATTGTGACATGGGACCTTGGTTTTACTGTCTCATCCGAAGAACAAGGAAAGCCAGCCCTCCCCGCCGAGGTTGGAACCCTCCGGTTGCGAATCTAGCACTCTACCGCAAAGCCTCAACAATTCCCTTGTGTACCAGCAGGGATGCGATCAAACAGACTTGAGGTATGAAATGTCAGACCAAATTAAGTTTTTACAAATGAACATGGAATTATAAATACTACTGCATACTACCACATAAGATACCACCCTCTGTTATGTCACGGCAGAAAGTTTTTACATAGAACTGTCATTGTACCACCTATCTCATTATCAAAACTGAAAATACAAATGACAAAATGGAAGATAAGTTTATACAAAGAGAGGAAACATCCAACCTTGGCATTCATAGATATATACACAGTGAAAATCTCCAACCTTTGCAGCTAGGAGAGAGAACAGCTCACTTTGTAGAGAGTCAGTGGTGAGTTTTTGTAAAGGTCATAAATCCACATGTAAACATAGACATTGTTGTAACTCATGAGTTATTTTGAGTTTTATTTAGGTTACGTGTATGTGTAGAGAACCTACGTGTGCCATAGGATAGGCATAAATTCAAACATAAGATTTGTTTGTGTTCATAGTTGAAGGTGTTTAACTTCAATTAAGGATTGTTTTTTCATTTTTTTGAACATCATCGGGGTATAAAAGCAATTGCTCATGGAAAAAATTCTGTGTAGCACAAAGTGCAGTGAATTTTTTCCATGAGCAATTGCTTTTATACCCCGATGATGTTAAAAAAAATGTTCACAAATTTTTGGCCACTTGGCCTTTATCAAGTGAATTCCTATAGTAGTATTGTTGTCTTTTGCTTGATAAAGGCCAAGTGGCCGAAAATTTGTGAATTTTGAGTGTTTTACTGTTTTTCATATTCTTGTATGGTTTCACATATTTTGCCTTCTTGTTTTTTTACTTGGAATGATTTCCTTGTCAACCCCTAGGGTATTGACAAGCTACACAGGCTATGACATCACAATACAATTTATGACATAGTTTCTGTGGCTACTAGAATGCAGTGCATTGTAATGTCAGACTTTATTTGCTTATATCTATATAGACATGTATCTAAAACATGGGAAATATAATCGGAAATGGTTGAGTTTTTGGTGGTATGAGAAATTTCCACTCTTGTGGTCAAGATCTGTAAGTCCAATTCATGGGTGACCCTCGGATTGGACAAACAGATTCTTACCACTCGGGTGGAGATTTCCTTATCCTCTCCAAACACCCATGTAAGATTCTATTTATCCACTCCACACACCCATGTAAGATTCTATTTATCTTTCAACACAACTTTCACCACCACAATCTGTACACTCAGAGCTACAATAGAGCAGCATTTAAAGATAGATATGACTCAAGGTAGATCAACACAGAGTATCTCAGGTATCTCAGGTGGTTAGAAGGATAGCATACTGGGTAATTCCAGGAAAACTAGCCCACAAAATCAGCTTGCATTATTTTGGGTACTGACAAGACAGAGAGGCTTTATGGTTTCAATTGGGCCCCATTCTCAATGCAAACTACGTTTTTTTCTCTCCCAAATTTGAAAAAAAAATTCTTACTTAATTTGGTTTACAGACTGTAATCATAATGAAAAATGAATTTATGTATTAATGATTTGAAACAAATTTACAATAAAGTTCCAAAATATGTCTCCAGTGGCAATTTCCCTAAATTGATAGAAAAAGGCCTGGTGGCATCTTTATGATAAAGATCACATTTATCAAAATCATCTATAGCCCCCTTGCCACAGATTTTTAAAGATGTACTATGTGTTGGTTCTTTTTGGCCCCTTTTGGGGCCCCTATGGGTGCTAGGCCCTTTTCATTAGCAAACTGTATGCAGCTTCACATGGGGATGATACATGCCAAGTTTGGTTAAAATTGGTCCACTGGTTCTTGAGAAGAAGTCGGAAATGTGTAAATGTTAACAACAGACGACGAATGATGGACGGCAACAGACAAAAGACCATCGCAGTAGGTCACCCTGAGCCTTTGGCTCAGGTGAACTAAAAAAGATAAACAACAACAAAACATCGACAAAAACGTCGATTAAAAATCTCCAGTTTTGAGACCAAATCTTCAGCTAAAAAATTAAAAATCTCCAGTTGTGGCACACTCACTGCAGTTGGACTGATTTTTATCACATGTATGATACTGTCACATTTAAACAATGTAAAAATAAAAGCACATGGAGAGCCACATGTCAGACATTTGGGGATAGGTCAATCCTTAGTCATTCTTCAATTAAACCTTTTGATAAAAATTTGAAGAATCACTATGTTCTCTTTCAGTATCAAGTATGTATTGCTATGGTATCCAAATAATAGAAGGCATAAAAACAAATCAAACACAGCCTTGAAATGAAGGTGTTTGTATCTTTATAAGCAACTAGAAGAAAGAGATTCACTCAACCAATAAAATACATGGAAATTATCACATGACACAGCATAAGATGTCTAATTGCTATTTGATGTCAATTAGGTGTCCTGATAATTACATTCATGTGTGCTACACTCCATCACATTGCAAGGCATGTGATCAGCTATATTTTTTATTCTTTAATGATTTATATCTGAAAAAGCAGAAGTTTTAATAAAATGTGTTTTGACATTGAACTTTCCACAAGTCATACCATGGTCATTATCAATAACACTGTGAAAAAAAAAAAAGAAAAGCAAGAGGGCCTCAATAGCTCACCTGAGCACCATTTACAAATGTGGAAAGAAGACGAAGAAGAATATGTCGGCTCATCTGGTCAAGAAACCCAAATATGGTAGAAGACTGTGAGTTTTTGTTTTCTGTAAAGTTTCCTCAAAATCCTTTCCAATGATTCCAAGAACAAGCTGACCATGTGAAAAAATTACCTCCCAACCCCTCACTTTTTTGCAATTCTAACAAATTCATAAAAATATCTAAAAATATTATTTCAGCAAACTTTCTGCACAAAAACATTTCTTCATTTATGTACAAGCAAAACACAAAACAAATGCATCATAGTGAATACAAGGGGACATAATCAAATAAATAAAAAATCAAAAGTACTGAAAGTACTACGAGGTTGATGGTAATCGTAAGTTTTATTGAGGTATAATACACTCAGTATACTGAAAAAAATACATTGTGTACACATGTTTGAAATATATTGCAGGTTAATTTCAATAAAGGGTACCACTGTCATGTTGTAAATTTTGAATTTACTGTCACAATAAAACATCGGCCTTTTGACTGTGAAAATGCATGCTATTTCCAAATTAACAAAAACCTATGAGAATCACGCAATTTTATTTCAAATAAGAACAATACTGACAATGAAAACATCACATTTTTTCACATTTTTATAGGTCGAATTATAAATTACTTTTTAATTCGGTAAAATTTCTTACACCAAACATTCCACTTCTTACACTGAAGATGCCACTTCTTACACCAAAGATGCCACTACTTACACCAAAGATGCCACTACTTACACCAAAGATGCCACTACTTACACCAAAGATGCCACTTCTTACACCAAAGATATCACTACTTACACCAAAGATGCCACAACTTACATTAAAGATGCCACTTCTTACACCATAGATGCCACTACTTACATCAAAGATGCCACTACTTATCAAAGATGCCACTTCTTACATCAAAGATGCCACTTCTTACATCAAAGATGCCATTCTTACACCACTTTTAGATGCCACTTCTTACACCAAAGATGCCACTACTTACACCAAAGATGCCACTTCTTACACCAAAGATGCCACTACTTACACCAAAGATGCCACTTCTTACACCATGAATTCTACCTCATATACCAAAGATAAAGAGACAAGTTTAAACAGATAAGACCTATGTTTAATAAAAAAAACCACAAGGTTTAACAGATAAAATTAAGATTAAACATGTACAGTTGTACTTGTAAGCGTAATGGATTCACATTTTTAATTACATTTCCTGTGCATAATACATTTTTTAATATGCTTTGTGGTCTGTACACCAAATTGATAATTTTGTTTGTCAAATTATGGAAAATACATGTTTATTTTGCACTGAGAATGGAGCCCAACATCGACCCCATGAAAACTATAGAAACTGATGTGGGAAGAAAAACTATTTAAAGATATTATCTGGCTTGATAAAAACAATTCAACTTGATTACCACCCCTGTTCAAACAGCCAATGGCTTTATACTGACATTAGTTCTAGTGTAAGTATAAATAAATATTTGTTAATTAATTTTACTCTATTATCATATCTTCTTCACGTGTCAAGGACAATGGCAATGACAATGATTCTTCAAAAATATAATGATAATATGAATTACCGACAACTGAAGGCTAATAGATTAATAATTGATCACATGTTCACACATGTGAACGGAAACTTGTTTACCATTAAATTCGTCTTAAAGCTGAACTAGGATAAAAAAAAAAAGCTCTTGAACTTTTAATAGAAAACTCACGGACTTGGTCTTACCTGTACTTTTCAACAAAAAACGATTGAAGTTTTCTGCAACGTACAATCAGCAACAAACAGATAATGAATATTTCATCCATAATAAATCCAAAATTTATTCCATAACACTAAATACAAAGCACCTTCCAAATAAAAAACAAAGCGATCTACTTCCTACTGTCATTAGGCCACTGAGCAATGTTTCCAAAAATCATACCATGGTCATTATCAATAACAATGAAAAAAAAAAGAAAAGCAAGAGGTCAAAGAAGGTCTCAATTGCTCACCTGAGCACCATCTACAAATGTGGAAAGAAGACCATGAAGAATATGTAGGCTGATCTGGCCAAGAGACATAAATATGGTAGAGGACTGTGAGTTTTTGTTTTCTGTAAAGTTTCAACAATATCCTTTTCATTGTTTCCCAAGAATAAGCTGGCCATATGAAAAAACTATCCCACTTCTTCTCTTTTTTGCAGTTTTAAGAATTCATAAAAAGTCTAAAATTAACATTTCAGCAAACTTCCTGCACAAAAACCATTTCTTCACCTATATACAAGTAAAAACACAAAATGGGGCAAAGCCAAAATTGGCCAGATTCTGGAGCAGAATATTTATCATAAAAAACAGTTATTTGCTTTGCAAAACAAACAAAAATTTCCATGTCCAAATATTTGCAGCAATTTGTCAATTTGGTGCCCTCCCCCACACCCATGTAAGATTCTATTTATCTTTCAACACAACTTTCACCACCACAATCTGTACACTCAGAGCTACAATAGAGCAGCATTTAAAGATAGATATGACTCAAGGTAGATCAACACAGGGTATCTCAGTAGGTTAGAGGGATAGCATACTGGGTAATTCCAGGAAAACTAGCCCACAAAATCAGCTTGCGTTATTTTGGGTACTGACAAGACAGAGAGACTTTATGGTTTAAATAGGGCCCCATTCTCAATGCAAACTACGTTTTTTTCCCCCCAAATTTGAAAAAAAAAAAATCCCACTTAATTTGGTTTACAGACTGTAATCATAATGAAAAATGAATTTATGTATTAATGATTTGAAACAAATTTACAATAAAGTTCCAAAATATGTCTCCAGTGGCAATTTCCCTAAATTGATAGAAAAAGGCCTGGTGGCATCTTTATGATAAAGATCACATTTATCAAAATCATCTATAGCCCCCTTGCCACAGATTTTTAAAGATGTACTATGTGTTGGTTCTTTTTGGCCCCTTTTGGGGCCCCTATGGGTGCTAGGCCCTTTTCATTAGCAAACTGTATGCAGCTTCACATGGGGATGATACATGCCAAGTTTGTTTTTGGTTAAAATTGGTCCACTGGTTCTTGAGAAGAAGTCAAAATGTGTAAATGTTAACAACGGACGACGAATGATGGACGGCAACAGACAAAAGACCATCGCAGTAGGTCACCCTGAGCCTTTGGCTTAGGTGATCTTAAAAAGATAAACAACAACAAACATACATTGACAAAAACGTCGATTAAAAATCTCCAGTTTTGAGACCAATCTTCAGCTAAAAAATTAAAAATCTCCAGTTGTGGCACACTCACTGCAGTTGGACTGTTTTTTATCACCGTCACAATTAAACAATGTAAAATAAAAGCACATGGAGAGCCACATGTCAGACATTTGGGGATAGGTCAATCCTTAGTCATTCTTCAATTAAACCTTTTGATAAAAATTTGAAGAATCACTATGTTCTCTTTCAGTATCAAGTATGTATTGCTATGGTATCCAAATAATAGAAGGCATAAAAACAAATCAAACACAGCCTTGAAATGAAGGTGTTTGTATCTTTATAAGCAACTAGAAGAAAGAGATTCACTCAACAATAAAATACATGGAAATTATCACATGATACAGCATAAGATGTCTAATTGCTATTTGATGTCAATTAGGTGTCCTGATAATTACATTCACATGTGCTACACTCCATCACATTGCAAGGCATGTGATCAGCTAAATTTTTATTCTTTTAATGAGAGCAGAAGTTTTAATAAAATGTGTTTTGACATTGAACTTTCCACAAGTCATACCATGGTCATTATCAATAACACTGTGAAAAAAAAAAAAGAAAAGCAAGAGGGCCTCAATAGCTCACCAGAGCACCATTTACAAATGTGGAAAGAAGACCGCAGAAGAATATGTCTGCTCATCTGGTCAAGAAACCCAAATATGGTAGAAGACTGTGAGTTTTTGTTTTCTGTAAAGTTTCCTCAAAATCCTTTCCAATGATTCCAAGAACAAGCTGACCATGTGAAAAAAATTACCTCCCAACCCCTCACTTTTTTGCAATTCTAACAAATTCATAAAAATATCTAAAAATAACATTTCAGCAAAACTTCCTGCACAAAAACATTTCTTCATTTATGTACAAGCAAAACACAAAACAAATGCATCATAGTAAATACAAGGGGACATAATCAAATAAATAAAAAATCAAAAGCACTGAAAGTACTGATATGAGTTGATGGTAATCGTAAGTTTTATTGAGGTATAATACACTCAGTATACTGAAAAAAAAATACATTGTGTACACATGTTTGAAATATATTGCAGGTTAATTTCAATAAAGGGTACCACTGTCATGTTGTAAATTTTGAATTTACTGTCACAATAAAACATCGGCCTTTTGACTGAGAAAATGCATGTTATTTCCAAATTAGCAAAAACCTATGAGAATCACCCAATTTTATTTCAAATAAGAACAATACTGACAATGAAAACATCACATTTTTTCACATTTTTATAGGTCGAATTATAAATTACTTTTTAATTCGGTAAAATTTCTTACACCAAACATTCCACTTCTTACACCGAAGATGCCACTTCTTACACCAAAGATGCCACTACTTACACCAAAGATGCCACTTCTTACACCAAAGATGCCACTACTTACACCAAAGATGCCACTTTTTACACCAAAGATATCACTACTTACACCAAAGATGCCACAACTTACATTAAAGATGCCACTTCTTACACCATAGATGCCACTACTTATATCAAAGATGCCACTACTTACACCAAAGATGCCACTTTTTACATCAAAGATGGCACTACTTACACCAAAGATGCCACTTCTTACACCAAAGATGCCACTACTTACACCAAAGATGCCACTACTTACACCAAAGATGCCACTTCTTACACCAAAGATGCCACTACTTACACCAAAGATGCCACTTCTTACACCATGAATTCTACCTCATATACCAAAGATAAAGAGACAAGTTTAAACAGATAAGACCTAGGTTTAATAAAAAAAAACCACAAGGTTTAACAGATAAAATTAAGATTAAACATGTAAAGTTGTACTTGTAAGCGTAATGGATTCACATTTTTAATTACATTTCCCTGTGCAATAATACATTTTTTAATATGCTTTGTGGTCTGTACACCAAATTGATAATTTTGTTTGTCAAATTATGGAAAATACATGTTTATTTTGCACTGAGAATGGAGCCCAACATCGACCCCATGAAAACTAGAAACTGATGTGGGAAGAAAAACTATTTAAAGATACTATCTGGCTTGAAAAAAAACAATTCAACTTGATTACCACCCCTGTTCAAACAGCCAATGGCTTTATACTGACATTAGTTCTAGTGTAAGTATAAATAAATATTTGTTAATTAATTTTACTCTATTATCATATCTTCTTCACGTGTCAAGGACAATGGCAATGACAATGATTCTTCAAAAATATAATAATAATATGAATTACCGACAACTGAAGGCTAATAGATTAATAATTGATCACATGTTCACACATGTGAACGGAAACTTGTTTACCATTAAATTCATCTTAAAGCTGAACTAGGATAAAAAAAAAAAGCTCTTGAACTTTTAATAGAAAACTCACGGACTTGGTCTTACCTGTACTTTTCAACAAAAAACGATTGAAGTTTTCTGCAACGTACAATCAGCAACAAACAGATAATGAATATTTCATCCATAATAAATCCAAAATTTATTCCATAACACTAAATACAAAGCACCTTCAAAATAAAAAACAAAGCGATCTACTTCCTACTGTCATTAGGCCACTGAGCAATATTTCCACAAATCATATGATGGTCATTATCAATAACAATGAAAAAAAAAAGAAAAGCAAGAGGTCAAAGAAGGTCTCAATTGCTCACCTGAGCACCATCTACAAATGTGGAAAGAAGACCATGAAGAATATGTAGGCTGATCTGGCCAAGAGACATAAATATGGTAGAGGACTGTGAGTTTTTGTTTTCTGTAAAGTTTCAACAATATCCTTTTCATTGTTTCCAAGAATAAGCTGGCCATATGAAAAAACTATCCCACTTCTTCTCTTTTTTGCAGTTTTAAGAATTCATAAAAAGTCTAAAATTAACATTTCAGCAAACTTCCTGCACAAAAACATTTCTTCACCTATATACAAGTAAAACACAAAATGGGGCAAAGCCAAAATTGGCCAGATTCTGGAGCAGAATATTTATCATAAAACAGTTATTTGCTTTGCAAAACAAACAAAAATTTCCATGTCCAAATATTTGCAGCAATTTGTCAATTTGGTGCCCTCCCCCACACCCATGTAAGATTCTATTTATCTTTCAACACAACTTTCACCACCACAATCTGTACACTCAGAGCTACAATAGAGAGCAGCATTTAAAGATAGATATGACTCAAGGTAGATCAACACAGGGTATCTCAGTAGGTTAGAGGGATAGCATACTGGGTAATTCCAGGAAAACTAGCCCACAAAATCAGCTTGCGTTATTTTGGGTACTGACAAGACAGAGAGACTTTATGGTTTAAATAGGGCCCCATTCTCAATGCAAACTACGTTTTTTTCCCCCAAATTTCAAAAAAAAAATCCCACTTAATTTGGTTTACAGACTGTAATCATAATGAAAAATGAATTTATGTATTAATGAT
Organism: Atrina japonica; assembly: GCA_030159075.1. Taxonomy (NCBI): domain Eukaryota; kingdom Metazoa; phylum Mollusca; class Bivalvia; order Pterioida; family Pinnidae; genus Atrina; species Atrina japonica. The sequence continues at coordinate 1,135,182 of BROG01000071.1, read as the reverse complement.
TTGAAACAAATTTACAATAAAGTTCCAAAATATGTCTCCAGTGGCAATTTTCCCTAAATTGATAGAAAAAGGCCTGGTGGCATCTTTATGATAAAGATCACATTTATCAAAATCATCTATAGCCCCCTTGCCACAGATTTTTAAAGATGTACTATGTGTTGGTTCTTTTTGGCCCCTTTTGGTGCCCCTATGGGTGCTAGGCCCTTTTCATTAGCAAACTGTATGCAGCTTCACATGGGGATGATACATGCCAAGTTTGTTTGGTTAAAATTGGTCCACTGGTTCTTGAGAAGAAGTCAAAAATGTGTAAATGTTAACAACGGACGACGAATGATGGACGGCAACAGACAAAAGACCATCGCAGTAGGTCACCCTGAGCCTTTGGCTTAGGTGATCTTAAAAAGATAAACAACAACAAAACATTGACAAAAACGTCGATTAAAAATCTCCAGTTTTGAGACCAAATCTTCAGCTAAAAAATTAAAAATCTCCAGTTGTGGCACACTCACTGCAGTTGGACTGATTTTTATCACCGTCACAATTAAACAATGTAAAAATAAAAGCACATGGAGAGCCACATGTCAGACATTTGGGGATAGGTCAATCCTTAGTCATTCTTCAATTAAACCTTTTGATAAAAATTTGAAGAATCACTATGTTCTCTTTCAGTATCAAGTATGTATTGCTATGGTATCCAAATATTAGAAGGCATAAAAACAAATCAAACACAGCCTTGAAATGAAGGTGTTTGTATCTTTATAAGCAACTAGAAGAAAGAGATTCACTCAACCAATAAAATACATGGAAATTATCACATGATACAGCATAAGATGTCTAATTGCTATTTGATGTCAATTAGGTGTCCTGATAATTACATTCACATGTGCTACACTCCATCACATTGCAAGGCATGTGATCAGCTAAATTTTTATTCTTTAATGAGAGCAGAAGTTTTAATAAAATGTGTTTTGACATTGAACTTTCCACAAGTCATACCATGGTCATTATCAATAACACTGTGAAAAAAAAAAAAGAAAAGCAAGAGGGCCTCAATAGCTCACCAGAGCACCATTTACAAATGTGGAAAGAAGACGCAGAAGAATATGTCTGCTCATCTGGTCAAGAAACCCAAATATGGTAGAAGACTGTGAGTTTTTGTTTTCTGTAAAGTTTCCTCAAAATCCTTTCCAATGATTCCAAGAACAAGCTGACCATGTGAAAAAATTACCTCCCAACCCCTCACTTTTTTGCAATTCTAACAAATTCATAAAAATATCTAAAAATAACATTTCAGCAAACTTCCTGCACAAAAACATTTCTTCATTTATGTACAAGCAAAACACAAAACAAATGCATCATAGTAAATACAAGGGGACATAATCAAATAAATAAAAAATCAAAAGCACTGAAAGTACTGATATGAGTTGATGGTAATCGTAAGTTTTATTGAGGTATATAATACACTCAGTATACTGAAAAAAAAATACATTGTGTACACATGTTTGAAATATATTGCAGGTTAATTTCAATAAAGGGTACCACTGTCATGTTGTAAATTTTGAATTTACTGTCACAATAAAACATCGGCCTTTTGACTGAGAAAATGCATGTTATTTCCAAATTAGCAAAAACCTATGAGAATCACCCAATTTTATTTCAAATAAGAACAATACTGACAATGAAAACATCACATTTTTTCACATTTTTATAGGTCGAATTATAAATTACTTTTTAATTCGGTAAAATTTCTTACACCAAACATTCCACTTCTTACACCGAAGATGCTACTTCTTACACCAAAGATGCCACTACTTACACCAAAGATGTCACTACTTACACCAAAGATGCCACTTCTTACACCAAAGATGCCACTACTTACACCAAAGATGCCACTACTTACACCAAAGATGCCACTTCTTACACCAAAGATGCCACTTCTTACACCAAAGATGCCACTATTTACACCAAAGATGCCACTTCTTACACCAAAGATGCCACTTCTTACACCAAAGATGCCAGCTCTTACACTAAGAATTCTAACTCATATACCAAAGATAAAGAAACAAGGTTAAACAGATAAGACCTAGGTTTAATAAAAAAACCACAAGGTTTAACAGATAAAATTAAGATTAAACATGTACAGTTGTACTTGTAAGCATAATGGATTCACATTTTTAAGTGCATTTCCCTGTGCAATAATACATTTTTTAATATGCTTTGTGGTCTGTACACCAAATTGATAATTTTGTTTGTCAAATTAGGGAAAAAACATGTGTATTTTGCACTGAGAATGGAGCCCAACATCGACCCCATGAAAACTCTAGAAACTGGTGTGGGAAGAAAAACTATTTAAAGATACTGTCTGGCTTGAAAAAAAACAATTCAACTTGATTACCACCCCTGTTCAAACAGCCAATGGCTTTATATTGACATTAGTTCTAGTGTAAGTATAAATAAATATTTGTTAATTAATTTTACTCTATTATCATATCTTCTTCACGTGTCAATATGATAATGATGTGATAAAAATAAAAATAGTAACTGTAATTGTAAATTAAAGTTTTAATAAAATACATAGAAATGGATAGCTATTGTTTTCATCTAACAATAGTGAAAACTTACTTTTGTAATTTATTTAAACACATAGTTCTACATAGTACATAGTAATACTAGTAACATCATGAAAGAGTAATAATAATAATAATTGATAATAGTAATAATAATGATGCATTTACAATTAATTTAGATGTAAATGCATCATTCTGAGACAATTTATATTGTATATAAATTTATCTATTTAAATAAAAAAAAAAATAAAAAAAAACAACACAAAAGTAAATAAAATATTGTTTTCTTTGTGGGCAACCAGATTTTCATTGCGGGCAACCAAAATTTCAGTCGAGAATTTGAATTCTAAAAAAATTTTAAAAGTACCTGTTTAGAAAAAAATGACAATTTGTCAAATAAATAGTATCTTATCTGTTAAGTCATATAAGAACTGTTTACTTTGAAAAAGATTTTATACATTCTTAACACATTTACTTTAAAACACTACGGGTTCATTCTTGGGCGAGTGCAAAATGAGTTCAGACGAGTGGAATTTATGTAATCACTCGCCGGAAAGGCAAGTGCTTTTTTACCAAATTTTCGAACCTTGCACATTCTTTTGGAACTTACCAGAAGTTTTCAATACTCTTGAATCTATACACCCGAGTGTTCCAAATATTACAGCAATGGCAGGAGCTTGGCAAACGTATCATGTCTGACAACAAGACAACGTTTTGTACCTAAGTTGAGGTAAATGTTGATGGCAAACTGTCCAAAACCCTCGTTTTTAATAAGCCAAGAAAACTAAACACTGACAACTCTCTAAGAAATTTCTTAGAATCCCTGTTAGACGAGATCGTAATGACACAGGAGGAAAAATTGGCTCTTGATGAAAAACAAAAACATGTTTCTGTAATTGTATCTGCAGACAGACACTTTGGTAATCCACCAAATTTGACAGCATAAATTAGATTGAACACAAATAATATCATGCTTGAAAATATTTCTGTGTGTAGAAATCAAGTTTGTCATACATATTCAGGCTTGTCAAGAAAAAAAAAATAATTTAGCTACCTAACTACCCAAACATTTCAGACAAGCGTCAGGAAGGAGAAACTAACATATTTTTAAAGCTGTCCTGAAGGGAAAATCTGTGAACAGTGGGGGATATAATAGTCTGGGATTATGTAAATAATTACTGATAAACAAATGATCACATGTTCACACATGTGAATGCAAACTTGTTTACCATTAACTTCTTCTCAAGTTTATCAGTGTGATAATTAATGCACTCCCAGATTTCTGTGGCACAGTGATTAGGACATCACAACAGTGGGAGGCGGAAAAACCTATGCCGAACCGGAAAAAGCTATTCCGGTTAAAATTGCACGTATAAAGATATTTTAAGGTAAAATCTATCTTATGCGTTGTTATTCGGTACATGTAGATTAAAACAATTTTCACCCTGAAAACATGGTATTTGGTGATAAAAATATTATTTTTAACGATAAAATAGAACATGATCGGCGAGTAAAATCTGTAGTCGAAATGACTGAAATGTAACTCTGTAAGTCTTAAAGTTCCTTTTTAATATGAAAATGAAGATACTATTTTGATATTTGGTATATAAACTGATTACGGTAAGTATTTAACTTTCAATCCGCGTAACTGTCAAATGGTAATAAAGTTAATTATATGATCAAAGACACGTATTGTGTTGTTAAAACTTGTAGGTGTGAAGAAGGAGACTTTACTGGGAAAAGCTATGCCAATACAGTGGTCCCCCTATTTGAGACCACCCCCACAAGCAACCACCCCCCTTAAACGACCAAATTTTCAAAACATTAGCCTTTTTTAATGATAAATTACCTCTTATAAGAGACCACTCCGCTAACGCGACCAGCGACCACTTTTCATCGGCCAAATCATGTTGATTCCATAGAAACCCCCCCCCTCATGAGCGACCAAGTGTTTTTAAAAAAAGTATAACATTAAATACGAAACTAAATTATTAGCTAGCTCTACAGCGTAACCAAAATGTGAGTGACTGTTATTTTTTTTTAATTTTTAACTCGAATAATTCTAGCCTGCACCGTTCCAATTCTCTTCATCCTACTAGGTTAATGCAGTGATCATAGTGAACAGAATATAACTACTGAATAATTCAGGTTGTTTAAAAATTAAAATACGAAAACATCAAATACGAAACTCAATTTCATGCTAGCTCTACCGGGTAACCAATGTTTTTATTATCTACAAAATTGCATCTTGTGAAAACGAGAAGATTTGAATGAGAATCTGTACCAGTGGCGGATTCAGAGGGGGCCAAGGGGACATGTTCGCCACGGCAGTACCCCCAATTAAAAAAATAACAGGCCTATAATTCCCTATAAATACGCATTTCCGATTTGCCTGTAATCAAATCGATCGCAACTCAAGCTGCCCGATATCGTTAGTCCTTCATCTGTCATATCAACACTTGGTGAAGTCTTCCGAGTTTGAAATCTAATTAAAGGATTATTAGGAATTAATTATCATCGTGGATGTTGATTAGGGTAACAGAAAAGACAGGATGAGTTGCGGGTATGTTTAATTAGGTGTGACAAGTAGTAGTTTACCTATTGTATACACATGGGCGCTGGAGGCCTTAGACTGGGTACTGTCAAAACAACGTACAGGTGTGAAATAAACTCGAGGATTATGTTTAGTCTTTGGAACATTTTAATCAAATTATTATGTGATCATGTTTGTGTGACTGACAATGTGAACATTTTAAATCATAGGATGCTAATGACTATTGCACAAGAAAGAACCAAATTAACATGGAGATGTAATATCAATGAATAAAAAATGTCTGAAAATTGTATTACTAGCTGTCGTTTATAAAATATCATTGACAAGTTATCGGTAGACATCCTCCCAGTAAAGACCACCTCCATTATGAGACCACATGCTTCTTTCATTTAGGGTGGTCTTATAAGGGGGGACCACTGTATAAATAAACTATATCCTGGACAAAGTGCATCTTATATGATTTCATACAATTAACTAAAACAACAAAAAAGTATTATGTACAAAGAAAATTTTGTTACCCCTCCATTTACATATACCAGGTGGAAAAGGGTAACAAAATGTTAGGTTAGAAAGAGTAGTTTCCCTTTACCAAAACTCCATCAGGTCTGCTAAACAGAAAGTGATGTACATACAGCGGTCAGCAGTATTAAGATAAAAACTGTGTATATATATATTGTATAGCTAGTCTGGTGCATGGCTTAATATTGTAAGATTAAAGGCCTAGATTTACTGTATTTTTCTTCTTTCCTTCTAGAATATCATTCTTAATAGCTGAATTATTTATTTTCTACCCAGTTATTATTTTTATTTTAGAGTTATCAGCTATATATATAAACCTAACATATATCTCTAGATCTATAGGCTACTGTTATTTTCTATGTGACTTAACAGTCATTTAGCCTAGAGTAGATGCTGATAAGCAAGTATCCTGTAACTTTTTCACACCTCCCTGATGAAGTTATTTGTGAGAAGATCTATAGGACTTCTCAATCTCAATCTGGGTCTTCCAGCCACCTCTGTGTGTTCTTTGAAGTGAACTCTGGGGCTACAGGTAGTAAAATATAATCCCATTGATATGTTTTCTGTGTATAAATATCTTTGTGTGTGGACATACCAATGTATTTATAGCCCTAAGAAAGAGAAATATAATATCTCACAAGGAATTTGTCATCCAGAACTTTCAATTTCCCGGATGAAATATAATACATATAATAAAACACAACAATATATTAAAAACATATTAGTCTTAAATATCCAAATGAAGTTGACTTTGATGTGCACATTACAAATGTATGGTATATTTCGTTATCAGTTTGGCTACCATTTGTTTTTGTCTTAAGTTACGCATAAATCTATGAAATTTAATTTAATATTTTAAAACTTTGAATACAATAAAAACATCGATTTAAGACAAGAAGCGAGATATAATCGCTGATACAAGTGGTATGTTTTCCCTTTTTTTGTTCAGTTTTCCACGTTACAAACTCTTTCTATTTGAATAAAATTGTATTTTGTATACAGTTTTTGTAATTAGACCTACTTAACTTAAGTCTCATTTATGAAACAAAACTTCATGATATTTTTTATTATTTATTTATTTTTTTAGTTTTACCATGGGCGTCACTGGTTTTATGCAATATTACAATGTCCATCCAACACGCGTTTTTACCATGGCTTTTGAAACAATTAAAACTCGGCCATTATACTAACTAATGTCGATGATAAAATAGACCACGTAAAATAATTATGACTCAAAATTATACATGAAATTCAGATATATTAACTTTATCTATTAAAACTAATATTGAGAAAATATTTTTAAAATTAATTCTCTTTCTTTCGAGCCCGGTCCCAGCATTACTGGCGAAATGTGCCATTTAACATCACAATTTTCTTTAAAACTTCTTTTTTCAAATTAATATCTCATTTTAGTCTTATTTCTGTAGCAAAACTTGAAAAATTTTTATCATTTAATTTTACCGGTCCCTGGTTTTAAATTGTACATCTAACGAGTATGTTTATCATGGGTTTTGATATGAGCAAAACTAAGCCCCTGTGTTCACCAATGATAAAATAGACTGCGTAAAATGATTACATTTTTTAAATCATACATTTTGTTCAGAAATATGAATATAATTAAACTGATATCAAGAGAATAAGATATAAAAACCCTAACATTTTAGTTTTATATATCGCTGCTAAAATCATTATCAAAACACCAAAATAGTAGATGAAATGGACATACACGAGTGCTGTATTTTCTCCCTTGACTGAACAGACGGCAGTCGTCCCACAGAGTATACCTACTAAAGCTAATTGAATTGATACGGTGATTGACAGGTGAGTTACTGTGGAACTGATCAAGAGTTACCTGGACAGGTAGGAGGCGGCCCATAAAAGTTCCCATTTAAGTCAGGAAAGGATATCATGATAAATGATATGTGACAATATAAAATCTTGGTGTATGGCAACTTAGGAACGTCTCTATGTGCTTAGTGTGACAACATAAGAATACATTAATCTATTGTCACTTTTCAGACATGAGAAACATGGATACTTTTGGAAAGAATAAACACCTCTTTTTTACATCAATTTTTCTTACATGTAAACAATTACGCATTTCACATACATCAGTCCGTATTTATATTTTGACACTGATAAGAATAGCGGATACCACCACAGTTACGTCACACTCCAACCGTGCCTAGATGTTCTGATCTTTACTGAAGGTGGTCAATCGGGGTATGGGTATTTTTAGTCGCTTAAAGGTATATATCTCGATACCTGTGTAGTTTTTGAAATTTCGGTTTTTAATTATTGGTTATATGGGACATATAAAAGTATACAAAAAAATGTCTATGTAGATCTAAACAAAATCTAACAGAACTATGCACTGCATTCTAGTAGCCACAGAAACTACGTCATAAATTGTATTGTGATGTCATAGCGTGTGTAGCTTGTCAATACCCTAGGGGTCGACAAGGAAATCATTCCAAGTAAAAAAAGAAGGCAAAATTTGTGAAACCATGCAAGAATATACTGATCTTACATAGTATCAGCAGAAACCATTGTCAAAAATTATCTATTTGATGGTTCAAAATTCTGATGATGACTTACATGTAGATCATAACTGTAAACGGTAATTGAAGCTGATTATGTAGTGAATCTACAATTTGCAGAAAATTTTGAAAAAAATGCAAATATTTGAAATGCGCATTATAGAAAAGACATGTTTCTGATAACAAACATGGTTTTCCTTTATCATTTTCCATTTTTTATCCAAATCATGCTTTTCGTAGTCCATGCATGTCCTCTGTACAGATTTCAGATTTCATTTATTTGTCATTTTTCAACAAGCACATGTCTACCAAATCTTGCTGTGTGGCCGCCAAACAGAGCCTCTTGGTACACCTGCACTAGCACCTGTCTTGCCCAACCCATCCACTGAACTGATGCCAAAACTGTTTAGTAGCTGAACATTCAGGGGGGGGAAATGATGACCTTTGACCTCTAAATCAAACACATGAATTTTGCTGAGAAATGAGTCTGATCAGATAGTTGACATTTTGATCAATAAAGTTTTCTTATCATCACAACTTTAAACATAAATATGAAAAAATGATTAAAATCAAGAAATGGCAGACTATCACAATTATCAAACAGTGAAGATGAATAACTGGTGATATCAAGCACACCACCTACCGCTTGTGGTGGTCAAGTTATAAACGACTTGCAAGCGGAACTTTCCTGGTTCGATTCCCAAACCAGGTCAAAGCAGAGAAATTTGACTCTTAAGAGTTTGAATTATGAATTGTTTACCTCTAGCTTAAATAACAACAAATTCTATCGTTCAAAATATCAGGAAATTTGACTTATTTAAATGATTCATTTAAGTACCATTCACCCAAAGTTTTAATGTAAATTGATTATGTTTTTTATAAATCTATTGATATTTTAACTAATATATGATGTCTCTGAATTTCTGTAATTTTAGTCACAATATTTGTAATAAAATATCAGTATGAAAGGGAGATATTGTTTTCAAATAAATAAAATTATCAATATATATGCTTTGAGCTAATGTTAAAGAGAATTTATGTGAGCAAAATGAGAGAGAAAAAAGGGAAAACGTACAAAAAATTGATTATAGAATTGAAACTGAAATGTGTGTATGTATGAGTTAATATAAATCTTTTAATATCATAATAGTAGTTGTGAAATGAAATAAAAGTTTTAGTTTGTATTTTTTTCCGACTGACAAAATTCTATTTTTCAGACTGACAGATAATGTAAGTTTTTTGAAATGTTAATTTGACAAAATTATACATAACTCATACCTAGTAATAGTAATAGATCCCTTTACAAACAATTTTTTTTTATTTAATGAAATTGAAAGTCAACAAGATTTTCTTTGAAACAACAGAATTTTAACCTCCACAAAATTTTCTGATTTTATAGTACCTTTTAGCGTGAAATTGATACAGGAACTGACATTAATTGTCCAGACATGCCAGTTCCCTAATTTCACTTGCCCTTATCCAAAATGAACTTACCCGGACTTGATTCTCATGTATACCGTTTTTTTTTAATTTATTTTCTACTCTTGTTTACTGTCTAAACTGCAAGTAAAGCAAATTAAGTTCATGGGTGCCAAAAATAGTGCTGAATGAAGTCTTTGTAATTTATTCACCTATTTTAAATTCTTTCTTTATATAAACTATTGGTACATCAATTGATGTTGAAGAAAATGAAATTTCAGTGTTAGCCCTTTGTCTAAAAATTTGGCAAAATCATTGGTCAGTCTTAATTTTCATAATCAATTCAAATTTTCATTTGCATATTTAATTTTTTTTTTATATATATATCAGATAAAAAAACTTTTGGCCAACCTAAAAATACCTACCGACACTGAAATAAACAACATATTTTAGAATTAAATTTATATAAAAAAAAAAAAATATCAGTTAATATTTCATAATTTTAAACATTAAATCTACATCCCAATTTCATTTGTATATTGGCTCTCTAGTAAATAGGAATTATCTTAATACTTTTCTCTTCTCCAACTCCAATTATAAGTATCAAAATGAAAAAATGCAGGCACAGAATCACAAATTTCTGGATTATTATTGTTTTTACATTATTAGACATATTAAAGAGCACCCTGAATGAAAAATGAAAATTTTGGTTTTTAAAGAACTCATCATTTAAAGAACAATGATGAAAACCCCATCAAAATCAGTGTGCTGCACATTCTCAAGATATTGGCCTTCAAACTGTACCATTTTGTTTGCTTTCTAAAAATAATTAAGCATTCATTCCACTTTGGGCAAACTTGCGAGTTACATCTATGTCATAGAAAGGCCTTAGAATGACTACTGCCATGGAAAAGCCAGTCATATTCATTGCTGTCAAAATCACAAAATTTACCAAATAAATCAGTATTTTGTTACTTTTAAAATACATTGTATACGAAATCATTTTATTTAAATGCAGTCATATAATGAACATGAATTTGACTTTTCAATGTGTTACATTTACGGACGAGTGGCTTTGTTAGGCCAGATTTAGAGTAGCATGCTTTATTTAAGTTTTCATCTTTTAAGATTTTCTTTTGTACATTTTCATGTTTATAAACAAAAAAAAAGCAACCACTGCCTTGTGATGTATGCTATATTTAATCCTTAAAACATCCGCTTACTTCACACCTTCCAGTATATTGCCATGTCATGTAACCACCCAGAATTCTCAGTGTGCGAGTTTGTTGTCAGAGTTAACTAAGCCCTTTCAACTGTGTATAACGCTACATAAATACGATTTTTTGTGTCTGAATGGTTTTAAAGAAGTCAATATTTTATCATTTATGTAGAGTGATAAATTGATAAAAGGATAGATAAATAAACAAATAAATAAATAAATAAATAAATAAATAAATAAATAAATGAATATTGACTGAAGATAAATGATCATAAGACACAGTAATAAATTTGACTGATGAATTAACTGTATGCCAATCTATCGTGCTTTTTGTTTTTAGCTAATAAATACTTTATATCATCAGAGTCATACTTCTAATATGTCTCAGAAGGCATGTAATATTTAGAATAAAATGTATCAAAAATTACACCTTCATGCATTGCTTTGTTTGCGAATAAAAGCAGCTTCCATATGGGACCCAACTGAAATTTTAATTTTCGAGATGATTGGGTATAGTGTAAGTGTCGTAGGCATTTGGGAATCACACTTTTGTATATCAAACGTAACAGAAATGTGAATTTTTAAAGGTAAATTTCAATCGATGATATTGTAAAATACAAATTACGAGTATTAATACTGCATTTTAACTTTATTTCTTTTATATAAATTAATAACACGACTAATTCATAATATTATGTCTCGGTATTTTAAGAGTGGCTAAGTTTTATCTATAACTGACAAATAATATTTAACCAACTGTGAATAAAAACAGGACCCTGGAAAAGAAATCATTGTTGTTTATTAAAACCATATTTTCGTTAAATTTCCGTTTTAGTTACAGTAAATGTTTTTTTTCTTCAATTTCTAAATCCAAGATGGTTGCCTGTCGGCCATTTTGAAATCCATTCTCTCTGGAAATGCAATATGCACAACTAGATCTTAAGGGGAATCTTGATGTCAATTTCAATGAGATCCCATCAGTCCTTTCTGAGAAATAGCGGTAAGAAACATCTTTTGGTCAAAATTCAAGATGGCCACCTGTTGGCCATGTTGGATTCCGATCTCTCTAAAAATGTAATATGCACACCTATACCTCAAGGGGAACCTTCAAGCATAAGTTTTGAAACAATTAAAATATCTAGATAATCTAAACTGTTTTGAAAAGGGTTTAATTACATGTAGCTCTACAAGATCATTACCATATTAAACAGAGTAGATCACTTCAAAATTCAGAGCTGGGGTTGATAGACAAAAGGTGATCAGAAAAGCTCACTAGAACCTTTGGTTCAGATGAGCTAAAAACCGAAAATGATTTTAATTATTTCAAAATCTAAAATTTTCAATGGTTACAGATATTTCATATTTAAAGTTTTCAATTATCTAAAATTCTAAAACATTTTAGTTTTAATTGTTATGATTATTACTTATATATCACCTCAGCATTGTTTCAGTGCCTCAGATTTTTGTTCTCAAAGACACCCATTTTTGTCTTCTCCATATACATTATTGGTTTATATTCGTCAGAGAAAGACAAAACACAATTTTCTGTATTCTTTTTTTGCACCTGGATCTTTTCATTGATTGTGTTACGATTTCATCAAAATATACAATTGATCTTACCTGTACTCCCGCCCAAAGACTCAATTCATCACGAGGATGGCGATCAGCCATGTTTAAACCAGCATAGCAATCAGGACTATAAAGAAAAAGAAGAGGCCATTTCAAACATCTTAAAACATATTAATCCACAAAGCCATATCACAAGTGCTAATTTATCAGAATTATTCTGACTATTGAGTTAACAGTAATTTCATATATATATATATAAAAATCACAACGCCGAAATAAACTCAACCGCTTTCATTATTATCATCAAGGAGTTTATTATTATTTATATAGTGCACACTTGGAAATGCCAAATAGCAATATTTGGTGACTTTATATTTTACACAGTTAATAATGACTTCATATGAGATAAGGGATTGTTCATGAAAATAATGCGCAGTTAAGTACGACAGTCATCTGTTTACTTCCGTTAAAGAAATTAACGGGAGACCTAATATTTAATAATAGTGGAAGAGAACACATTGCATTTAATAGGAGGTTTTATATTTTCCGAATTGTAAAAGTCTATATATCCAGAATACTTTTGTTAATTATTGAAACACGTTCTTTCTCCAAGTATACAGTTCTTTCATGAAATTTTGTAAAGTGGAAATAGGTACCTTGGTGTGGCATTGTTTTATTGGCTGCACATATTTTCGACTAAAATGTGCTCCTGTAACGGGGATAACACTGGTATTTGGGCTTACCGTATTTGTTGTCTGTGTACTGTCACTCGGTGGCCCAGAAAGTTATTAATGTATAGTCGTCTGAAAACAAACGGTGTAAAACTTTAAAATACACATCAAGACTACATATTTGCTCTTCAAGTGATAACGTATATTAAGTGTCGAACTTGTGCATGTAATACAAGACTTTACTGTAAATTCTGTACCATCTTTGAAAGAATACTGAACTTTGTTTCCTCGACAAACATGCTGTCAAATAGGGGCAGGTACCCACCCTCATCTTTGTGTTATTACACTTGCTGAAACAGTAAAAATCCCTCCTTCATATTTGTTCACCGTCACTGTAGACATAAATGATGATCATTGCAAATTTTACGCTTTGTGGTTTAGATAGATTTTAAAAAATGTCCTAGAAGGGCTCTTTACTTTTTAAAAGAGTGATTTCAGAATTTTCAAGTAAATAAACTCAACCGCTTTCAGGGATTATGTGATAACATTATAAGACATCCAAAAAATATGGTGACTTTATATTTTTACACAGTTTTTAATGCTAATTATTGCATAGTAAATGCGCAGTTTGATGAAGCTTTTTAAAGAAATTAACATGGTATATATAAGAAGTTAAAAAAATTCCCGATTAATTTTCTCCTCACTCTATGGTTTCATATGATGAAACAATCATCTAAATAACACTTTGCTCACTAACGGGGATACACTGATTTCCCCGTATTTGATGTATATCTCAAAAATTTTCTTCACATCCACAGCAAGTGATGTTTTTAAGTTTAACGGATGTAATATAATTTTACATTTTAATTCTTAATTTTGATTTATAGAACTTTGACCGCTGTAAAGGGGGCAGGTACCCCATCTTGCTTCACTTCAAATTTACTATGGATTTTTTTGGTGAGAAAAAGAAGGGCTCCATTTTTGGATATTCTTCAAGTATTGTTTCAGGGATGTGAAAATATTGACCTTTATGTGCAGGTGACCCTTAAGCTAAAAAAAATTCATTAATTTATCAGGTGAAACAATCATCTTAACATTTCTGAATTAAAATTTTGCAATCAAGGGATTTGAAATTTTAAAATCTGGCCCGTTTTATAAAATTTACAGGTAATAAAAAATTATTTTTGGAATGTCAAATTTTTGGGATGACCTTATCTAATTTAACTGAAAACAATTAAAAAACTGGCCTTTTTAAAACATGAAAAAAATGAATGTACAAATTTTTGGGGATACACACTCAATCAACATGACAAACACCCACTCAAACACCCACTCACACACTCACAACCGGAGAGTGAAAGAAATGCTACATATTACAAGTACAGCGTGATATAGCAATAAATAAATGAAAATGGAAATCAAACAAAAGGATAACTAAAAAACTAAGCTCAAACTACCAACAAAATATGAATCCAACAAAATTTAATTGAAAATAATGAGAAACTGAAAAATTATGACATAAATTTGATCTACAAACAAAGACAAACCAAGAAAGTCAAATTGACAAACTCTGACTTGAGTTCTTATTTACTACTTAGATACAATAACCAAAAAAGCAATAAACACGGGCATAAAAATTCTTCGATTTCTATATTTTGTGAAGATTGTGTGAGATTGCAAAAAAACTATTTGCAATAAACACGGGGACCTAAAAATTATTGTCGATTTCTATAACCTTTGTGAACCTCTATTGGATGTGAGATTGCAGTTGATGAACTCAACCTTACTATTTGTATATGAATATCACACTGGACCTAACCTTATTGTCACGAACTATATAGCAATAAAAGATGTGTTATGCCTATGTATGGCTCTTATTTGCTATTGTACAAAAAGTAGAAAAAAATCAAACAATTTTCTTGGGTAAATACAGCTAATGCCCCTTTATTAAAAAGTACATAAATGTTTGATAAGACAGGTAATCCGAAAAGTCTTGCTGACTTAGGGTAGCCATATCACTTATGTCATCTTGACTGGTCTCCTTAAGAAAACAACATGTGGTACTTTGTTGATTGATCTAAGAGATCCCAATAAATGCCTTCAATGTCATTGACTTAGTGTAATTAGTAAACTCATTTTAAGTTAGACACACCTAATGTGGAGAATATCATTTCTATTGATCAATTAAAGATGCCTCCCACATGGTTAAGGAGTTTTGGTGATATCAACCAGCATTTATAACATACATGCAATCTGCAATTGTTCTTCATAGGTTTTGAGAAATAAAAGTCAATCGGCTGAAATTCTAATCTCCGATACTTGTGAATTCCAATTTTCATCAAAATCAGACAAAGTTGAAATTTTGACTAATCAGAAGCCTTTGTTTTCCATAGTTGGCAATAAAACACATACGACTGAAATTGTAATCCTTTGATACCTATAAATTCCAAATGTCATAAAAATAAGACCATGTTAAAAGTTTGACCAATCAGGGTCCTCAGTTTGCCATAAACGACAATGCACCCATATCAATGAAATCACAATCTATTGATACCTCTAAATTCCAAGTTTCACCAAAATCAGAAAATATTGAAATTTTAACCAATCAGTAAGCCTGGTTTTGCATTTTTTTTTTATAACATCACATACAAGGTGCACATTTGCATAACATCAACCGTATGAAGTTTCATTGGAGTCCATCAAGTAGTTTCAGAGAAAACGTGCAGACAAATTTCAACCAATCAGAAGTCTCGGTTTGCCATAGAGGCAATTTATGATGATGTCACATACATAGTGAACATTTGCATGCTCAAACCTATAATCATATGAAGTTTTATTAGAATCTGTCAGGTAGTTTCAGAAAATGTACAGACAAGATTTAACCAATCAGAGGCCTTGGTTTGCCATAGACACCATTTTGGATGGCGTCACATACATAGTTCACATTAGCACGCCCAAACCCATATGGTAATGATATGAAGTTTCAATCGAATCTGTCAAGATATTCCACAGAAAACATGCAGACAATACAGTTTGTCACAAAAAATAGAAGAAGAAACGGAGCAAACAAAGTGTCTTCCTATAACTTTGTTTGGGGTACATAACAAAATTATCTCAATGTTTAAAATCAGTGATAGGTCTGAAAGAGGAAAGAAAAGACATGACTTGTATATAGAATAGAAAGGGTTGCAAGAGTAGAAAACAATGGGGACTTAAAATAGTTCACACTGTCTATTACATTTGTAAATATTGTATATTACATGCCCATTTGATGCAATATTTTATCTCATACATATACCAAAGAGACCATCTGGTGGTTAGAATAACAAATTGCATGTGTAACATTGCAACAAGTAACTCGTAATATCAGTTATTCTTTGTCCACCATACTTTGAACATTGCAAATTAACTTTGGGTAAATTTTTACGAAGAATATCAGAGACCCATAAACATATGCTATTTGCAGTTAATATACATTCTATTCTTATTAATCTTTGCGTTTATTTTCGTACATCATCATTTCATGCCTAAATCAGGCAAAGTTGGTCTTTTTCGTCGTTTCAAAACATTTGTTTCAGAAATTGTCCATGTACCGGGTATATCGGGTGATCTCGACCCATTTTTAACTTGTCCCACTGCATTCTTGGCAGTTTATATGATCATGAACTGCCAAACTCCACCGGACATGGTGACACGATTGTAAAACATGAGGTATGCATACTTTGAAAAGCATATATTTTACAATACTACATGCACTTTCCAATAAAAATCACGCCCTTTCTTTTAAAAGTAAATATAAAACACTTAAAAATTGGCCACTTTTATCATAGTCCGAAAGCGTACAGGACCAAGACCCCCTGACCAAATTACGAAGTACATTTGATATGGCGAAAGAGTTTATCTGAAAGGTCATTGCATATGGAAATACAGCTGGATTATTTAATGTATGGAAAAACTTAAATTCTAATAAAACAAATAACTTGAAAAAAGAAGATCTTTTACAACGTTTTACGTGTATGATAATGTATTTAAACACACATTTTATCATATTCTCGATTATATGTCAGGGGATAAAAATAATCATTGTGACAGCTTATATCGCTTTAACATCATGTAAGCCAGAGGTATATATGTGTAGGCAAAGATGAAGGCACATATGATGCTGGCAAATGCCTGGCAATGAAAACAAGGGGGCACCACCCAGTGGTCACCAATGAACTTGTATTATATTGTATATACACTGACAGAATTATGACAATTCCCTCGGTGATATTTACTGTAACAATTTAAGTAAATGGGAATCATTTTTAAAGAAGGGGAAATGGTTGCTACCATGAGAAGTCTTATTTGCTACTGTATCCAATTACCAGGTCCCATAGTCTACAACATTACACTCAGTTAAAACTTATAAGCTCAACTCATTTTTCATTACTTTTACTCATTCAATGAAAAAAACATAAAAAAAAATATATACACAATGTATATAATATATATATATATATATATATATATATATATATATATATATATATATATATATATGTGCATATTAAAATTTTATATTCTAAGTCAGATCCAGTTGCCTTTTATACTGAATAATAAATTATAATATTCACCAAAATAATTCAAATAAAAGAACAGTATACAAATGCTTCCAGCTGTACAATACCCATAACTGTGTTGGAATCAGAACCCTTAAATCAATGCATTGATAAAAGAAAAGCTCATCTGAAAAAAATCCCTTCAATACATTATCAGGGAAATTAAAAGTTCAAATGGTTCTGTAGAAACACCATACTGTATACTATAAATCTGCAGACTTTATAATTGATCAGTTGTTTTTAATCTTCCAGGAACACCGAATTTATTAGAGGGTATACAACCAACATTTGCAATTAGTTGAAGTTAACAAAGGTTAAGAGATATACTTAAAGTATTTATAACACTCAGCGGGTGCAGCAATGTTACATTTAATTCTGTGTGCGTTATCTTATCCGCCAAGATAAAAAGACCCTCCTTCTCTGTAACCTTGCTATCAGGGGGTCACAACGCAACTTGTCAGCTAAACCTATGCTTTCTTCTCACTAATATTATGATCCTGCTACAGTGTGTTCCAAATGTTTAGACTACGTCAAGGAAAGTAATAATATTATGTAATGACACTGCTACAGTGTGTACCAAATGTTTGGACTATGCCCAGGAAAGTAACAATATTATGATATGACACTGCTACAGTGTGTACCAAATGTATGAACTATGCCCAGGAAAGTAACAATATTATGATACTGCTACAGTGTGTACCAAATGTTTTGACTATGCCCAAGAAAGTAACAATATTATGATACTGCTACAGTATGTACCAAATGTTTGGACTAGGCCAAGGAAAGTATCAATGTTATGTATGGCACTGCTACAGTGTGTACAAATGTTTTGACTATGCCCAGGAAAGTAACAATATTATGATACTGCTATAGTGTGTACCAAATGCTTGGACTATGCCCTGGAATTAAGATAAGTAAAATGTATTTTGTTACTGGTGAAGTGTATATGAATACTGGGATATGTACTGTTTTAATTTTCTACACAGTTGTATATTATCTATCAACTAATTTCTAAATAGAGGGATACAAATTTGAAGAAAAATACTTCGTTAGGCATATTATATACATTGAGGTGTCCGCACGTTTGTTGACAGCGATTTGTTTACCTGTCATATCTGCTTTACTGTGCATGCGAACTACGAAGCCAGAGGAGATTATTTTATTATTATAATGCTTCAATATTTTTGTTTCCCTCTTCCTCTTACAGTCAAACAATCTAATTAAAAAGCTATATCTTATCACATATGTTTTCTGAATTATTGTGTATAGGATCTAAAGCAATCTGCTACCAGATCACTTGAATTCTTTTCATAACCTTGGATACCATATAAGTGATAATTTTAGCGAGATGCGAGATGCAAATTTTGTGTTTTGTCCCAAAATCTGGTAGATTAAAACTTGCCATGACAGACACCATGAATCAGCAGACACCCTGTGGTAACGGACAATTTGTTTAAGTCCCGATTTACATGTTATACAGGACTATTAGCATCTTTTTTAAATAAATGGACATCTACCTTATCCGGACAATAGACAATGATGTTGACCCAAATAGGCATAATTTCTTTTTTTTTAAATTGAATTAGTGGACAGTCTTCCTATGATCGACTTCCATTGCCACAGACAATTTTTCACTAAGTTGTATGTCCCGACTTTA
Source organism: Atrina japonica (assembly GCA_030159075.1). NCBI lineage: Eukaryota > Metazoa > Mollusca > Bivalvia > Pterioida > Pinnidae > Atrina > Atrina japonica. Next base: position 1,115,866 of record BROG01000071.1, on the reverse strand, counting down.
TCTTGAAAACCACTCCTACAATCTTTTGTTTTGTGATTCTGATTGATATTTATTTCTTTGTATTGCATCGTAACAACCGTCATAGTATGTTTCCTGTGGAATAGATCTACGTTAGAGTATTACTGCCAAGACAGAGAGACGGCCTGTCTCAGTTGGTAGTGCGCTCGACTCTTGACCAATGCAAGTGTTCTATTAGGTGATGACATTATAAATCAATAGTTGACCATTACACCAATGCAAGTGTTCTAATAGGTGATGACATTATAAATCAATAGTTGACCATTACACCAATGCAAGTGGTCTAATAGATAATGATATTATAAATCAATAGGTGACCATTACACCAATGCAAGTGGTCTAATAGGTGATGACATTATAAATCAATAGTTGACCATTACACCAATGCAAGTGGTCTATTAGGTAATGACATTATAAATCAATAGTTGACCATTACACCAATGCAAGTGTTCTATTAGGTGATGACATTATAAATCAATAGTTGACCATTACACCAATGCAAGTGTTCTATTAGGTGATGACATTATAAATCAATAGTTGACCATTGCACCAATGCAAGTAGTCTATTAGGTGATGACATTATGAATCAATAGTTGACCATTACACCAATGCAAGTGGTCTAATAGATAATGATATTATGAATCAATAGTTGACAACTACACCAATGCAAGTATTCTAAAAGGTAATGACATTATAAATCAATAGCTGACCACAAGGCTAATGCAATTGGTCTATTAGACAATGACATTATAAATCAACAGCTGACCAAAAATTACAGTAAAAATCACTATTAAACCATTGGTTACATCATGTAAAGAAATTGTTTGATAATTTTAAATATTTCAGAAAATTCTAGATGCATCCGATTATTGATCTGTTATTTAATCATAACAGATCAGAATCAAAGAAGATTTAACACTTACAACACATTTCACAAAACCTGTGCGAGAATTTGAAATGTAACTAAGACACCATATTTAACATTCATCTTAGCTCCTACATGACACACAGCCAGTGACCAGGCTCAGATTTCATACACTTTCATATTTCTACCATGATTAAACTGTAATAAGCCAATGTACAAGTCTGACACACACACACATATATATATTTCTAAAATTTATTACATCTTTGACATTAATACTGAAATGATAGTCCCGATTGTTTTTTTTTTCTATTGTGAACTATCTGTATCAGTTTTATTTTTACATACAGTAAAGACTGCTTTAGTGACAACCCGTGTATACAGACCACCTGGTCACAAAGACCATTTTTTGCTGTCACCAATAGTGCCATTTGTGTACAAATCAATCTCTAATCTATATAAAGACCACATCCCTATAAAGTTGTGTCCCTAAGGGGGTCTGTATATATACTACTCTGATTGGCCTTTATAATTCTAACACAGTAGAACCCATCTTGAGAGATCACCCCATCTGCCACTGGAATGTGATCTCTCAAGACAGGTGGTCTCTCAAAAGGTTTTATTTTTTTTAAAAAAGGATTAATTAACTGGGTAGTTACTTAAATGTGGTCCCATAAAGCAGCTGGTCTTTTACGAGAGTAGTCTCTTAAGACAGATTCCTCTGTATAACCACTGCATTTCAGAAGATAGAGTATATAGGATTCATGTTTTTATAATATAAGGAATTGTAAAATGTTTTGTCCAGGATTGGATACTGATAATTAATCAGTCAGTTGTTTGTCTCTAAGGGTGATCCATTCTGTTGTTCTTGCAAGTAGGCAAATGTGAAATTATTTGAAAGTAACTATATCTGTGTAACCTTTGACCCAATGTTTCAAAATCTTAAAAGGTAACAAGTTTGACAACTCTAGATGCATTTTATGTTTAGGGTGACAGGTCATGTACCCTATGACCTTTGACCTAAAATCAATGGGGTCTCTCTCCATGTCGTGGTCTTCCTATGTTCGAAGATTGATGTTTAGCTAAAAACCGTTTGTGAAATACTAATTAGAAAAAGAAAAAAAAAAATTTGTTTATTTTTCTTTTTGTGCGAGTGTGTGTATTACACCACATCACATTCAACAATTTTTTAGTCATATGGTGGCAGCCAGTTTTTAATGGTGGAGGAGAGAACCCAGTTACAATGCACCCAGGAAGATAAAACTAGAAAACTTTTCTCACAAAATCATCTCAGGTTGCAGCAAGAAGCAAATCCATGCTGACAAGAGATGAAACACTTGGTTTAAAATTGTGATGTTGATCCCTGTGTGATGGTCTGACCACCTGACCGCAGAATTAAAAGGCTTCTTGTCCTACCAAACAAAATTCTGATAACCACTTGGTTACCTCATCAACCCCTGAAAAACAATGGACTCTTCTGTAAATCAATGACTTGGGCCAGTCCAAATGTGTTTTTAGGGGTGAATGAGTTAAATAATCATTTAATAGAAGCCGTTGTGAGAGACTACCTGTCTTTAGAGACCACATTTCAGTGGCAGATCAGGTGGTCTCTCAAGAAAGGTTTAACTTTTGTAGTAAAATTTCTTATAAACATCAACAAAAATCAAATTTAAAGAACCGTATTCCACCCAATAACTGCCCATGTTCCTATAAGCTCCCCTCCTTCTTTTTACATACGATCAAGAATCTTTTCTAGCTGGTTGACAAGGACATGTGGACCTGAAAAACCTTAAGCAAGAGTTTTTCTGTAGCACCACCAGCAACTGAAGAATGCCAATAGGTGTTTTCGGTAATAACTACAACAACTTTACCATTGTGCCTCATAAAAAATCAGCTGTTTTATGTCAATTTGACTATCAATTGGTACCATTAAATGCCCACCCATGTTTCCTGATTTTTGTAGCACCCTGGGCGCTTAATGGATCATATATGATAATATATATTACAAATAAAATGATTTATCAATAAAAGATCTTGAATAAAATTTCAATAAAAGACAACATTTTGACTATGTGAACTCAACACTGACATCTTGTACAAGTAACCTACTGAACATTCAGACGCATGTTATCACCATACTTGTTTTAATTTCGGAAAGATTCATAGATTACTGCTTCAAATTTATATCCTTTGCACATATTTTGACCTGATTTTATAGCTCCTAGACCCTAAAAACCAAAGTCCAGGATTTAAACAATGTCTAAAAGACTTAAATTATTACAGAGATGTTTTAACCTGCTTTAATGGTTCTTAGTGGCACCTTCTGTTTCATAGTAAGAGTAATGATGTAAATCAAGGCAGAATTAAAAGAATATATTTACATGACCAATAGATAATGGTCAAGATAAAGGTACTGTGTGCTTCACACAAAGTCAGGTGATGGTCATATGCACCTCAGATGAAGGATACAGATCTTTAATTGTGACTAATAAAAATGTAACAACAAAACTGTCCTTGATCCAAAACGTTTTTCTAAGTAAAATGTGAAATTTGTTCCAATCTTTGTTTGATTTAAATAAAAAGGAACTACGAATTCTGTTGTACATGTGTTTTTCCTATTGATTTGTTAAGTTGATGTTGCACGTTTTACGAGAAATATCTATGTTTTTATCGCACTCTATCGGTTTATTTTTCTGCGGTTAAGTTTTTAATCGGTAATATCAACACATTTATCAGTCGATGGTGTTTTCCACAAACATATGTTAGAATACAGATTTACTCAGCATTACTTAGATTCATTCTTTCTTTCTTTTCTTTTCTATTTAACTAACATGTATGGTTTGGATCAGAAATGAAATAATGACTCAGTGACAAGCTGGTTGTATTTTCTACATGTTTCCACTTGGTAATGATATGCCAACTTCAAAATATGATTAGATTTAAAGAACTTGCTTAAGTACCAGGCTACAATAAATACAGTTTAAATCTTCTAAATTACTACAAAATAAAAAAAGGAGACATTTGTAATTTCCAATTCCTTAACTGTTGTGATGTCGTAAAATGGTAAATGATAAACAAAAAAGTTGAATTCTAGCAATATCGTTGTCTCCTGAGTCAATTCATTCTAGCAATAATTGTTAAATGAGTTGCAAAGGGAATTTGTTAAATTTGTTAGATTTTTGTTAATGCTCTTCTTAAAAATTCATCTCAACTGTATTACAGGAAGATTTAAAGACATATTTTGGAGATAGATAAGCAAGTTACAATAACAAGGGACCTTCTGTATCTAAGTACACTAGATGCTAGTATCTATATCTAGTATATATATATAGAGGGTTCGAAAAATTTGTATAAAAGCACTCGCCCTTTGGGCGAGTGATTACATAACGTCCACTCGCCCGAACTCATTTTTCACTCGCCCATGTATGAAAACCTATTTCAAAGTAAATGTGTTATGAGTGTATAAATTTTTTTTCAAAGTAAACAGATCTTACATGACTTAGCAGATATGATACTCTTTATTTGACAAATTGTCTTTTTTCTACTTATTACGATGGAGAATGTGTGAAAATCTTACAACTTTTGCATGCTATTATTTTAAGTTTTTAGAATTCAAATACTTGACTGAAGTTTTGGTTGCCCACAATAAAAATCTGTTTGCCCACAAAGAAAAAAATATTTTATTTAATTTTTTTTTTTTTAAGTTATTGTTATTTTAATAGATAAATTTACATGTATATACAATATATATTGTCTCTGAATAATGCATTTACATCTAAATTAACTCTAAATGCATCATTATTATTCCTATAATCAATTATTATTTTTATAATTACTATTTTGTGATGTTACTGCTATGTGTTAAATTAAATCAATATAAATTACAAAAGTAAGTTTTCACTGTTGTTGGATGAAAACAACAGCTATCCATTTCTGTATTTTCATTAAAACTTTTATTTTCAGTATTGAGTAACTATTTTTACTTTTATCATTCACTTACATTTAATTCAGATTTTACAACTTTTATACAAATTATAGTGTTATGATTATTTTACCAAATCCTGAAATTCAGGTCCGTTCGGTATTGGTTCTTTTATTTACACACATCCAACTTCCACTTCCTCCACAAACTGCAAGTAACAGCAGTCAACACACGATGTGTTCTGTGACATTTTCGGCCATGAGATAAAGATTAACGTGTTTAATTGTCAATAAAATAATTATTTACGTTACTAATTGCTTATTTTATTGTATTTTGAACTTAAAATTGAAGGAAATGGATCAGTTTTGAAATTTAAAAGGGAAAACAGATTTTCAGTGAGGCGTCAGCACTCGCCACACGAGTGAGTTCATTATGTATATTTACTAGCCCGAAACAATTTTTTACTCGCCAATGGGAGCGGGCGAGTGGATTTTTCGAACCCTGATATATACACACACACACATATATATATACATATATATATATACATACGTTTGTGTTAGAGACTTTGATACTTTGGAATTCCACAAGGCCACCAAAAAACTTCCAAGGTTTTGAGACCTGTATCAAAGTAGATTTCCTACGCTATTAAAGCATTCCTAATACATAATAACAAGAGGTCCCATTTGAGTAAAACATGATTACAGTGAGAAAAGGCTAATCACTGGTTCATGAATGTTTAAAAATGTACAAATATATGGCTGTTTTGGGGGACCCTATGGGTTCGAACCCTTTTTCATTAGCAAACTTTATAAGCTTAACATGGGGACACTTATTGATAAGTTTGGTTGAAATTGGCCCCATGACTCTGAAACTTTCTAACAATGATCCATTGATTATTTCTCTAAACCCTCAATCTAATATGGAAGTCTCATATTGCTTTGATTTTGTTTTACGCCACGCTTCACAATTTCTCAGTTATATAATGTGGCCAGTTAATATGGGTGGAGGAGAAAACCCACATACAATGCACACCAGAAGAGAACACTGAAATTCCGCAAGAATTACTGGCAAATTTCTCAGAAAAATCAGCTTAGGTTTGGGCTTAGCTTTCAAGTTAGGTCACCCACATTGTTTGAGTGGATTATTTTTCTCCCATCATTTTAACTACTGTTTAACATCATTGTTTAAATCACATCATTTAAGACCCGGTGCAGAGGACCTTAAAACCATTTATCTATTCACTAATTTATCCAGAATTTTGTGTGCAAAATGGAAAAAAAAGAAAATATGTAAGAAATTAAAAATATGAAACAAATGAATTCACTATGAAAACATTTATTGAAAACAGAAAACTTTAACAATAAAACATTAATATATTTCCAAACCAATTACCCAAATTATTCATAATACACAAATGATGTTACCAGTGATAAACCACTTTGTAATTTGTAGTCATAATTGTATTCCTGATGAAAACCGACTAGTTATACATAGTAAAATCCATATAACCTGGCTGGGTGGGATCTTGTGAACCATATCTTGACCTAGACGAGATTACATTTGAGGTGATAAACCATAACATTAAAATTCTACTGATTAGAGTAATCGTTCCAACTTGTCACCATACATAAAAAAGTATCCAGTGAGGAATAAAACGTTCTGCTCCAAAAAAAAAAAATAAAAAACAAAAAAAATAGCTGTTTATACAACATTTTAAAACCCAATTTAAATAATAAATGACTCTTAAATGCTATTTTTATGACTTTTATTTTATATACAGAACAGTATTTTCCCCCGCAATATATTTCATAAATATTGTATACATTTGCACTACAGTATTTTCGTCTCCATAATGTTTTATATATATATATATATATAAATATTTATATGATCTGTCACATGTTTCCATTCATACTTGTATCACATTTATGGAACAAGTTTTTGAATTTTCCATTTTGTGAACCTCATAACGAGTATCATAAATGTGATATGAATGGAAACTCCTGGCATATGATCAAATATATGCAATTTAAAATGGCATTTTCTGATGACTGGGAATGAGAATCTATATTCTCCTTTCTGTTGAGTTGACCAAATTGTTCCATATACCAAAATACTTACACAGAAATAAGTTCACAAAAAATATTGTAAATATTGTTTATATATGAATACATACATTTAGCCTACATTTTAAATTATTATTTACACCTAAGCATGATTTATCTGATACTGAAATTAGCAACATTGCCAACTTGAATACAACAAAATTTCAAAATTATCTACACAACACGTTTCATTGGATTGTCTCCATTCAAGTTCAAGTGACATCACAAACACCAAGTGACATCACAAACACCAAGTGACATCATCATCAACCTTCAGATGAATGAAGTGACATCATCGTCAACCTTCAGATTAATGAAGTGACATCATTACCAACCTTCAGATGAATGAAGTGACATCATTGCCAACCTTCAGATGAATGAAGTGACATCATTGCCAACCTTCAGATGAATGAAGTGACATCATTGCCAACCTTCAGATGAATGAAGTGACATCATTGCCAACCTTCAGATGAATGAAGTGACATCATTGCCAACCTTCAGATAAATTAAGTTTGCATACAAGTAGTGAATAAAAGTAATTCTGTTTGCTGCAAATTAGCCAATCAAATCGCCACTATGATTTATTATGTGTTAAATATAAAATATTTATGCAATCTGTTATGAAGCTGCATAACACACAGATTATATATATATATATATATATATATATATATACATAATAAGTTGAGAATGTGTTGCAATGCCGTCTCAATTAGAATCACTGATGCATCAAATGCAGGTCAAATGCAACACCCTGAAGACACATCAGCTGTTTGTTATCATACATGCGTCATGTGCACCATTCGTGTATGTGATGCACTTTGTGTGTATGTTGAGTTTGCACAATCAGCTGTGATAATGATGGGAGATGAAAGACCTAACCCAGTGTTATACAAAACTTGTTTATTTCAATTTTATTTTAACAGAATTATATTTATATAAAGATGCCATCAGCTATGTTTAAAATGCCATAAATATAAATCTGTGTCATGAATTATCAATTACATCTAAATGGGTTTTGTCTTATACCCAAAATCTTGTTTTTGTTTCATGAATCTTATGACTCATGTCTCACATGACATGATAACTTGGTTTTGTCTCATGAGTCATGATATAATATACCTAGGTTGTGTCTCACATGACATGATAACTTGGTTTTGTCTCATGAGTCATGATATAATATACCTAGGTTGTGTCTCACATGACATGATAACTTGGTTTTGTCTCATGAGTCATGATATAATATACCTAGGTTGTGTCTCATGAGACACGATAACTTGGTTTTGTCTCATGAGTCATGATATAATATACCTAGGTTGTGTCTCATGTGACACGATAACTTGGTTTTGTCTCATGAGTCATGATATAATATACCTAGGTTGTGTCTCATGTGACACGATAACTTGGTTTTGTCTCATGAGTCATGATATAATATACCTAGGTTGTGTCTCATGTGACACGATAACTTGGTTTTGTCTCATGAGTCATGATACAATATACCTAGGTTGTGTCTCATGAATCACGTGATATGATACCTTGGTTCTGTCTCATGATATCTTATAACTGCTTGTGTCAGGTATCATGATGCACATGACTATCATGTGACATGGTACCTTGGTTGTGTCTCATGACTCATGTGAAATGATACCTTGGTTGTGTTTGGCAACTGTTAAAAAATTGGTTGATGTTGCCTGGCCATACCTTGCAGGTGTGGATAGATATGTAGGTCATCAATTTTTTTTTCAAGAAATGGAAATAAAGAAAGTGAGAAAACTCCTCAATCTATGTATGCATTTTTAAACCAATGTAAATTCTGGCATATTCAGTTAATATGAAAAAAGATTGATGTGATAATATTAGCTCATCTGCTCTAGGAAGGAGTTTCAAGTTTGTGATATATGTGTGTAAACAACATCTTTTGGTTAATGGAACTGGACCCCCCCCCCCCCCCCCCAAAAAAAAAAAAATCTAGATACAAAAAAAACATGAAAAAAATAAATTTAGACAGCATCATTTTGGGTGGGTAGGCAGGCGGCATCAAACAATTGAAATTTTATGACTCTCATGAACAATGATACCTTGGCTGTGTCTCATGATTCTTATAACTCTAACATCTCATTTGATATGATGCCTTGGCCGTGTCTAATGATTCTTATAACTCTAACATCTCATTTGATATGATGCCTTGGCCGTGTCTCATGATTCTTATTACTCTAACATCTCATTTGATATGATGCCTTGGCCGTGTCTAATGATTCTTATAACTCTAACATCTCATTTGATATGATGCCTTGGCCGTGTCTCATGATTCTTATTACTCTAACATCTCATTTGATATGATGCCTTGGCCGTGTCTCATGATTCTTATAACTCTAACATCTCATTTGATATGATGCCTTGGCCGTGTCTCATGATTCTTATAACTCTAACATCTCATTTGATATGATGCCTTGGCCGTGTCTGATGACTCCTATCGGAGTTGTCACACCAGACCAAGGTTTTGTTTCATGATATCATGGTTGTGTTCCATGACTCACATGTCTCATGTGACATGACATCTTGGTTTTGTCTCATAACAAGTGGTTGTCATAGGAATCAGCAGCACCTGTGATTTAGAAAGGTCTTATGCACTGGGAATTTGACCTTAGTTCTCGAGCTTCCGAGTTGAGCACTTTACCACTACATCTCTCTGAGCAGTTGTCATGCTAGAAATGCTACAGATAGGAATATTCAAAAAATATTATCTTCACAAATTATTCAAACTGAATAAATTACAATAAAGTATATATAAATTTCATAGGTTTCTTTTAGCACATAAATGCAAATAAAAACTATAAATTGTTATATTTATATATTTTCGTAGTAACTTTGAATTCATACTTCACAATTTCAGACAGAAATAATGATTCTGTATTATGCTTTTTTCAGCAAAATTAGAATATACAATAAATAAATAATTTTAATTTATGTAGATTTTATAACATGCAAAAATCTGTCTATACTTCCTGTAATGGAATTATGTTTCAAGTGATGGAAATATTACATAAGGAATGCCATTTAGCAACTGAGGGTGCAAATTGAATTATGTATGGTTATTTTATTACTGTAAATTTATGCAAATTGTATTTTTTTTGGATAAAACGTGCAAATCCCATCTGTTCCTGCCTCATAATTTTACAATTCTATTTTTGGAAGCAAACATATATATTTCACAGTCTAATAGTAAAAGAAGCAATAAAATTTTGATTAAGCAGTTGAATTCCTAATGCTTCTGGTAATTCTCTACCATTCAAAACTGTTCATACTGTCAGGCTTATCTTTAGAAGTGGGGTCTACCTGAACACCTGATTTTTCAGTGCTCGGTACACCTGGCGTTATACATTACTCGTCTAACCAAAGAATACCTACGTGCTGATCTGCAATCGTCTGTCTTTTTACCGATCTACACGCATCTCTTATTTCTTTTTCACTTTTCCATTTATATTCTCTCGCCTCTTCTTGCACTCATCTTTTGTTTCTTCTTTCTATCTTTTTTTTTACCACTTTCATGCTCTGAACACCTTTGTCTCATTATAGATCTATCTCAACTCCATTTTCCAAGCTACATGTATCTGTATTTTAGTCTCGAACCATCTCTCTCCCCTCCCCTTACTTTTATCTTACTTTCTCTTTCTCTCTTCATCTGTCTCCCTTACTTTTTTTCTGTTTGTCTCTTTTCTGGTTTTTTTTTGTCTTTCTTTTATTTCTGCATGTTTGGCCATTTATCAAGATCTGTCTGTCTGCTAATCTCTGTCTATTTGTTTGTCCGTCTGTCTTCTTTGCCTTTTCTTTTTGTTAGTCTGTCACTTTTCTCTCTATCTGTGTGTATCCATTTGCCTTTCTGTCCATCTATTTGTTTGTCCATCTGCCTTCTTTGCGCCTTATCTTTCTGTTTGTCTCTTTTCTCTGTGTCTATCTGTTTGTCTCTTTGTCCATTTATCTGTCTGTCTGTCGCCCACTTTCTCTTTGTCTATTTGACCTTCTGTCTGCCTCTCTTCCTTCTCTCAACCATCTCTCTATGTACATCTCTTTGTACATCAATTTCTCTCTCTCTCTCTCTCTCTCTCTCTCTCCCTCTCTCTGACTACATCTACAACAAGTGGAACAGTAGTAGACACATTAGAACAGATCAGAGGGGGGTCCATTACAGCATTACAGTTTATGTTAGCAGCCATTACATAAGACTTGTAAAGCAATCTAACAAATCTTGAACTTGCTCCTTTATTTTATCTCTTCTGTTTCTGACACTGATTTGTTTCTCATTTTGGAAGATTACCTTGGTCAGGTTAATTGCTCCAGCTGGGATGAGGGAAGGCAGAATTTAAAGGGGTCGCAGGTCAATGAAGTTGGTACATAGAAGAGTGTGGCAAGACTTGTAAACAGCTAGTCAACAATAACTGCTTTGGGTGTAACACTCTGTGTTTAAATGAATTGCAAATGTGTTCAAAAATTGCCTAATGAATAAGCTAACATTAAAGCAAACTTGATGTGTCAGTGATAGATATGAAGTGTCAGTTACTAATTATATTATAAACAGCCAAATGATAAGACACAATCACTGGTATGCACGTGTAAATTGATATCTGTATGATATTCATGGGATATCTCTGATATCTGTTTTGTGTACATTGTATATATCTGTTAAATGCCTATGCTACACAATATGATGTTAGGGATAATGTGTCTACATATGTATGTGTAGTAGATATCTGCACAATGTATAGAGGATATATCCTCTAAGAGTGATGTTTTGTGTAGTATGAATGAAAATACTGTCATCACATACAGTGGATATATGTAGAAAATATTCTCTAGGAGTGACATCTTCTGTAGTGTGTACAAAAAATATGCTGAGCCTTCACAAACCATCTGTGTGTGTAGGAGATATCCTCTAAGTGTACATGATGTCTATATTACTTGCCATAGGCTACTGGGCCCTGCTAATTTCTATCCCTGAGAAGATATCCTCTAAGTGAATATGGCGTCAATATGCCGAGTCATCACAAAGCATCTATACAAGTAGAAGATATCCTCTAGGTATATATGATGTCTATATGCTGAGTTGTCACAAACCACATATGTGTGTAGAAGATATCCTCTAGGTGTATATGATGTCTATATGCTGAGTTGTCACAAACCACATATGTGTGTAGAAGATATCCTCTAAGTGTATATGATGTCTATATGCTGAGTTGTCACAAACCACATATGTGTGTAGAAGATATCCTCTAGGTATATATGATGTCTATATGCTGAGTAGTCACAAACCACATATGTGTGTAGAAGATATCCTCTAGGTATATATGATGTCTATATGCTGAGTTGTCACAAACCACATATGTGTGTAGAAGATATCCTCTAAGTGTATATGATGTCATCACAAACCATCTATGTGTGTAGAAGATATCCTCTGTTGTCTGTGTAGTGTGTATAGAAATGATGTGAATGTTGAAGTGTATTTACGAGACATGTATGTTGTCTGTGTAGTGTGTACAGAAACTGTGAATGTTGAAGTGTATTTTCAAGACATGTATGTTGTCTGTGTAGTGTGTACAGAAACTGTGAATGTTGTAGTGTATTTACGAGACATATATGTTGTCTGTGTAGTGTGTATAGAAATGATGTGAATGTTGTAGTGTATTTAAGAGACATATATGTTGTCTGTGTAGTGTGTATAGAAATGATGTGAATGTTGTAGTGTATTTAAGAGACATATATGTTGTCTGTGTAGTGTGTATAGAAATGATGTGAATGTTGTAGTGTATTTACGAGACATGTATGTTGTCTGTGTAGTGCGTATAGAAATGATGTGAATGTTGTAGTGTATTTACGAGACATATATGTTGTCTGTGTAGTGTGTACAGAAACTGTGAATGTTGTAGTGTATTTACGAGACATATATGTTGTCTGTGTAGTGTGTATAGAAATGATGTGAATGTTGTAGTGTATTTAAGAGACATATATGTTGTCTGTGTAGTGTGTATAGAAATGATGTGAATGTTGTAGTGTATTTAAGAGACATATATGTTGTCTGTGTAGTGTGTATAGAAATGATGTGAATGTTGTAGTGTATTTACGAGACATATATGTTGTCTGTGTAGTGCGTATAGAAATGATGTGAATGTTGTAGTGTATTTACGAGACATATATGTTGTCTGTGTAGTGTGTACAGAAACTGTGAATGTTGTAGTGTATTTACGAGACATATATGTTGTCTGTGTAGTGTGTATAGAAATGATGTGAATGTTGTAGTGTATTTACGAGACATATACATGTATATTGCCTTTGTAGTGATGTCGCCAGTATTATAACAAGATATATGTAATGTCGCCAGTATATTAACACAGTCTCTTTTGTTTCAAACAGGTCATTTGGACCTGTGTTGTTGGGTTCCACATGAATATTGTCAGTCCAAAAAAATTATAAGGTTAATCGATAAACCACAATTATTACATAGCCTTGATGGAATCCTGATCATGCAAACACAGTCACTTTGACATGCAGTGCTCTATAACAATAAGAAAATCACTTTTCATGTGAACCAGTAGTTTTACTAGCTAGCGCGGGATTTATATATATATATACATGTATATATATATATATATATATATATATATATATATATATATATATATATATATATCAGTGTGTGTGTGTTGAGAACATTTTTCCGCATGATGAAATGAAAGAAAACACATTTATTTTAAACTGACTTGACTTTATTTTATTCAAACCATTATAAACGATGTTTATTGGTTTTTTTCGCTCAGGCCAGGAGTGTTTATAAGCCCACATTTTCATATTGTTATGGCAAACTTAAATTTCTTTTATTTTAATTTTTAAACAGCCGATACAATGTATAAATAGTCTGCATTTTCGACAGAATTTACAAAGCAAGCGTCTGTCTCATCTTCGAGCACTAGCCACTCGGCATAAGTATTTCTTTAACCAAAATCTTTCAAACTCATGCTAGTGTCCGATGATGAGGCAGATTGTTATCTTGAAATCGACACTGATTTAAATAAAATGTCACCTTGTTCTGTTTGTTCAAGTTGAAACTCGTACAAATGTGACAGCACACAACATGCTTTTTAGACAGTAATCAATGTGAGTCAGAGGCTAATATTCATCAAAACTGAATAGCCAAATGCATTGTTGTAAAGGGCATAGCTGACCATGATTTCGTTGATGTAATTTCAGAGTGAAAACGGAAAAATTTGATATCTGGTTTGGTAGAAACAAGTCGCGATATGCGATTAATCTGCAAGTAAACACTCGCAAAAACCTAAAAAAGTGATTTAGAGCTTTCTTATGAACAAGTAATGACTTGGCGTTAAAAAAAATTACGAGTGCACAATCAAAGAAAACTATTACTCAAAACAGCATTGGTCATGCAGTCCGGAAATTGGGAGAAGAACATCAGTCCGAATGGATTTTTGTCAGTCAGGACCGACGGACCGATGTTATTGGCATAGACTGTTAACAAGATATATGTAATGTTGGTGTATAACAGAAGTCAGTTTGGGAGCATTTTCTGACTTTATCAGGATTATGGAAAGAAATATTGTTTTCGTAAACTATGTATACTCAGCATGTTTCATACAACTTCTGGGAAACTCATTTTGTTGGAAGTTGAATTTCTCACCAAATACACAACAACTGGAATATTTCTTACACTGCAGACAAGAGATTTGTTCTATAATTAGATCAAGTTACATGATTATACCTGTATTATCACCATAAACTTATGGCTGCTGTAAGAAATATTTCAATATCAGGATTTCAACACTTACACAGAGAAACATCAACAATTACTGTAGCTGATTACAGCTCCTCCCAAACAGGTGAGATTACTGCGACAAAAAAGACCACAGTAGGCTACATTACAAAATAAAAGTTGACAATCCCTGTCAGTATATTTGTCATGGTGACAAACTATATCACTATACACTGTATTTGGCATGGCAACAAACCACCATAGTATATCAGTCATAGTGACAAATTATGTCAGTATGTCAGAGTGACATACCCTTTAGAATATGTAATTATGACAAACTATGTCAGTGTATTTGTCATAAACCATATCATATTTGTCATAATGACAAACTATATCAGCGTGTCATAGTGACAAATCCTGCCAGTACATGTGTCATAGTAACAAACCCTGCCAGTATATTTGTCATAGTGACAAACCCTGCCAGTATATGTGTCATAGTGACAAAACCTACCAGTGGAAATGTTAGAAAGTTGGAACTAAGAAATCGCATACCAGCAATCTAGTTAAGAAATATATAGATATCTTTATTTTCTCACCTTTTCATCACTTTTCTACCATAACTTCAGTTGTTTTACCACTCTAAAGCAGTTGTATAAACACAGCTGTGGTTAGTTGAACATAAACAAATGACCAACAGGGTTGAATAAATCTTATAGACTGAGCCCGCACTACTACTGTAAGAAAAATGTTACCATAGAGTTGCATCAGGCCAGTTGTCTGCAGCCAAAGTTGTCAATAAATGTAATTGTGTATCATGACCCAAAAGTGTATTATGATATACATCACAAATTATATCATGATAAATGAAAAGAATATCAACATGTATCACGATATATCACACTCTTAGGAATATTCATTGTAACGTTAGAAATAGTGTGAAACACAGAAACAGTGAATCTAGGACTACTAATTATCCATTACATCTTGTACACTGGTAACTTATTTTAGAAAATGAGATAATTTGTTGATATAGCACTTAGGTGACACCAACAGACACCAAAATATTTTAAATGAAGGAACCAACATAATTCCTTATTTTATTTTTTTCAAAAGATATTGATATTTTTGTTTATATCGATATATTGTATTGGCAGAAATAATATCCCAATACATCTGTTGCATCAATATATTTACACCGCTAGACTATAAATACAAGCTAACAATATATTGGCCAGACCATGAGGGCCAAACATATGACTGGACAATACACAGTTTGATGCATTCACTTTAACTCATCAACCCCTAAAAAACAATTGATTCTTCTGTAAATAAATGACTTAAACCAGTCCAAATGTGTCTTTAAGGGTAGCTGAATTAGTGTGTGTGCTATTTAACCCCTTTTCTCCTAAAGACACATTTGGAATTATCTAAGTCATTGATTTACAGCAGAGTCCATTGTTTTTCAGGGGTTGGTGAGTTAAGGTAACTATGGATTTACACCATTCCTTTTCTCCATTCTTAAACACAGAAGATTCAAGTAAAACAAATTTTGTCAATATCTGATTTAGATTCAATAAATTCTGTGCATATATTTTCTGGTGTGCACACTTCATGTAACAAAAAATAATTAAACAGCTTGTTAAATAATAACACAGCACTAAAAAAACAGGAGAGAAAAAACAGTGCGCGGCCATGAGCTGTCATGTCTTTATAGAAGAGAGCAGAACAGCCAGAAACTGTAATAATCTTCATTGTTATAATAACAACACATGTTTTACATAAAAAGCAAGTCAAGGCCGTGACTCAGCTTAATTATCTATTGCATAATTAAAAATTACATTATTACTCTGCTTGTACTTGCCAATATTTTTGTCATTTAGACCTAGTTTTCTGTGGTCGTTATGACGGCTGTTGTTGGAGGTTATTTCTTTTTTTTTTTCCCGTTAAAGTTTTTAATGAGAACTGAAATGTAATGAGGAAGTGGTTGGTCAGAGAACATGGTGTGTGTGTGTGTGGGGGGGGATGTTAGAGAACATGGGGTGTGTTATGAAAGAACATGTAGGGAGTTGGTTGTTCCAGAACATTGAGGAAGAGTTGTTAAACAACATGGTGGAAGTTGGCTGTTTAACAACATGGAAGGAATAGGTTATTTAAGATATGGAGGAAATGGGTTGTTAAACAAGATGGAGGTAGGGTGTTGTTAAACAACAAGGAAGGAATGGGTTGTTAAAAAACATGGAGAGAATGGGCTGTTAAACAAAATAGAGGGAGGAATTTGTTACACAACAGGGTGGGAGTTGGTTGTTAAACAACATGGAGGGTTAAACAAGATGGAGTGATAAACAACATGGTGGGAATAGGTTATTAAACTGCAGAGGAAGTGGGTTGTTAAACAACATGGAGTAAGTGGGTTATAAAGCAACATGGTGGGAGTGGGTTGTTTAATTACATGACTGGAAAGATTTGTTAAACAACATGGTGGGGTTGGTTGTTAAGCCCTCATTGCATTGTAACTCAGGTTTCATCACCATTTAGGTGAACAGATCCTGGTGGACAAAACCAAACCAAACCATAATGCTTAATATGAACTATGGCATTGCCTTGAAGCGAGCACAGTTTAAATGTCATTGTGACATCGTAATATAACATTAAATGCATCGGGTTAGGAAAACCACATGGTTTATATTGATGCAGATAGTGTTTTGCATCCAATGTATGTACAGCTCATTTTCTACCCCTTATCATAAAGTGCTCACTTCGCTCGCTTACAATCATGCTGAAATTGTTGCCAAATTATAGGTATGGCGTATCTGGCATTGTTTTATTGGAACGATAAGATGTTGGTAAGCAGTCTACCTGGTCTGTTACTAATCTGGCTATTACAGGATCGGGCTGTCCACAAACCCATTGTACTTGGCAGCCAGGTTTCTAAGAATCCGTATGCGGAGTCTCATTTGCGATGTACCATTTGAAAATTCTTGAAGCCCATAGTACACACTGAAGGGGGTGCTGCAATTATTGGACTTGACTCAAGTTACAACATTTTTACAATAAAGAGCTTGCTGCACTTGCATATTATCCTTTACAGCCCTACAAACTATAGTAGACCAGTCTGAAATAATAGGAAATGACATACCACTCAAATATTTCAGGGGTGAAAGGGTAAAAATTTACAGAATATATTTTGAAAGTTTTTCAACCCTACATATTACAATTGATTCATCAAAATAAATAAAAAAAGTATACACGATTTAAAAACTTCCATATGAATATCTTAAATCAATTACTATACGATATGTATAGTTTTCATTCAAAATGGAATTTCAGAGCAATAGATTTCTTAAGTATGGTATTCTGTAACAATATCAGCTGACTAGGGCGATGTATATTCAATACACTACAAGAGGACTTATGGTAAATTTTACCAAATTGTTGAGCTCTGATGATTTATGTGAACATTACTGTATCTTGACAAGCATGAGATGCTTTTTTACTTCATATTAAATAAAAACAGTTTTGCACACTAGTAGGTCTAACTTTGACAAATAACAGTTGAAGCAAATGAATTTTAATATGTCTCTCAAATGTTCCACTTCCTATTTTTGAAAAATGTATATCCTGATTTTTGTGATAAGAAATTATGGCTTTCCCAGCAGGTTTAGAGCTTCTATGTACTAACTAATGTTTGTTTTGGGGTTCACGATGCATCCACATGTGGGTGTACATCTCCGCGATTGCCATGCTCACTCGTGCATGTCACAATATGTTTCTCTCCAACTTCAGGTAACTTGTATAAGAATAACTCGCGGATCGCTACACTTTTATCTTTCTCATGGGAAGTGTCTGACCTATGGTATCAGACTGAGATATGTTGTGATGCAATTGACAGTAAAATGTGAAATTATGCGATACTGATTGTACAAATCACCTTCGTTTTTATCATACCAAAGCTATAAACACACTGTTCTACATTTAAAATCTGGTGGATTAATTTTTCATTTTTGATAAAATGACCAAACCTGCCATAAACTATCTTTGCTAAATAAGTAAAAAGGAAGCAATATCAATGTATAATTGGAACTCAAGAGTCCATCAGAACACAACAAATCAAATACAGGGGTTTTGAAATTCACCGGTCTTACCAGAAAAACTGGTAAATTTTACTAAAGTCCAGTGAAATCTATCTGATAACTCGTCCAAATGACCAGTAATTTTTCCATTTCATTTCAATTGCATATATTCCTTTATTCACTAGTCCGGTTGATCAGTAATCTTTTTTTAATTTCAAAATATCTACAAATATATAAATAATCTCAATATGAAGAGCAAATGCGAATCCCAAAAAGAATAGGGCAAACATACCTGTCACAAATGTTAATTGAAACCTCTCTAGAGTTTAGTGGAAAGGTCAAGTTCAGAGGTGATATCTCAAACATTTCTGAATTCTTGATTTTAGAGCTTTTCATCTCTATTTATTCCATGCGTTTCTGTTTTGTTTTCCTGTTGTTGTTGTTGTTTTTTGAGTGTGTGTGGTTTTTGTTATAATAATTAAAATGTATATTTGTTATTTAGAACTTCTGATACTCTATTCTAGGCACGCTTGTCACATTGAATGTTTAATAAAACCCCAACAGTGAATGGAACTTTGATAGCAGCATTTTGCTCCAACAATCAGAAATGCTCAATATGTCACTGGTATTAAGAATGTCTACCAATTAGAACAACAAAATCACAAAGTTGGTCACTGTCCTGTAGATATATATTACATTGCCACTGCCCAAATGATAAACCTAATACATATATAGTAGTAATACACTAAAATGTGTTGTCCAGTATTTAATTGATTGACTGAAGAGAAGATATAAAATTCTACTCTGTTAACTGTGATAGCCACCATATGAGATTACAGATCGTCATGGTAGCTAGGATGGCAAAAATGTAGTAGTTGTGTTTAAGACCTAACACCAGTTCTAGATATAAATAATGCAAATCCCATACACAAAAATGTCCAACTCTAGGTGTTTTGCTAATCTACAGTAACATGCCCCCCCCCCCCCCCCCCCCCCCCCCCCCCAACAAAAATTGATTCTTTTTTATTTTTCTCTCTATAGCTTGTATAAAACCACATATTTTCAAAAAAGCTATTGCAAAGTCATTTCCTATTCAATTTCCATACAATTTTCTGTATAAATCATTCAGGTTTTGAAGTTTTTGTTCCATTTTTTTCATAGCTTCATTTTAAGGTACTGATGAGTTTTGCTGTTTTACACAATGAAATCTTTAGATATTTTGAGTCTTTTGGTTCAAGTTTTGTCAAAGTTTATTTCAAAATGACTCTCCATGCATGTTTTGAAAAATTGTAAATTAACATGAAATAAAAAACAAAAAAAAAAAAAAATGTAGCATCAATTTTTTAACATCACTGTGTATTGCTGTAAGTGGATGTAGCTATGCTCAAATCATCAAGAAATTACCATAACTATATAAACTGAAGTCGACAATTATGAAAAATCCATATTGAAATCGACTTGAACAAACGCAAAATCCACTTGTCCGCAAATCAAGTGTAACATTTAAAGATATTATTAATTTTTTGTATTATTTTTTTGCTTTAAACAATTTCAATTGTCTTTTTTGGACAAGTGAGAGTAACATCTACTGAAACGGACTTGTCTCAAATAACCGGACAAAACTGACAATTGTACTATGGGCCTGCTATAAGATTACAGGGTAATAAAAAATTGGTCCTTGTGAACAGACAAAGAGTACTTGGGTACATTGTAGTTTTAATAACATCCAATACATATAAAGGATCTATATCAGTTCTCTCTCTTTCTCTCTCTCTCCCTCTCTCTCTCTCTCTGTTATTGTTAAGTCGTATTTGTTTACAGATCATGTCTGTATCACTCTTATATTTATTTACATGTTTATTTCTTCAGAGAAAACATTTTATCATTAACAAACTAAAAAAATATCCCTATGACTATCCAATGCCTAACAAAATAAATAAGGGTTAACTGATATATACATGCTGCAGAAATGAACAGATATTGCTTTTTACATTAAAACGAAAATAAATAGAAATGGCCAAAATCGTCATGCTGTCAATGACACAGTGATTTTATGAAAAATGGCATCACCACAAAAATGTTATGATGGCACTTCAGTGGACAACTAAAATAATGTTTGTATTATTGTAAATCTAGGCTCGCTGTAAACAACTGCATGTCAATTACCTGTCCGTCACCATTAAATAGAAATATCTAACAGGTCAATGTATGTGCCAAACATTATTAAAGAACTCCTAACTTGATGTCATTGACAGAAATGAATTATTGGGGAAGTCGGGAATTCGTCATATATACATGTATACATGCCAGTGACCCTGAATGTCAACGAGAAAGTCTACATGTTTACTTAACTGTTTTAACAGATCTACGACAAAGCCCGGAAATTCAAATACATCTTCTTTATTTTATCACATGTAATGTCAGCTTTCATAATTTTTAATCTCCTCTGTAGGTTCACGATAATATTTTGTCATTTGATAATATCATAATTTTTGTTTTTTTTGTTGAAACTTATTTTGTCTTCTTTCTGTTTTTTGTCAACCTCCTAGTTATTTTTCTTAACTCATTCATCCCTAAAGACATATTTGGACTGGCCTTAAAGACACTGATTTACAGAAGGGTCCATTGTTTTTCAGAGATTGATGAGTAAAGTAAATATGATATCTCATGGAGTTTCTTCAACTTTCCAAGGTAAATTAGTGATGAACTCTTTACAAAATGTCAGTACAATTCTCTTTCTGATATAGCAACCCCCCCCCCCCCCATTTTAATGCCAAACCCGAATGATGCCACTATTTCAAGAAAAACAAAATTTCCTTCCATACAATTCCCTAATTATAATGTAAAAACCTGCACAACACCATTGGCTACTGATTCTCCAGTACAAATGGTCATTTATACATGTTAAATCCCTCAACTGTATCACCAGTCCAGGTGAATAAATGTGGGAAAAACTGTTAGCCAACAGTCACTTGTTTACTTCATATGACCGTGAAGGGAGATAACTCAAACTTCGAGTGTCACAATTTTCAAATCTTGCCACTGGCAGAGTTTGAAAAAATAAAATGCCAGGTTGTCTGTGTGCACAGCACATATCATACCATAATAAATAATAATGAGTAGATGGGGATATAAACCTAAAGCCTTTGTATTACTGACCTGTCAATGATTTATGTTAGACAGAAACAATGAAAATTAACATTCGAAATGGTTCCAGATTAAGGTTAAAAATGGATCCAGATTTTCCAGCTTTCAAACATATGGTATATATTTTTTGGACAAATTCTCCAAACCTAAACAATGGCCAAAATATCCCAATTTATGGTAATGAGATGTAAACAGGATGTGATATACAGCAAGGATTAAAGTAACTTAAAATCGAGGCAGAATAATAGCGTAGGTAAAGACAGGAAACTGATCACAGGACACACCTAGGAAATAGTCAACCTGGATATATTGTCTATAAGTTATACTGACATAATTAAGGAACACAAAAGGTGGCAGTTAGCTCTTGATTTTCTGATTATAACATCACATGGAGTTACTTCATATTTCTATGGCTAATTTTGAATAAACTCCAGTAATAAATGCCAGTACTTTCTTATTATATCACAAGGAGTTATTTCATATTTCCATGGTAACAGTTGATAAACTCATAACAAAATGCCAGTACTTTCTGATTATGATATCAGTACTTTCTGATTATGATATCACAAGGAGTTACATCAAATTTCTATGATTAATCATTAATAAACTCTTTACAAAACACCAGTACTTTCTGATTATAACATCACATGGAGTTACTTCAAATTTCCATGGTTAATTGTAGATAAACTCATCACAAACCGCCAGTACTTTCTGATTATAAATGTCGCACCTTACATTTCACATTAACAAAACTCCAATTAAACACACAGATAACCATAACCAGTTTATAAATAAATAGATCAGGTAAAAACTGTAGATAAAGTTTCTTTGATAATAATGACATCAAAACATACTTTTAACTATTAAATGTAATATGCATCACTGTGGGAATACTATTTTGTTTTCAATAAAGATTCAAAACTTAACACAGATCGCTAGTAGTCCCTTACCAGACAGATTGCTAGTAGTCCCTTACCAGACAGATCGCTAGTAGTCCCTTACCAGACAGATTGCTAGTAGTCCCTTACCAGACAGATCGCTAGTAGTCCATTACCAGACAGATCGCTAGCAGTCCCTTAACAGACAGATCGCTAGTAGTCCCTTAACAGACAGATCGCTAGTAGTCCCTTGACACAGATCGCTAGTAGTCCCTTAACAGACAGATTGCTAGTAGTCCCTTAACACAGATCGCTAGTAGTCCCTTAACACAGATCGCTAGTAGTCCCTCAACAGACAGATCGCTAGTAGTCCCTTAACACACAGATCGCTAGTAGTCCCTTAACACACAGATTGCTAGTAGTCCCTTAACAGACAGATTGCTAGTAGTCCCTTAACAGACAGATTGCTAGTAGTCCCTTAACACACAGATTGCTAGTAGTCCCTTAACAGACAGATCGCTAGTAGTCCCTTGACAGACATATTGCTAGTAGTCCCTTAACAGACAGATCGCTCATAGTCCCTTAACACAGATCGCTAGTAGTCCCTTAACAGACAGATCGCTAGTAGTCCCTTAACAGATGGATCGCTAGTAGTCCCTTAACACACAGATCACTAGTAGTCCCTTAACACAGATCGCTAGTAGTCCCTTAACAGACATGTATATGTATCCAGTGAAGTTTTTAAGGAATTCATTGAAAAAAAATGAAGTCCACAAGATACAATTGGCATGATCATGATAAATTTGTCCTAGATTAACAGAGAAATATACAAAACATTCAATATATATATATATATATATATATATATATATATATATATATATATATATATATATATATATATATATATATAATATATATATATATATATATAAAGTCATGACATTACCATATATACATATAAAGTCATGACATCACTATATCACTGTATAAAGTCATGACATTACCATATATATGTATAAAGTCATGACATCACCATATATATGTATAAAGCCATGACATTACCTTATATATGTATAAAGTCATGACATATATATATATATAAAGTCATGACATCACTATATCACTGTATAAAGCCATGACATTACTATATATATATATATATATATATATATATATATATATATAAATATATATATATGTATAAAGTTATTACATACAAAGTCATGACATCACTATATATATATATATGTATAAAGCCATGACATTACCATAGATATATGTATATCATATCTGTATATAAAGTCATGACATCATATATCATATATACATATAGTTATGACATCATCATCTACATATAAAGTCATAACATGTCTATATATAGATTCATGACATCACAATATCTATATATAGTTATGACACCACCATAGTTACATGTAAAAAATTACAACAAAAGCATATCTGCATATACAATTATGGCATCAATGTATCTATGTCCAAAAAAAATGATGATATCTGCACTTACTTCACAATTACAATGTAGTTGATATTCTCGCAATCCAGCAAATAGTCAAAATAGTTACATAAAAATATCCTGTTTTGAACATTACCAGAAGGCAAAATTATCATGGCCATTTACAGTGGTATAAATATCCATGAATACCTTGAACATATAAATAGGGATGATTGATATCTTTTAAACATGTACACATTTCTATGAAACTGTCTCGCCTTGTATTTCATTAAGATTCAGGTTTTGTTATTTGACATTTTTGGCTCAATATATTCCAAATTAGAGATGATAAATCGATTTCTATATATTTCCTCATTACTAAACCAAATGCTTATCATATGATTTTAATTCTGCTACATAAAGCAATTTCATAACTCATAACATCTAAAAACAAACTTTTAAAAGTATAAACTTTTTTTTTATGTTCCATCAAATCAGTTGACTGTCGAAGGTTTGTCAAGTTGTTATTCTTGTTCAATTTGATGGCAGTCTGTTTGACTCTGAACTTTAGTGTAGGAAACAATGTAGAAATTGTTTACCAGCATCCTTGCCAAGTCCCCCTACAAATAGGGAGACTCCATATTTTTATGCAAAGTTTTGATAATTTCACCACGATAAATACATATCTCCCCTATAAAAAAATCTAATTTTCCTATCAATTCTTACTCAAATTTAGATTCTCCTCCATGAGATTGAAATATCTCCCCATGAAAAATTTTCAAGGTTGGCAAGTCTGTACAAGAAACATGATCATATAGAGTACTTGTTTGTAAAGATTACCTGTAAGATATTGGTATTTCAGTACCAACTGATCATTTTACACTTCAGAAATATTCCATATGGAGAACCCATTTGCCCCTTAAAGAATCATTTGGACTGGTCTATGTCAGTGATTTACAGAAGATTCCATGATTTTTTTAGGGGTGGATGAGTTAAATCCTAAACTCCTCAAAAGTCAAGATAGCCATGTTCTTACAAGTCACTGGTTACTGTAAGATGGATTTGGCAATACAGTTGGTTTAGTATTTGGCCCTGTGTGATATCTTTGTCTTTTTAGGAACAATACATCTATTTTAAATTTGAGCTCAAATGATGAAGTTTTCTTAACAGAAACAATCAGTTAGATTTAGTTAATTTGCCATCTTTTTCTTTTTTGCAAAACTATCACCGTACTGGGTCGTTACCCCTGCTGGTGGACTGTTTGAGCCCCCCCCCCAGGGTATAAATAAACCAAGTACCTGGTATTTCAATACCAACTGACCATTTTATGCTAACATAATATTTCATACAGATAATGCTGGTTAAATTTTAACTCCTTAAAAGCTATGACATTCATCAACAAATTTACATACAAAATTACAATGTTGCCATATTTGCATAAACAATCGTGACATCACATCTTTTGATTTATCTGTACCCTAGTTTGTTGAACTATACATCTTTAGTATTACATTGTAAACTGATAGCTGTTATAGTAAGTGCATTAAAATTGAAAATATTGATCTGAAATCAAAATAGGATCATTTCATTAGTCAACAGAGATTTATCCAAATAAATTCTTGATTATAATAATCTACCCATGCCATAAAATGTGAAAATGAATAGAAACCTGAGAAAGATAATTTCAATGCTAATGGTCTTATAATCACAAAAACTGGCATTCACTTTGTTTTTATGTAAGGAAATACGACAGATTTTCTACTGTTTGTAAAACAAAGCATACTGTAATAATTTATAAGCGCCATAAGGTAAAAGGTGTTTGTAAATCTTTTCTTGATATGATCGGCACTGTTACCCAGATCAAGGTCATGCTACCGATTCGAAAAGCTTGAATACCAGATACTGAAAATTATATACAATTTGTCTTTTCTCTTGCATCTAAGTTCTAACTCATTCACCCTTAAATACAAATTTGTACTGGTCTAATTCATTGCTTTATAGAATAGTCTATTGTTTTTAGGGGGGGGTTGATGAATTAAATATCAATGTTATAGCACTCATCGTGGATGAATATTAACCAGGAATATTAAATCGGAAATATTTTGAAAAGAAACGAGACATACTCAGTACATGTAAATTACTATACTGACCATACATTTACAGTTTAAAGCAATAAAGAGGAAATGCTTATAATGAAATTACAGACATTATATATGGACCTTGTACCATGTTTCATGTAAGATCTACATTGGTCTACAGTACAATTGTTTCATTTCATCGAGAGAAAATTTTGCATTTTTCTGAAAGGAACGTATTAGATTCCATGCAAGATTGGTTTACGAGTTGTCTTTCTGATACTTCATAAGGGTAATGTATTATAGTCGTGGGTATTTAATTTTGCAGTCTTTCCTTTGACCATGAATATCCCAAAATTAAATCCACAGTGAATAAAAGCAACTATACAGCAATATTATAAACTTCATACAGTAAAACTTGGAATTTAATGAACTGGGTTTGTAAAAATTTATGTACATAACACATAAATGAATATTCCCCCACTGCATTGCTATATATTTTAAGTTGAAAAACAATGAATTCATATGACAAAATTTCACTTATGAAAAACCAATTTCTATGTCCCCTGACATTCCAACCAACATCTTTTATAAAATTATAATGAAATGATCAATGTCATTTAACCAAAAGTCAATTCATATCTTCTTTTCAAGCAAAATTTTTAAAAGTTGGGTAAATAAAAGGAAACAAAAAAGAATGTTTTCTTTTGACTTCCCAGAAAATCCCCGTTTAGCTGAGATTTAGAGTGATTTTTGTCTAAATGAATTTTGATGTCTTCTTCGCTATAACTATTTAACAAACTGTCCTTATATTGATTTGAACATTTAGGTCCCTTGAAATTTGTTTCAGGTGAGTTTTACGGTATTGTTTATTTAAACCATATATTTCTTAAAATTGTAAACATAATTATTAATTAAACACTTAAAACATCAAATTTCACAATAATATTTGTTTATTAATTATGATGAATGGAACTGCAAAAATAGGGGAGATGTATAGTGAAAAATCACTTTAAAATTGTATATTTAGTAACAAAAGTTTTTGTTTCACCGCAAATAATCAGATTATGTAAATTAACACCACAGAAATTTGTTGACATGAGAAAATTTCATGTAGATTTTTTTATTTTGTCAATCATATTTCATTCATTTCAAAATTATCTTGGGGACACTTGATTTCTCCAGGAGTTTTCTTTCTTTCATGGAAACTTCAGGGCCGGCCCCCAAGTACTGACCACTGGCAAGTAGTTAGGTTATGTGTCACAGCGTACTACACCGATTCACCTCTGTTAGATGGTTGATATTAACACAGACCAGTTTAATCTTATGTGCATGATGTATGGCAATACTTCCTAATAAAGAAAAATGTCATGTCAAAATCCGCAGAAACTAATACTCAAGCACTAGGGGAGCCTTGTCCATGACGGCAATGTTAGCGAAATAATGCATCACGGTGTCATGTCATTGGTTATATCTTGTACCTGGACAGTATGCTAGGGTGGAGTCTGATGTCAACATTGTGTACGGACATGAGACGCTATGTCGCGCTGATTTTTGACAAGGTTTGTGGTTTAACAACACACAAGATATGTGTTGTCGTCGTGCCAAAAGTAAGTTCTTGCACTAGTAGGTCTAATTTGCTCATTTTTTCCGCGTTGTTTCAATGATTTTCATTATAGCTGAACAATATTTTTTCATTTATATACAGATGCCATCAGGTGTAGCTGCAGTACCACAATGTGTGTTATGTACCGTTGTCAGAGTAAAGTGAGGATTATCACACAAAATAACCATGATGTGTAACCTACTAGGATGTAAATCCATAAAGGTGAAAAAGCAGGACTTACCTGTATAGACTTAATGGGGAAAATGAAGATTTAACATTGCAGAAAAAATTTGAAACTTTTCTCATTCCTGTACCTATGTTTTATATGTTGAAATACTGAAGATTCTCTTTTCAAAATTTAGTTAATTGTGATTTCTACAGTTACCAAATGTAATTTGCATTTGTTAAAAAAAAATATGATGTTTGACACTGCATCCCAAATGTATACTTATATACATAATGTAATAATTAAATACTTTTTCAAAAGATTTGTGAAAATCCTGCCACCAGTATACATATGTAGATATATAACAGTTATGTTTGTTATACTTAGTATAGGAACATATGTACTGTTATCTCAAAAGTACATCAGACATTCAAATCTGATGGGCAATCAATTTCACCTGTCCATATCATCCTTAATAATTCTAAGAGTGTCCATACTGCATTTATAATCCAAAGACGATACGTGCCGATACGGAAAACTTGGCATTACTTTGATGCATCAAGTCTTCATCAGTCATATCTCATACATTTCAATCAAGTAGATAATGCTATGAAGGTAGGTTACATGATATTTAAACCTGGAATTAATTTACAAATATTAAACAAGAGTGACTCAAGTGTGACGAACACACATATACATAAATGTATATATACATACAAATATACATATTAACATAAAACAAAATATATGTTTATGAAAAAAAAAAAAAAAAATTTAACGATGACTAATTTATTGATTCTAATCTAGTCATATTTTATCTTTGATGTTAGGATAAAAAAAAGGGTCTTGTCATGATTAACATGGGAACGAAACAAATAAAGTGCATGAAAAGTGTGTGGTCTCTTTTGAAGGTTTGGTACACAAAACACAGGTAGGTATTGTATCAATTTCAAATAAACACAAACAAACGTGTATCGAATCATTCAATGAAAATTGTACACCGTATCATCTTCATCTTGACGTTTACTGACAAAAAATTCCACAAGTCAACATGTTTTGCATATAAATATCCAACAAGCTGTAACAGAAGCGACATGTAATTGCTTTAACTTCATTGGTTAATTGGAGAATTGCATAGATCATATGTTATCGGCTGTCCTAGATGACAGCAAACCATACCTGCAGCAGGAAGCTGTTTTTAATTGATAGTGTTGAATTACCAAGGAAAAGAACATCTTTAATTTGGATATCATAAAAAGTTGAAAGTTTTGTAAAGTGAAAAAAAATCAACATTAAATGTTATTTATGGTTTCAAAAATAATATACACAACAATTTTTAGATGAAATAAAAAGAAATAATGGTAATAGTTGAAAGCTTTCAGTTGATGTGTAAAATTGTGATTTACATGTCAAGACCCTAGGTTTGAACCACAGCTAACTAAAATGATAGCTAGTGGCTTATTTTTAGTTTCTAGAACAGTATTGTGATAAAATAAAACAGTATTGTGATAAAATAGAACAGTATTGTAACAGAAATAGAACAGTATTGTAATAGAAATAGAACAGTATTGTGAAATAAATAGAACAGTATTGTGATAAAATAGAACAGTATTGTAAGATAAATAGAACAGTATTGTGATAAAATAGAACAGTATTATGATAAAATAGAACAGTATTGTGAGATAAATAGAACAGTATTGTGATAAAAATAGAACAGTATTGTGAAATAAACAGAACAGTATTATGATAAAAAAGAACAGTATTGTGATAGAAATAGAACAGTATTGTGATAAAATAGAACAGTATTGTGATAAAATAGAACAGAATTAAGATAGAAATAGAACATAATTGTGATTGAAATAGAACATTATTGTGATAAAAATAGAACAATATTGTGATAAAAATAGAACAGTATTGTGATAGATATAGAACAGTATTGTGATAAAAATAGAATGGTACTTTGATAAAATAGAACAGTATTATAGAATTGTAAAGTATGGTGATAAGAATAGAACATTATTGTGATAGAAATAGAACAGAATTAAGATAAAAATAGAACATAATTGTGATAGAAATAGAACAGTATTATAGAATTGTAAAGTATGGTGATAAAAATAAAACAGTATTGTGATAGAAATAGAACAGTATTATGACAATAATAGTAAAGTAGCATCATAAATTATATGTAACACAATTTACATGTATCTATGGTTTTATATGAAGTCAACAAAAGTTGTCATAGAAAACCTTTACTGAACAGGGATTAATAATGATTAATAATAAACATACAATTTCTTTCGTTGAACTGAAAAAACTAAACTTGTAAACTATAACATCTGTGTTATACAGTATACATATTTTATAAAGCAATATCTAAATTTAAAATACAAAAGTTATCACAGAAATACAACAAAATATCGGAGTAATCCATGCATACTTCATATATTGCAACCTGTTTGTTCTTGGGAACACACACACAGAGCCACACACACTCCCACATGCATGCTTGCATGCAAACATGCACACACATATGCATGAGTGAACACGTGCACATGAACACACACATATATACCATGGAGACCTGGAAATGTTCGCCCCCGCTTATTTTTGCTCTTTTATGACAGAAAACATATTCACTCCATCTTAATTTCACCCTACATCACCATAGTACCATGGATGGCATATGACCTTACATAAATTATTTTGCCAGGAAAGTTTGCTTCATTTAAAAGGGAGAATCTAAGGGCGATAATAACAAAAATTGGAGGAAAAAAAAGAAGAATTTCCAGATACAAGTATACAGTATTTATTTATTCTCTTGTATACTTAACATGTACAGTATTGGAGTCTCCGTAGCAGATATGCAAATTAGCTGTGTTAGTTTTTTCAAATTTTTTTCTTCCCTTTTTTACGACTTAGAATGATATACAATGACAAAAAAAAAAAGAGATATCAACAGATAAATAAATTCTTAAATTCCTATATAATTTTTTAAAGTTGCTTGAGAACCCAGGTTTGGCACCGTTTTCACTTGCAACTGATTAATCAAACTTAATATCTATATATGAATACCACACTGGACCTGAGCTTACTTACACAAAATATATAGGAATATAAGATTTTTTATGTCTATGTACAACTCTTATTTGTTATTATACAACAAGTACATACACCAGTGTATCTATAATGCATCTCACCACATATGAACAATTCTACATACACCAGTGTATCTATAATGCATCTCACCCACATATAAACAATTCTAAAATACCCCGATGTATCTATAATGCATCTCACCCACAAATAAACACAGTGTATCTATAATACATGTCACCCACATATAAACAATTCTAAAATACCCCGATGTATCTATAATGCATCTCACCCACAAATAAACACAGTTTATCTATAATACATGTCACCCACATATAAACAATTCTAAAATACTATCAAATCCATCTACTTCCACAAAGTTTCTTGATTTAACTTTCACAAATGTAAAAAGATTTCTTAAAAATGTTTTAAAGAGTAAAAATAATTAAATGTCAAAATACTGGTCAACCTGGATGCAGGATGTTAAATCAGGTGTATCTATAAATGCATCTCACCCACTTATTAACAAATCTAAAATATGATCAAATTCAACAATTTCCACATGATTTGTTGGTCTGACTTTCAAATACATAACAGGAAATTTCTTTTAAAAAAGAAAATCAAAATTTAAAAAACATATAAATATCTAAATATTGGTCAGCCTGAAAATGGTCTGCGTGGACCAATACTTTTGGAAATGTACTGTATTTTATTCTACTCCAGTCCACTGAAAAGTTGATTCAAACAAAGAGAAACAACTCAATAAAGTCATCACCTGAAATTTATCACCTTCTGTCCAAATTTATTTCATAATCTATTTATAAACCAATCACGTTTCACCTGTTTCCATCATTCTATAATTAATATTTAATTGATGATATTGTACTGATGAAATCTTGTGATTTTTTTCTGATAATGATAGCATGGTGGCGAGAGTAAATACCTGCTATAAATAGTGTGTTTAGCATGATATGACTTAAATTTCTGAAACAAAATCTCCAAGTGGATTTTTTTCTGCTCTAAGGCCTATAATGTGAAGTTATTTCTGTGTATGTTTATATAAAGTCTTCAAAACATCTTGGGCAATATAAGCTCCCAATATCCTTGTGTGTTGTAATTATAGATGTGGGTCTCAAAACAATGCAATAAATGATATTATCCAGGTAAAAAGAATACCTAATAATGAAAAAATAAAACTTCATGAAATTTCCTAAATGATTACCCATTTGTTTATTTGATAAATATTCTTTTATCTCGAAAAAACAAAAAATTCACATACATTGTATATGATGTCTCATAGAATTAGTGAGATACAAGTAATTTTGGTTTTGTATATTCTCTGCACTAAGGGCTATGCAAGAAGCCTAATTAATAGTAAACAGTAATTGATATCTGCACAAGCAGTGAGGGCCTTGAACAGCCCAAGTTTTAAAAAATTTTCCTGGAAAAGGCAAGGTAATTTATATCTTTGCACAGGGCCTTGGAACAAGCCCAGTTAATTCTGAACAGTAATTTATATCTTCACAAGCAGTGAGGGCTTTGGAACAAGCCCAGTTAATTCTGAACAGTAATTTATATCTTCACAAGCAGCGAGGGCTTTGGAACAAGCCCAGCAAATACTGAACAGTAATTTATATCTTCACAAGCAGTGAGGGCTTTGTAACAAGCCCAGCAAATACTAAACAGTAATGTATATCTTCACAAGGTGTGAGGGCTTTGTAACAAGCCCAGCTAATACTGAACAGTCATGTATATCTTCACAAGCAGTGAGGACTTTGTAACAAGCCCAGCTAATACTGAACCGTAATTTTATACCTTTACAAGCAGTGAAGATTTTGTAACAAGCCCAGCTAATACTGAACCGTAATTTTACCTTTACAACCTTTACAAGCAGTCAGGGTCCTAGAATGCTTGTATTCTTCACAAAGTTTTGAATTGTTTTGTTATTTAACACTACTAAATTAACACACAATTTATGATTCAAATTTCCTAATGTTCTTTATGAAATTTTGGGGCTCTTTTCTAGAAATACACTGATAATTCCAATTCCAATTTGACATGTACATAAAATTGTCCCTCTGCAAATCATATAAACCCTGTATGTTCGGATTCATGAAAATTAACTTAATTTTAGCAGTAATCATAAATTTTAGCACTAATCATAAAAAAGCATGACCGTATGTATCTTATATGGTTTTAAAGCAATACTATGCACCCTGCAGAACCTCTAAACAATTACACAATCGTATGGTTCTTGGTTACCAATCATTAATCCAGCTGGCCTGGCTCTGTCGATAGCGTGGTGACTCTTGATCGAGAGGTCGTGAGTTTGAGTTCAGCCGGCGGCAGGTTGGTTTCCTGTCCTTCAGATGAGACAGTAAAACTTAAGGTCCCGTGTTGCAGTAGGTTTTGCATGTTAAAGAACCCTCACTGCTACATGGCCGTAAGTGCCGTGCACAGGCCAAATTTGAAGCCCTTCACCGGCATTTGGTGACGTCTCCATATGAGTGAAATATTCTTGAGTGGGACGTCAAACAACAATAAACAAACAAACAAATCAATCAAAGTCCCCTTGTTTGGGACATTTCTAGGTGGTTTCTTGAAATTTGACTCATCGAAATGACTCGCTGTATACTGTAGAATCAAAAAATCTTGTGGGGTTAAAATTTCATAATTTTAAAAATAAAACAAATTTGTTAACAATAAAAAAAAAACATGTATATAAAAGAACCTATTACTAGTACTAGGTATAATTTATGTAAAATTTCATCATAGTTTAAATTTCGCTGATTAATGAAAACAACAAAATAAACAGAATTAAAACCACAACAAAATTTTGTTTCGTGTGTGTGTGTGTGTGTATATATATATATATACATTTATTTATTTATATGGTGTATATGGTTAAGACCACAGCAATATACATTCAAACATGGTGTTCTAATTTTAAGACAGGTCACCAGATGTCAGACATGAATGCAGTATCACATCTGCTTGAAACAGTTGCATTAAGATAAATGATCTGGAATTAGATTAAATGTTTTCTTTTTTTTTCTTTTTAGCAGTTTCTATGTGTCTGTTGATTGGTATGTGGCATAGATTCTACAAAAAAAATCAGAACTGAGGACTTTCCGTAAATATAGACCTATCTAATGGACTTGTACCGATACATTTTGTAAGGATTCATTGATGACAAATTATGCCCGACACAACATAGGCATCCAGATTTGGGTCACATCTAAAAGCTGCACAGTGCTGTAAAATATATTGCACACAGCACCTTATTATGGCTTTCCTTCTTATTAACTATTATTATTATTCTCTGTGGACTAAATGCTGACTGTATTGTGTCTGTTTAACCTGAATGTCATCTCATTTGAAAATTCCAGACACAACAAGGAACAGCTTAACATTTGCTATCTGACAAAAATAAATAAAAAATGCCATGTCTTTCAGCAGATCGTAGTAGTTTCTCAGTATCGTTGAGAGAGACAGATATAAGAATCCCTGATTCCACTGACCTGCAGATGAGCTTATGATTAGAAGTGATAAAGCAGCTCTTCGGTGTGTGAAGGTAGAAACCATCCTTGGAGCACAGTTGTCTAAGATTCGTCAACACTGACAGCCTAATGTAGTGTGCCCGCTGATGTGGCGTAAACATAGTTTTCTTATCAACAATGTTATATGCTAAGTTTATTCCGCCAACGTTTTTCGGATTTTGAACTTAGAGGAGAAAGTTAAGGAGAGCAAAGGAATTTAATAAGAGAATTAAAATCTGCAATTGTATATTTACACAAAAAAAAAATTCTGTCTAAAAAAAAAAATGTTTGGATTTGGAAATTAAGAAAAATAAAACAATGATTAATTAACAGAGCAGATTTCTGTACATTTGATCCTATCAAAGCTGACCTAGAAGATACAAGAATTTGCCAGACAACTCCGATATTTCTAGTTTTCCGCATAGAATGATACCACACAATAAAGAGTACAATAATTCTAATGCAATGCGAGATAAAAGCCACAGATATTTCAAAACAGGAGCGATTTTTATCAAAAAGATGATAAAGAAATGGGAATAACCAGTGAATGCAGTAGCCCAAAAATTCAATATATCGTCTGCTTAGGTATCTGCCTTCATATCACAACACAGTAAAAAGCGTTTTATTCCATATGGCAGTAAGGTGTTCATAAACTGATTATTTTAAATGTTCTGGTGATTCTAAAATTTAAAACCATTCTCAACCTATATTTTTCAACCTATATTAAAAATGTCTACACAAATATACAAAAATGTTTTAAATCATGCAGCATTTGATAACTGCAACACTACAAAAGTATTTTTTTTTAAATGTAAGTAATCTTCAACTGAATTTCCAGGCATCCAATCAGATATTAGACAAATCTATTGTTCCACTCAATCACATTTAATACTCACAATTTAGCACTGCACATTTGATATTCAGTTAGGTATAGCACATTGAATACTTAGTTTGACATAGCACATTTAATACTCATAATTTAGCATAGCACATTTAACATTCAGTTTAACAAAGAACATTTAGTATTCAAAGTTTAGCTTAGCACATTTAATATTCAAAGTTTAGCATAGCACATTTAATATTCAAAGTTTAGCATAACACATTTAATATTCAAAGTTTAGCTTAGCACATTTAATATTCAAAGTTTAGCTTAGCACATTTAATATTCAAAGTTTAGCATAGCACATTTACCATTCAAAGTTTAGCTTAGCACATTTAATATTCAGTTTAACATAGAACATTCACATATTAGCATGACGAGTGAAAGAAGCTAGATTATTTTGAATCAAATATGTAATATTTATTGCAGTATGCTAAACTTTGGGTATATATTGCCAGGACTTTGTGACACATTGTCAGTACATGATGACATATTGCCAGGACATGACATACAGTCAGTAGTACATGATGACTTTGTCAGTACATGACATATTGCCAGGACATTGTGACATACTGTCAGTACATGATGACTTTGTCAGTACATGATGACATATTGCTAGGACATGACATACAGTCAGTACATGATGACTTTGTCAGTACATGACATATTGCCAGGACATGACATACAGTCAGTACATGATGACTTTGTCAGTATATGACATATTGCCAAGACATTATGACATACTGTCAGCACATGATGACATATTGCCAGTATGTGATGATATATTGCCAGTACATTATGACATATTGTCATTATATAACAAATTGCCAGAACATGATGACATATTGTCAGTACATAATGACATATATGGTAAATGCTAATATACTGTCAATAGCTGGGGAAACTTTCAAGCTAGTTGTTGACATATTCAGACCTTACAAGCCCCATTCACTGACTTATGCATTTGCTTGCCATTCCATGCTTTCACACAGTAAATTTAACTCTCATGAGTTTCAAAAATCTAGGAAAAATGTCGTGAGAAAGTGGGGTTGATTGCGTGCCTCAATTTTTCACTGTTAAATTGATCTTGGCCTCTATAGGTTTGCATATTTAATGTTCCAATGTTTAATACAATCTGGTGGCACATTTGATTGGTTTACAAAATGGCTGCCAGGCAGCTGTAGGTTCGGTGTTTGATATCAATGACGTAAATAAACTGATAATAAGCCGTATCAATGTGATAACATCTTTCCTAAATCACAACATATGTTGCAATTTAGTCTGATTTAATTCTTAAATTTGACATAACAACTCAATTATTGGTCAAGTTTGTGTAAAAAAAAGAGTAGGTTTCTAATCTGATGAAAATTAAACTTCCTAGGAATCTAAATAGAAATATTTTGTCAATAATAAACATACTATTTATCTAGCATTTTTTTTTATCTTTCTCGGAAATGTCCAGAGCATTTTGTATTTCAACTCAATCTGGTTTATAACCCAAGCTTTCTACAATATTAGAACATGGTTCAAAACTTTTCCCACAATATAAGTGCATCCACTTTTCACCGATGCAACCTGGGTTCAATCCTTGGATAGAACAGGGGAGTAAGTAAGATGGCATGGCAGTCACCAAGTTGGATACGGGGGTTTTCTCTGGGTACTCCTTTTTCCTCCCACAGCACGGACCCCCCCCCCCCCTTAAAAAAGCATAAGAGCCAACGAGAGACTTTTATATAAGTTAACACAACTGGTTTATAATTCGTTGCAAAATAAATAAGGTTTAAACATTATAGCCTGAGGCTAATGATCTTCCACTATATAGAGAACTTGGTTTACAACTGCAGCTTTAAGAATATAAAAACTTGATTCAAATCCACAGTAAAGAAAACTTGATTCACAACCAAAGCTGATTTTCACAGTAAAGAAAACTAGATTCACAACTAAAGCTGATTTCCACAATAAAGAGAACTTGATTCACAACCAAAGCTGATAACCACAATCAAAGTTTTCCACAATAAAGAACTTGACTAATGATCAAAGATTGGAGATGATATGATTTCATACTCTTCACAAAACTAGAAATTAGTTCTCTAGAATAAGTTACAAAATCAGAAATTAGTTTTACAATCATTATTCTGTGGTTCAAGTTTTGGTTTCAATGTGTTTTTTGCATAATCATTATGCTGTATCCAAATACTGTTGGTGTTTTCCCTCCACACTTTGGGAAATGCCATTTACCTTGACTTGAGAAAAACAAATCTCCTTAACAACTGTAACAATTTCCAGCCAGGCAAATACTGTTAGAATATAAGATGATATTGTCAAACTATTTCAAGTGTTTTTCAAATATTCATGTTTCTTTTATATGATAGATGATATGATATTTCGGTATCATATGTAGGTAGAATCTAAAAACAGATTTTCACATTATTTAAATAAATCAGTTTACGATTATTATGGGAATAAAAGTGTCAGTTTTGTATTAGAATGAGGCTTTATTTCTTCCCTAATTATATATGAAGTAAAAACATAGTTTGTCTGATTCATTATCATTAATTTATTGCATCCAAATAATATGGTTCATAACACTCATTTTAACACATAAGATATATTTAGACAGGTCTAAGTCATTGATACACAGAGGAGTACATTGTTGATCAGGGACTGATGACCTAAAGAATCCAAATGTGAAGATCATTACACAAAACAAAATGTAAGTCGTAAACTTAGACTTACGACTAAAATTAGGACTTTTGACTTGATGCCTACAATTACACTGATGATTACAGTTGCAACTTACACTTGGTCTGATGACTAAGGTTAGGACTTAAACTTGGTCTGATGACTAAAGTCAGGACTTCAACTTGGTCTGATGCCCAAAGTTAGGACTTACACTTTGTCTGATGACTGAAGTTGGGACTTGCACTTGGTCCGATGCCCAAAGTTAGGACTTACACTTGGTCTGATGCCTAAAGGTAGGATTTACACTTGGACTGATGACTATAGTTAGGAGTTACACCTGGGTCTGATGACTATAGTTTGGACTTATACTTGATCTGATGCCTATAATTAGGACTTACACTTGGTCTGATGCCTGAAGTAAGGACTTACACTTGGTCTGATGACTACAGTTAGGACTTACACTTGGTCTGATGACTACAGTTAGGACTTACACTTGGTCTGATGACTATAATTAGGACTTACACATGGTCTGATGACTATAATTAGGACTTACACTTAGTCACATGACTAAAGTTTGGACTTACACTTGGTCTGATACCTAAAGTTAGGACTTACACTAGATCTGATAACTACAGTTAGGAATTACACTTGGTCTGATGCCTAAAGTTAAAACTTACACTTGGTCTGACGACTATAATTAGGACTTACACTTAGTCACACAACTATAGTTAGGACTTACACTTGGTCTGACGCCTAAAGTTAGGACTTACACTTGGTCTGATCACTATTCTTAGGACTTACACATGGTCTGATGACTATAATTAGGACTTACACTTGGTCTGATAACTACACTTAGGACTTACACTTGGTCTGATAACTACACTTAGGACTTATACTTGGTCTGATAACTACACTTAGGACTTACACTTGGTTTGATAACTACACTTAGGACTTATACTTGGTCTGATAACTACACTCAGGACTTACACTTGGTCTGATAACTACACTTAGAACTTACACTTGGTCTGATGACTACACTTAGGACTTACACTTGGTCTGATGACTACACTTAGGACTTACACTTGGTCTGATGACTACACTTAGGACTTACACTTGGTCTGAAGACTACAATTAGGACTTCTTACACTTGGTCTAACAACTACAAAAGCTTAAACAGGGGCATCAGCTGTGTTTTCAAAAAAAAAAAAAAAAAAAAAAAAAAAAAAAAAAAAAAAATCTAAATTCTTATTTTTCAGTGAAAGTATAGTCAGTTCCAGAGTTATATGCATATACAAAGAGTTGGGTAGAATTCATCATTTGCAAATGTATAATTGCCAAACTGGGTATCTCAAGCAATTTTCACAATATATATATATAGGATTTTATGAATTACCAAGTCTGTGTATCTCTTTTCTGTCATTGTATATCAATCTAAGTAATAAACCATCACTAACTGTTGCCCCTTTAAGTCAATGTATAAAGACCAAGATTACATCGATTACACATTTCACCACATTTGGGTTAATTTTTAAGCTTTTGTATTCTAGGCAGTTAACAGCATTATAATAAAACACTTGTTCAACATCCCACTTTTCACATTTTTTTTACTGCTTACAATTCAAAAACTTAACAATCACATGCAATCTTTGTAAGACCACTCCAAACAGCAAACGTCTGTATCACTTCACTTTTATTACACCCAATACTCCCAGTGATAATTCCATGTCATTCTGTCACTTGTAAGTTTACATTAACCTACAATCTCTGGTGTAAAAATGCGAGAACTTTTCATCTATTATGGTCTTTTATGGCAAAATATTATTATTGTCGATTTCAAGTTTCAAATATTTTAATAAACCTATCATTTTATCACTTTTGTTTTACTTGCATATCAAGTTCAGTTTAGTGTGGAAGTGTAAAGAAACGTATTTTGTATCTGTAACAATACCTTGTGTGAGGTGTTAATCAGTTTCAAAGGTAATAGGATTTCAATTTCATTCTGCAATAGAACCATATGTGCCCAGGTATGATATATAACTTTACATGAAAGACAAAAGAGAACAAAATGAAAAAATGGCAATGTAATAATATAATGGCCAAAAAAAACCCCAAAAACAAAAAAAACAAAAACCAAAAAACAGAAAACAAAAAACAAAAACTAGCAATTTTCAGATATCAAACAAAAATTGCTGTGTCTCATTTTCCTAATATAGAAATTAATAACCTTAAAAACCAGATATATGAAATACTTTGTATTGTAATACTGTGAATCAATTACTAAATGAGATTATCTTGAAACACATCCATTTGTCTTGAGAAATTATATCTTAACTTAAGACGTATTGAGACACATACTATCTTAGCATAGCAGAGATAGTATGGTAAGACAGGTCTTATAAGTCACTTGTGATAAGATTAGACATCTTAAAAGACACCTTTGATAGAATAGGACATATCTTAAAAACACACATATGGCAGAATAAGACACCTTCAAAGACATTTGTGATGGAATAAAACATGTCTTAAAAGACACTTGTGATAGAATAAAACATGTCTTTCAAGGGACTACTGTAATATAAGAATGCATTCAAACAATGATTAACTATTGTAATACAATAAATCATGTTTAAAAGACATGATTGTAAAAATGACACGTGATGAGATATATAATTATGATATAGGAAAACAAGCCTTGAGAGATACTATTGTGATTCAGGAAAAATGTCTTGAGAGACATGATTGCAATACAGGAAAAGATGCTTTGAGAGAAACACTACTGTAATACAGGAAATGATGCCTTTAGAGATACCACTATATAAAACAGAAAAAGATGCTTTGAGAGAGACACTACTGTAATACAGGAAATGATGCCTTTAGAGACACCACTATATAAACAGGAAAAGATGCTTTCAGAGAGACACTACTGTAATACAGGAAATGATGCCTTTAGAGACACCACTATATAAACAGGAAAAGATGCTTTGAGAGAGTCACTACTGTAATACAGGAAATGATGCCTTTAGAGACACCACTATATAAACAGGAAAAGATGCTTTGAGAGAGACACTACTGTAATACAGGAAATGATGCCTTTAGAGACACCACTATATAAAATAGGAAAAGATGCTTTGAGAGAGTCACTACTGTAATACAGGAAATGATGCCTTTAGAGATACCACTATATAAAACAGGAAAAGATGCTTTGAGAGAGACACTACTGTAATACAGGAAATGATGCCTTTAGAGACACCACTATATAAACAGGAAAAGATGCTTTGAGAGAGACACTACTGTAATACAGGAAATGATGCCTTTAGAGACACCACTATATAAACAGGAAAAGATGCTTTGAGTGACACTATTTTATATATCACAATTTTTCAGTTATGCAGTGATGGCTAGTTTTTAATGGTGCAAGAAAGTTACCAGTTACAAAGTATTCCGGAAAGAAGCCATCAGCCTTCTGCAAGTAAACTCACAAAAATCAGCTTAGGTTGCAATGGGGATCGAACCTGCAATGACCAGAAGGGAGACACATGAGGGTTCAAAGTCCAATGCTCTAACCACTTGACCACTGAGCAATATACTGGTATTAGACATGTGACGGAAAATTAAAATACCCTACAAACAGTATTTTCTGTGGTTCTCCAGTTTTTGAGATATTTTGAGATAGAACTGAAATTGTATCCACCAAAATCACAACACATTTAATTTCAATACATGTTTTGAAGAAATCACTTGTGATGCAGTTTCCCTTTTACTATATTGATTTATGGTGATGCTTTGATCAGTTTGCTAAAATATATAGGCATCTGTAAATCGCAAAAATAAAAAGAAAGACCTTTTACTACCAAAATTGTGAAAATTTCATACAGCAGAAATAACTGATTATATAGTATTCAAATAGTAATTATATATTTGTACATTTGTCTTTTATCTTTCCTATACTTATCATTCTCCAAGCTTTAAAATCAATTGAAGAACAGAACATCACTTTCAACTTTTACACCAATATTTAATTGCTATTTCTGTACTGACATCATCTCAAAGATGAAATATATTTTGTCAAGAGCTTCATTACTTTATTGCTAAATTTTATTTTGTAATAAACACATATCAAGAAATTCTATCAACACTGTTTAAACATTTAGAAATCACCTTGTCACCTACGATTTAAATTGAGATGTCAAACTGATCTATTATGATGTGTCCTGAAATTAAATTGACAAAACATCTATGCATATTTTTGATAAAATAACTAAATCTATCCACCAACATTAATTAAAGTCAACCTGATTTTAAAAAGGATAAAATAATTGTTGTTATGAAATAAAGAATCACAGGAAGAGCAATGCAAAGCATGATATAAAAAAAAAAACTGCTTGCACAGGATATTAAAACAACATGGGAGGGACCATCATGGCCGAGTGATTCATGTAATATGCTTCACATAATGGTGTCTCCCTACTCTAGGTATAAATGGTTGGTATCTACCCCCCCCATAAAAAAATTAATAAATGGGAAAAATTTCAAATAGCTTCAAAAATAAATTTCTGTACATCAAGGGAGATAATTCTATACTTTACTAACTGGTCTTGAATTAATAGTCTCAAGATCAAGTATACCCAACCTTCATAATGTGATCACTTGTCTTAACCAGCTAAGTCATACCTTACAGATAGTCATAATTTTCTCTAAGGTTCAATACCAAACCAAAGAAACTTAATTTAGTAGCCATTTGTTTTAATCATCTAGAATTATTTTCAAACAGTTTTAAAATCAAATGGTCAATATCACACATTTCTACTCTACACTTGAATAAAACCTCTTTCGAGAGACCACCTGTTTCAAGAGTCCACCTGTTTTGAGAGACCACATTTCAGTGGCAGATGGAGAGGTCCCTCAAGACAAATTCTAGTGTAGTATATGCATTTTTTATCCATCAACCCCTGAAAAAAATAGATTCGTCCATAAATCTTTGACTTAGTCCAGTCCAAATATGTCTTTAAGGGTGAATGAGTTTATTACTGAAAATGTGTGTGTATTATCATGTATGTACATGGCATGACTCAAATTAAATATAAATGATAGTCAATACATACTTAATAATGCCCAATTATGGATACCTTAGAATCACAGAATGGCGTTAAAACTTCATAGTTTAAAAAACAAGACAAATTCATTGACATAAGATTTCGTTGAAACTGAAAAACCAGTTTGTAAGGAAACCGATTACTATAACTGAGTAAAACTTGGTCATGGTTTAAATTTTGTAGATAAATGTAAACAACGAAATATACAGAATTAAAAACACAACAAACTTTTCTGGTTCTACAATATTCTGAGTTTTTTCCTGTTCTTGTAAGTCGATGTATTACTGTTGAACTCAACACAAAAATGAAAAATTTTAAGATTATCCTCTTGAATTTAAATTCTGATTTGAATGATGTACAACACCACACTCAACAATTTTTCAGTAATATGGTGGCAGCCAGCTTTTAGTGGTGGAGGAGAGAACTCAGTTACAATATACCCAGGAAGAGCCACTGGCCGTCCACAAGTAAACCGGTGAACTCTCACATAAAATCAGCGTAGGTTCCAGTTGGATTTGAACCCACACTTAATCAGGTGTGAATGACTTCCTGGTTCAATGTGTCATGACCTTATGACTTAGCCATGCTGTTTTCTCCAGCATAAGACACCAGGTAACAATACTTTACAAAGACTAGTGTCTTGGCAAGTCTTTTCACACAAGAAAATTTTCTGCACATCTGCACTTTTTTATTCTGCTAACCATTTTGTAAATTACATAGGCACGGAAGCAAATTGAAAGTGGGGGGTAAACCAACTTAAAAAACACACAGAGGCCAGAAACGTCTGGGGCTAAGCCCCAATTTTCAACACCTATGTCTATCTTTGCAAAAAAAGGGGGGGGGGGGCTAAGCCCCCCCCAAAGAGGCCCCCCCCCCCCCCCCCCCCCCCCCCCCCCCCCCCCCCCCCCCCCCCTTGGTTCCGACGCCTATGAATTATATTACCTAGACGAAAGTTAAACTCAGATTCTTTTGTTAGACCTTAAAGATGTTCTATCCTCAGCACAGGTTTGCACCCCGCTGGAACCTAGGCTGATTTTTGTGAGAAAAGTTTGCCAATTAACTTGCAGAAGGCCGTTGGTCTCTTCCCAGGTACATTGTAACTGGGTTCTCTCCTCCACCATTAAAAACTGGCTGCCACCATATAACTGAAAAATTGCCGAGAGTGGTGTAAAACAACATTCAAAATTTAAAAAAAAAAACAACAACTAATCCATGAGTTACCTTCTATTGTATTATCATCCATTTATTACTTCATAACACTAGAGATACACTAATGTAGTCAAGGCTTTCTAAAACTGTCATAAAAAATAGGTAAAAAATGTCCATTTTGACACTTAGATATATATCCGAATTGTAATACCATGTGACCTATAAATCTGTAGTATTCTAATCC
This sequence comes from Atrina japonica, assembly GCA_030159075.1. NCBI lineage: Eukaryota > Metazoa > Mollusca > Bivalvia > Pterioida > Pinnidae > Atrina > Atrina japonica. Next base: position 1,071,122 of record BROG01000071.1, on the reverse strand, counting down.
AGGTGAAATACAAGCAAATACAGACATCAATAGGTGTATAGACAGGTAAATCTAAATTTTTATTGACTTAAATGTTACGCTTTTAAATGACATAGATGATCCAAGACTTTTAAACTGTAATGTGGTTTATTGACACATCTGGACATAGATGACAGTAAAAAAAAAAAACAAAAAAAAAACACACACAAGAACAAATATAAACACTGACACGCTTCATGTCCAGGTACATCTAAAGCAGATGAAGCATTGTGTGTATGATAAACAGTCAAATCAAAATCGAGGGATTATTACAATTTCAAAGTATGTATGATTCATTTTGTTCATTGTGTTTTCACAGACAATAAAACAAACATTCTGAAATAAGTATTACAATGGGTTAGGTAAGATAATGCTTAGGTAAAATAAAGCTCAGGTAAGGTGATGCTTAATATGCTCAGGTGGGGTAAATCGAAATCCTACAAATGGAATAAATGTTACGATCAATATCTTAGAAAGATGATGAAAATGATCAATTTACTAAAACCAGTTGATATATAATGAATAGAATTGTCACGATATACAAGTAAGATGATGATAAGAAAATTTTATGACTTGAAACTCGAGTTAGATATTTCGTATAAGTTTTAACGCCATATTAAAAATAATTTCTGATAAATGACATGCATTCTGCCTTACTACAAAATTTCAGAAAATACTAGTTATATTATTCTATAAAATTTCTATAAAATTTCTATCATAAAATTTGCTGGAAATGTTTTCATTCACTGCATCATTTACAAAATTGAATTAGCAATTAAGATATACAGGGGTAAAAAAGAACAGTGGTGTCAAAGTCAAACTGGTTATATATAAACTACAGTGAAACCTTAAGAGACCACTCTTAAGAGAGATCACCTGCCTTGATAGATCACTCTTATAAGAGACCACCTGTCTTGATAGACCACTCTTAAAAGAGACCACCTGTCTTGATAGACCACTCTTAAAAGAGACCACCTGCCTTGATAGACCACTCTTAAAAGAGACCACCTGCCTTGATAGACCACTCTTAAAAGAGACCACCTGCCTTGATAGACCACTCTTAAAAGAGATCACCTGTCTTTAGAGATCACTCTTAAAAGAGACCACCAGCCTTGATAGACCACCCTTAAAAGAGATCACCTGTCTCTAGAGATCACTCTTAAAAGAGATCAACTGTCTTGATAGACCACTCTTAAAAGAGACCACCTGCCTTGATAGACCACTCTTAAAAGAGATCACCTGTCTTTAGAGATCACTCTTAAAAGAGATCACTTGTCTTTAGAGATCTCTCTTAAAAGAGACCACCTGCCTTGACAGGCCACTCTTAAAAGAGATCACCTGTCTTGATAGACCACTCTTAAAAGAGATCACCTGTCTTGATAGACCACTCTTATAAGAGATCACCTGTCTTTACAGACCACTCTTAAAAGAGACCACCTAACTCGATATACCACTCTTTAAAGAGACCACCTAACTCGATAGACCACTCTCATAAGAGATAACTTGCTTTAGAAACCACTCTTATAAGACCACCTGTCTTGAGAGACCACTCTTAAAAGAGATCACTTGTCTTTAGAGATCTCTCTTAAAAGAGACCACCTGCCTTGACAGGCCACTCTTAAAAGAGATCACCTGTCTTGATAGACCACTCTTAAAAGAGATCACCTGTCTTGATAGACCACTCTTAAAAGAGATCACCTGTCTTGATAGACCACTCTTATAAGAGATCACCTGTCTTTACAGACCACTCTTAAAAGAGACCACCTAACTCGATATACCACTCTTTAAAGAGACCACCTAACTCGATAGACCACTCTCATAAGAGATAACTTGCTTTAGAAACCACTCTTATAAGACCACCTGTCTTGAGAGACCACTTTCATAAGAGACCACCTGTCTTAAGAGACCAATTTCATAAGAGACCACATTCTGAAAACCACAGTTAAATAATTCTTTAGATGAAATTTCTTTTAAGGGAGCACCTGTCTTTTAAGATCACTCTAGTGTGGCAGATGGGATGGACCTCAAGACAGGTACCACTATATACAAATGCCCCCCCTTCCCCAGTTCCAACAAATTTCTGCAATGTCCTACAATTTTACCCCATCCTACTTCCCAGGGCATGTGATGTCCGTGAAGTGTGAGAAACCCTTATATGAACTTACAGTCTTAGTTTGGTTACTGTATCACAATCCAAACTTAAAATATTGTACTTAATATGTAAGTGGGACAGAATTACAGACAGACAGACAGACAGACAAACAGACAGATGGACAGATGATCCAAACACTCGATGACCCTCTTATATTACTGTATATTTTGTGGAAATAAGGTCAGGGCCAGTGCGGTATTTATATAAAAACAATAAGGCTGAGTAAATCAATTGTTTTTTTTAGTAATTTTCACAAAATATATAGGAATCTAAGCATTTTTATGCCTGTGTATATATCTTTTTTGGTTTTATATATTCATTACAGACTACATTATTTCAGATTTCAGGACAATATGTATTTCCCTGCATGCTCCAAACTTCAGTTCAATACAATATATTAATTACAGATTACAATAATTCAGACTTTTAGGACTCTAGGCCTACATATTTCCCTGCTCCAGACTACAGTTCAGTCATTACAGATTACAATATCTTAGACATTCAGGACACAGTACAGGTTTCCCTCCTTTGGTCAATACAGATCACAATATTTCAGAGTTTAAGGACAGTACATGTTTCCCTGCTCCAGACTACAGTTCATTACAGACTACATTATTTCATATTTAAGGACAATATGTATTTCCCTGCATGCTCCAAACTTCAGTTCAATACAATATATTAATTACAGATTATAATAATTCAGACTTTAAGGATACTCTCTGCTCCAGACTTCAGTTCAGTACAATATGTTCATTACAGATTACAATATTTCAGACTTTAAGGACACTCTCTGCTCCAGACTTCAATTCAGTACAATATGTTCATTACAGATTACAATATTTCAGACTTTAAGGACACTCTCTGCTCCAGACTTCAATTCAGTACAGTATGTTCATTACAGATACAATATTTCAGGCTTTAAGGATACTCTCTGCTCCAGACTTCAGTTCAGTACAGTATGCTTATTACAGATTACAATATTTCAGACTTTAAGGACACTCTCTGCTCCAGACTTCAGTTCAGTACAGTATGCTCATTACAGATTGCAATATTTCAGACTTTAAGGACACTGCACATGTTTCTCTACTCCAGACTTCAGTTCAGTACAGTATGCTCATTACAGATTCCAATATTTCAGTTTTTAGATACTACAGATTTTCCAACTCCATACATCAACTGGTATCTACTTTTACAATCACACATTAAACAGTCACTGGCATTTGTTCTCCCAACTTTATATAAGGTCAACAAAGTGCAAACATGGCAGTAATGTCTACATGTGCCGACATCATTGTTTTTGTGATACTTAAGAGGAACCTCCAAATGGTGTGACCAAAAAATGGTTAATTTCATTACGTCTGAAAACAAAATTCCCGTTTTCCCTGCAAAAACAGTTATGGAAAGTAATGGAACAATAATAAGAATATCATGGCACAGTTAGTGTGTACTTACTCTAGTTTTTGAACTACATATAATATTTGGGGGCACATGGGAATTTGGCTTTTACAGTCAATGGAAACGTATGAACAGTAAGAACTGACTTATATGATTCTTTATTAACCAATGACTTAAAATACACTGGACATGGTCCATTTAATACGACTCTAAGTGTATGAGAACTGGTCATTAATACAGGGCTAATACAGAAAAACCAGTTAATACAGAAATTTTAACCGGTCTAATACCGAATTTTCACTTCAGGCTCTGAATCATGAATGGAAGCATTGAGAAAATGACTCCGCTTCGAAAATAGTCAAGTATAAATTGGGAGTAAACTGAAATGGACTGTAATCGATTTCCCGAGAATTTAACATTCTAGAATGGATTTTCAATATTTAGCAGATGAAAACAAAGAAAATAAAAGTCCATGACAGAGTCTCAGACAGAAATGCACAAGACGGGAAGATGTGAAGGGCATTTTGACTCCTGTCATTATAACTTACACAGTCTTTGTTTGACCTGATACATCTTACGGGATATAGATCGTCAGTGAATTCCATATGGGACGAGAGAGAAGACTGTAAATTTTATGTCTGTACGACTGTCCTTTGGGAAGGCCTACGGCCTATAAAGCTTTTGTAACATTTAAAATGATGCAGATCTATCAGGATTCAGTTAGTATGTCTGAATAGATCCTGTGTAGGTAAGAGACAGATTAAATCTGTGAGTCTAAATATAACCTCTATATCAATGGACATGATTCAGCCAATTCAGCCAGAGTCAGACAGAGTAGTCTGAATATATCCTATATAGACAGGATACAGTCTGAATATATTATCTATATCAATGGACATGATTCAGCCAATTCAGCCAAAGTCAGATAATCTGAATTCATCCCATATAGACATTATTATTCAGCTAATGAATTTGGATATAACATATTCTGTGTATTTCCACAGACAATCTGAATATATCCTATACAGACAGGATACAGTCTGAATATATTATCTATATCAATGGACAGGATTCAGCCAATTCAGCCAGAGTCAGACACAGTAGTCTGAATATATCCTATATAGACAGGATTCAGTCAATGAGTTTCAATAAAATATATATCCTGTGTAGTTCAACAGATCCTCTGAATATATCCTGTACAGACAGGATTCAGTCTGCGAGTCAAAATACATGGTAGATCCCAGTATATAGACAGGATTCAGTCAGCGAGTCAAAATACATGGTAGATCCCAGTATATAGACAGGATTCAGTCAGCGAGTCAAAATACATGGTAGATCCCAGTATATAGACAGGATTCAGTCAGCGAGTCAAAATACATGGTAGATCCCAGTATATAGACAGGATTCAGTCAGCGAGTCAAAATACAAGGTAGATCCCAGTATATAGACAGGATTCGGTCAATGTACAGGGTATCACAGAGTTTAATTAAGATTTGTGTAAATGATATCTGTATAAAGGCACAACAGTCTGACATACAATTGATTTATTCAACTTTTGGCTTCTACTATCCATCATTTTTTTTTAAATACTGCAGTTAAATGTTAATATTAATGTATTATAATATGTTGTCTGGGTTATCAAGCAAATCATTAACAGTAAGTACACCTGCTTCACAATTGGCAAGCCTGCCACAGATGGTAGTTTAACAAGAATATTAACCCACAAAAGAATAGCTCTGTGAAATAAACATTCATTTTTATGCATATCAGCTGCATACTAACAGAATCCATGATCACATTACACGGGACGGGATTATCTGGGTGGATGGACTTATAACATTAAACATTTGTGATGTTTGTTGTGTCATTTTTCACTCTTTCTTCATTTAATCCTCGGTGACATGTTTATTTATGTTTTTACTATTTTTCAGGTGAGACCTGTTTTGTGTGAAAATTCAATGTAACATTTACAGGTAAGTGTTGGATAACATAGGAATTGGCGATATAGTCAGCACCTCATATCATCTTCTGCATATCATCTTCCGATATTTCCCTTTACATCAGGTCATAAATCAATAACTGCAGGTGGAAACCTACTAATTATAGACCAAATGTTGGTTCTTCTCTCAACACATAATTAGCATGATGATTTTGTGAAAAATGAATTTAAAAAAAAAAAATCTGGAAAGTGCATATTATGTGACAGCAAAGAAATGGGACAAAAAATCAGGTGGTTTAGAGTCCATTAAAATAAATTCATTGGCAAAAAAAAAAAAAAAAAAAATTGTGTTACTCAGCACAAATGCCCCCTCCCCCCACAGAGCCACATCCAAACAAGAACACTACACATGCACATCACAAATGTTTTCTTACAGGTCTACATATATTTAGATTTGATTCATACTTTTACTGACAATCAACTTCGTGGGTGTTGTGTCTGTGTAACATGTGTAACATGTGTACGTGCTATATAAGTGAATTTTGTGCACGTGTGGACGTTTGTGTGTAAGTGTATGTTGTAGGTGTATGTTTCTATGTATGCTATTTGTGTTTGTTATAATGTAAGTGTGTGCTTCAGTCACTGCAAGACTCGGACACCCGGTGCTGGTACTGTACCCGGTGATTTTTGCTGCCGTTTTAGTTTTTCACCATTCTTCACCCTTAGATGAGAGGGGGGAATTTAAAAAGAAAAAGAAATTTCAAGCTAAAGAATTAAAGCAAAACAAATGTACCCTACATGATACTATGATGCCTCTCACCAATGCAACCTGGGTTTGACCCTTGAACTGGACAGGGATGTATGTGAGATGATATGGAGGTCACCAAGTTAGACACTTGGGTTTTCTCCAGGTATTCCAGTTCCCTCCCATAGCCAGAGCCTGCTTACGCCAAGATCATAACCAACGAGAGACATTTATATAAGTGTTCGTGTTTGTTAATCGTTGTAAAGAAATATAGTTCAAACTTAAAACTCTCACCTGTGGCCAGTGGGAGCTCAGACTCCGCTGGAACCTAAGCTGATCGTGTGAGAAAGTTTATCAGGTACATTGTAATCAGGTTCTCTCCTCCACCATCTAAACAGTGGCCATTACCATGTCATTGATACATTGTTACCGTTAAAACAAATGTACAAAACATGAAAATTTCTAAATGCTAAACATGAAACACCAACTCACAAGACAAACATGTTGATTAAATAGTTTATGCAAAATACCTAACCAACACAACAAAGTACAGCAAAATACAAAAGAACAAAATTTTAAATATTTATTACTAGAATATGAAAATTTAACCAGAAAAATATGACAACTGCCTTAAATCAATGACAGCTATTGTAGGATAGATTGTAAATAAATGTCAATCCTACCTCTGTTATACCCAGACCACCTATACAGTAATACCTACAGCACTATAGTTAAAAATCACTGTCTAGTCGCTCTATCAGATACAATTAATGTTCACTTAAATGATATGAATGCATTCAGGACAAACAAATTTGTCTGTTTGAATATTAAACCTTCTCTATGGGACTTGTATCCCATAAAAGATGCAGTCTGTGAATTATATTTTATAATATGAGAGTAGAAACAAAGAAATAAAAAGACACTTAATAACTCACTGGACCTCCATCCAGTGTCCAACTAACTGATCTCCAGCGCTGATTGCATGGCTCTTATACACAACACACTAACAACGTGACTATCTACACATAACATGCACACACATGTGCACACACACACACACACTTATATACACATACACACAAATATCACTCGAAAAACATTCTAATAATTAATTACAATTACAGTAAAACTTTGATGAAGTTCAAGGGACCACCTAGAAAAGTTCTAAAAATCGGGACAAGTCGATTCATGGATGGTAACTGAAAACCACACGTTTTTAGTGTCATAGGATCTATAATTAAAACATTTAATGTTTATGGGAAGGTGAAGAATTATCATTGGTCGATTTCGTACACATGTAAATTTTGACTTCGAATTGTGTAGGAATTTTTGGTTGTTTTTATAGAAATGGGCCCAAAAAATTATTCGAAACATCAAGAAATTTGACTCATAAAAGTTCGAATTATAAACTGTTTATAAGTAGCATTAAATAACAAAATTATTCGGGATTTTGTAAACAGTTCAAAATATCAAGAAATTCAACTAAATGAAGTTCGACTTATTGAAGTACTAAATTAATAATCCCATTAACCTCTGAAAATAACTTTTCAAAAAAAATGAAACAATTAATGTGACATTTCAATAGTGCAAACACCTTTAAAGCGATATAAGCTGTCGCAATGATAATTTTGTCCCATGACATAAAGATGAGAATATGAAAAAATAGGTGTTCAAATACATAATCAAACACGTGAAATGTTGTAAAAGATCTTCTTTTCGAAATTATTTGTTTTATCAGAACTTAAGTTTTCCTGTACCTTAACAAATGCGTCTGTATTTCTGTATGCAATGACCTTTCAGATAAACGCTTTCACCATATCAAATTTGCTTCGTGATTGGGTCAAGGGGATCTCAGTCCTTTATGCACTCGGTCTATCAGCAATCTCAGCCCTTGACACAATCGGCATATGTTAAAGTTGGCCAATTTTTATGTTGTTTTTTTTATATATTTACTTTTAAAATACAGGACATGTTTTAATTGGAAAGTATTATGTAAAATACATTTGTAAGTGCTTTTCAATGCTATTTTAAATACCTGAATCAAATCGAATGAATATATGAATAAAAAATACCAGGTCACTAAAAGAATTTTTTCCAATCTTTACAGTTATCCTAAAAGATTTCTGACATTGCCAAAATCAAAACAACTTAACTGTTAAAACTATGCGTATCTCATGCTTTACAATAGTGCTGCCTTGTCCGATGGAGTTGGGCAGATCATATGCGTCAAGAATGATACAGTCGAGAATGCGATGGGATGAGCTAAAAATGGGGCCTGATATACCTGATACTTGGACAATATCAGAAACAAATGTTTTGAAACGACAAACTTTGCCATTAAGGTATGGAATTTTGATGTATGAAAATAAACACAAAGGGTGATAAGAATACAATATATATATTAACTGCAAATCGCAGATAAGTATTGGTTACTCTGTACTCTTCGTAAAAATTACCGAAAGTTAATTTGCAATGCTCAGACTGATTGTGGACAAAAAAACCTGATATTACGGGTCCCATTTGGAAAGATTGTTGCAATTTTTCACCTATGACTTCATATCGCTTTAATATGTAATTATTATATTTATTGAGATATTTCTTGACATTAAATACAATATTAACCATCCATTTGAATCTTGAAAATCTCTGAATCACTGAGATAAAGTGTTGCCATAAAACAAGTAATTCACACTGATTATCAAAATGGATAAGTAAATGTAGATGTTGGTAAGGTATTTACATAATATCTTAAAAGTAGATCTAGAGTCAATTATAATCATAATGTAACCATTAAGGAGGTACAACAGATATGTTTTTATACTAAAATTTCGACATCATTTTTAAAAGTCATGTGATCATACGCTCATGGTGTACTTATCATTTTAAAAGTCATGCGGTCACAGTATCATGGTCTCATTACCAGTTTAAAAGTCATGTGATCACAGTTTCACGGTCTCATTACCATTTTAATAGTAATGTGATCACAGTTTCATAGTCTCATCACCATTTTAAAAGTCATGTGATCACAGTTTCATGGTCTCATTACCATTTTAAAAGTCATGTGATCACAGTTTCATGGTCTCATTACCATTTTAAAAAATTATCACAGTTTAATAGTCTCAGTCATTTTAAAAGTCATGTAATCACAGTTTCATGGTCTCATTACCATTTTAAAAGTAATATGATCACAGTTTCATAGTCTCATCACCATTTTAAAAGTCATGTGATCACAGTTTCATAGTCTCATCACCATTTTAAAAGTCATGTGATCACAGTTTCATGGTCTCATTACCATTTTAAAAGTCATGTGATCACAGTTTCATGGTCTCATTACCATTTTAAAAGTCATGTGATCACAGTTTCATAGTCTCATCACCATTTTAAAAGTAATATGATCACAGTTTCATGGTCTCATTACCATTTTAAAAGTCATGTGATCACAGTTTCATGGTCTCATTACCATTTTAAAAGTCATACGGTCACAGTATCATGGTCTCATTACCATTACCATTTTAAAAGTCATGTGATCACAGTTTCATAGTCTCATCACCATTTTAAAAGTCATGTGATCACAGTTTCATGGTCTCATTACCATTTTAAAAGTCATGTGATCACAGTTTCATGGTCTCATTACCATTTTCAAAGTCATGCAGTCACAGTATCATGGTGTCATTACAATTTTAAGAGTCATGCGATCACAGTATCATGGTTTCTTCACCATTTTAATAGTCCTCACTGTAAATATCACAAAACCGGTAGAGACCTTTCCTGACTTCATGCTGAATTTATGTGATCTGAATACAAATTGTTCTGACACAAATAAACGAAAAATGACGACTTCAAAAAATGTCTATTGCTCTCATTTAGCAGAGGATAAGTCTTGCTGGATTGGATTATTATATATTGTTTCCAGTTTACTTTGTTCTGTTTGTATGTTGTTATACATTTTGCCAAGAATTTTTCACCTACATGGAGATTTCACCAGCTTTAGGTGAAGTTCTAAAAATTTTGACCTGTGATATGGACTGACTTTCACATGCCACACCACCAATGACTCGGGACCTTTGTTTTAAGTCTGTTCCTTAAGACCCCTAACTTTATTTTGTGTGATGAGCGCTTGGTGAAGAAACAGTCGGTAGCATTTTTAAAAGTCTTTGGTATGACTTGAACCTGTGACCTTCTGCTTGTGAGATGATTGCTCTACCAAAAGTCCACTGCAAGCGGTCAATTTACTTGTTGGATTCTGCAGCCAATTTTTAGCCAGATGCGCTTTAACCAGGATTTATCCATCATTAAAACCTGAAAACCACAATACAATCAAATACTTGAAGTTCGATCTTTTTTATCCAGATAATATCTGGATACATCCTATCGGCACTATCATTAAAGAAAAAGATATATACATCCGTAAAACAATGGAACAGAGCATATGAAAAACCTAACAGCTTAACAAGAAAATTTTATAATCCCGAGACCTTATAGTTTAGTGCTGTCACACAAAAAGATGTCAAGTAAAGAGGAATGTCAAGTATTTCAGACGACAAGGCAAGTACACATTTTATTTGATCCAGAGTAGTACAAGATATAAACATAAGACAAATGTTGCCACCAACCCTGCTAAATTGATGTATGTTCTATATAAACTGGTCGCCCTGACTTATCGATCTGTCATATTGTCATATCGACATACTTAAGAAGTACCAATAGATATCATTAAATACATTATAAGTATCTCTGTCTAGTGAAGCATATATATCTTAACTTCTTTAATACAGTATACAGATTAACCTCTTTTAAAAGTCCTTATAAGAGATGACACAAGTAAGGTAAAAACAATAAGTAGGTGTTTAAGCAAGGTGACTTTTTCTTCTACTTCAATGGATAACGTGTGCATAAATACAGAATATATGCAAATTTCGTGCAGATTCCTCAATAAAAAGTGACATTCAAATACGGGCTGTGTTTCAATACAGGTTATATCTCAATACAGGCAGTGTGTCAATGCAGGTGAGGTTGTATACAGGTGACATATCAATAAAGGTAGTGTCTCGTTTCAGGTGACATCTTAATATAGGCAGTGCCTCAATACAGGTAGACAATACAAGTAGTTTTTGATAAAAGTGATATCCCCATACATGTGGTGACATACATTGTATCAATAAAGGTAGTCTCCCAATACAGGTAGTCTCCCAATACATGTAGTGTCCCAATACAGGTAGTGTCCCAATACAGGTAATCTCTCAATACAGGTAGTCTCCCAATACAGGTAGTGTCCCAATACAGGTGAAATATTAATACAGGTAGTGTCCCAATAAAGGTGACATATCAATACAGATAGTGTATCAATACAGGTGACATATCAATACAGGTAGTGTCCCAATATATGTGACATATTAATACATGTAGCGTCCCAATACATGTGACATCAATATGGGCAGTGTATCAATACATGTGAGATATTAATACAGGTAGTGTCCCAATACAGGTGACATATTACTACAGGCAATGTATCAATACATGTGACATATTAATATAGGTAGTGTCTCAATACAGGTGACATCAATAAGGGTAGTGTCTCAATACAGGTGATGTATCAATACAGGTAGTGTCCCAATACAGGTGACATAAATGTGGGTAGTGTCTCAATACAGGTGACATATTAATACAGGTAGTGTCCAAATACAGGTGACATATCAATACAGGTAGTGTCCCAATACAGATAACATATCAATACAGGTAGTGTCTCAACACAGGTGACATATCAATACAGGTAGGGTCTCAATACAGGTGACATCTTAATATAGGCAGTGCCTCAATACAGGTAGACAATACAAGTAGTTTTTAATAAAAGTGATATCCCCATACATGTGGTGACATACATTGTATCAATACAGGTAGTCTCCCAATACAGGTAGTGTCCCAATACAGGTAGTCTCCCAATACAGGTAGTCTCCCAATACAGGTGAAATATTAATACAGGTAGTCTCCCAATACAGGTAGTCTCCCAATACAGGTGAAATATTAATACAGGTAGTGTCCCAATACAGGTAGTGTCCCAATAAAGGTGACATATCAATACAGATAGTGTATCAATACAGGTGACATATCAATACAGGTAGTCTCCCAATACAGGTAGTCTCCCAATACAGGTGAAATATTAATACAGGTAGTGTCCCAATAAAGGTGACATATCAATACAGATAGTGTATCAATACAGGTGACATATCAATACTTGTAGTGTATCAATACATGTGACATATCAATACAGGTAATGTCCCAATATATGTGACATATTAATACATGTAGCGTCCCAATACATGTGACATCAATATGGGCAGTGTATCAATACATGTGAGATATTAATACAGGTAGTGTTCCAATACATGTGACATATTAATATAGGTAGTGTCTCAATACAGGTGACATCAATAAGGGTAGTGTCTCAATACAGGTGATGTATCAATACAGGTAGTGTCCCAATACAGGTGACATAAATGTGGGTAGTGTCTCAATACAGGTGACATATTAATACAGGTAGTGTCCAAATACAGGTGACATATCAATACAGGTAGTGTATCAATACAGATAACATATCAATACAGGTAGTGTCTCAACACAGGTGACATATCAATACAGGTAGGGTCTCAATACAGGTGACATATCAATATGGGTAATGTCTCAATACAGGTGACATATCAATGTATGTGTGCACTTTTATCTGTGTGTGTGTGTGTGTGTGTGTGTGTGTGTGTGTGTGTTTCTACACACATGAATCAGTCTGAACAAGGCATACCGGTAGTCTAATATATAAAATTTCATCAGTTATAAAATTGCATGGTCATTTTTTGTTCCAAGGCTTGTTTCACACATCAGATCTGTTTTTATATGTTATCACTGAATCGTTAAGTTCTCTTAGTTCAGAGTCTGCAATATGAGGAACATTTGCCCTAATTAATACTTATATATTTCAGTAGTGAAAAGATTGGGAAATATTTTTAAAATGTAAGATGTATTATCACATCTGGGAAAACCCCTCAATTAATTAAAAAAAAAGATGGGTTAACAACACAATATGTAAAGTATCTAGTGGTTGCTAGTTCTAACTCTTTATAAAAAAAAAGTCACGAGCCATTTGTATTGAATTCAACTGTAGGACTGACAAAATTTGACCATGTTCAATGCTTTGCAAATATGAACAAAGTCTATATTTGCCACAGTTCAGTTATAGACCATGAAATCTCTAGGTAAGACTAACAGGAAGGTAAATGTAAATGAGGAGCACGTAGATCGGTTTTATCATTTAATGACATTCTGACGCTTGTCATTGACGTTTGTCATCAGTTGAAACATTTGTAGCCTTCCATGTTTGTAGATTTCTGGCATGTGGTTCTTCTCAATACTGACTTTTTACATTTCCAAAACAAATTTCAATTTTGAAAGCGAAAATGATAATTAGAATCTATAATATCTTTGACCCTGGGAATTATTCAGAACGACAGTTCTGATATTTCAATTTTCAGGTGTATCTATAAAACTTGTGACATAGTTTAACACATTTTTGTAAAAACCTAGGTCAAAATGTCGGCAAGACAAATTAATTTTCTCTGCAACAAATGATAGTTCACAGACATGAAACAAACTTATATTTGTGACAGAATTTCTTAATTTTAACATCTCCAAATTGTGAGAATTTATAGCTATGTTAACTGTCAATTCTTTATCCATCACAGAGAGGACATTTTTTCTCTCTTCACATTGTACTTGATATATATATATATCTTCATAAATCTGTAGTTGTCCATCTAATGAAACATCTTGTTGTGTCAAAAACACAATAAGCTACAAAGATTTGCCATTAAGATAATAAGTGCCAACTTTTCACAGTATTACGATACACATTAGTTATGTTAATATCACAAGATGGTGTAATGATAAAAAAATCTAGACACAGATACAAATCACACTTAGTTTCATGTGTATTTACACGCATTATAGGTCTCCCAATCATCAGACTTATGACAAGCCAGAACTTTAAGATTTTCAACCCCTGAAAAACAATGGACTCTTCTGTAAATCAAAGATTTAGCCCAGTCCAAATGTGTTTTTGGGGGTGAATGGGTTAAAACTTACACAACTTATAATAATAATTTTTGCTGATACAGCAAAACCTTTCTCAAGGGACCACCTGTCTTGTGAGACCACATTCTGGATACCATTCAAGCAAATAACTCTTCAAATAAAACCTATTTTGAGGGACCACGTACTTTGTGGAACCACCTTTCAGTGACAGTTTGGGTGGTATGTCTCAAGGTTTTAATGTACAAATAAAGACATGAGGAAGCTTATTGACATCGAGAACCCAGTTATCAAATGACCACATACATACTTCAAACCAAATCCCTATCTTATTCCAACTTCCTACCTTATTCCAACATCCTACCCCATTTCAACATCCTATCATATTCCAATTTCCTATTTGATTTCAACATCCTATCCTATTCCAATTTCCTATCTGATTTCAACTTCCTATCCTATTTCAACTTCCTACATCATTCCAATGTCCTATCACAATCCAACTTCCTAACCTATTCCATATCATTCCAACTTCCTATCCCATTCCAACCTGGTATACAGAACTGTACATATGTCACTCTACCTTTCCTTAGTACTTTACATTTATGGCCAAAAATTACAAATATATTTGTGTGATATAAAGTGACTGACCGTCTAAAAAACCTTCTGACTGAAACACTCTTAAAACTACTGGTCAGTAATCTTAAACAAAATAATTTAATTTGAAGGATTAATTGTGATAGTAACAAGTCACTCATTATTAAACAAAACTTTTGGGTCCCTTATTGTTAAATATGATATCACAAGGATTACTGGGTACTGATATCCCTGTACATTTAAAACATCTTTGTAAACAGAAAATTGATCAGTTTATCATTGTATCATCCCTAATTATGAAAACATGATATCACATGGGTTACTGATATTCCCTGTATATGATATCACAAGGGTTACTGATATCCCCTGTATATGATATCACAAGGGTTACTGATATCCTCTGTATATATCACAAGGGTTATTGATATCCTCTGTATATGATATCACAAAGGTTACTGATATCCTCTGTATATGATATCACAAGGGTTACTGATATCCTCTGTATATGATATCACAAGGGATACTGATATCCTCTGTATATGATATCACAAGCGATACTGATATCCTCTGTATATGAAATCACAAGGGTTACTGATATCCTCTGTATATGATATCACAAGGGTTACTGATATCCTCTGTATATGATATCACAAGGGTTACTGATATCCCCTGTATATGATATAACAAGGGTTACTGTATATGATATCACAAGGGTTACTGATATCTCCTGTATATGATATCACAAGGGTTACTGATATCCTCTGTATATGATATCACAAGGGTTACTGATATCCTCTGTATATGATATCACAAGGGTTACTGATATCCCCTGTATATGATATCACAAGGGTTACTGATATCCCCTGTATATGATATCACAAGGGTTACTGATATCCCCTGTATATGATATCACAAGGGTTACTGATATCTTCTGTATATGATATCACAAGGGTTACTGATATCCTCTGTATATGATATCACAAGGGTTACTGTATATGATATCACAAGGGTTACTGATATCCTCTGTATATGATATCACAAGGGTTACTGATATCCCCTGTATATGATATCACAAGGGTTACTGATATCCCCTGTATATGATATCACAAGGGTTACTGATATCTTCTGTATATGATATCACAAGGGTTACTGATATCCTCTGTATATGATATCACAAGGGTTACTGATATCCCCTGTATATGATATAACAAGGGTTACTGTATATGATATCACAACTGCCACTTCACGCCTGCTACTCTAGTAATATAATAATTTAATACTGCCACTTTACTGATATCCTCTGTATATGATATCACCAACAAGGTTACTGATATCCTCTGTATATGATATCACAAGGGTTACTGATATCCCCTGTATATGATATCACATGGGTTACTGATATCCCCTGTATATGATATCACAAGGGTTACTGATATCCTCTGTATATGATATCAATAATTGGGTTACTGATATCCTCTGTATATGATATCACAAGGGTTACTGATATCCTCTGTATATGATATCACAAGGGTTACTGATATCCTCTGTATATGATATCACAAGGGTTACTGATATCCCCTGTATATGATATCACAAGGGTTACTGATATTCTCTGTATATTTAAAACATCTTTATGAACACTGAAATTCCTGTTGTGAGGTAAACCAAAACTAAAACAGAGAACATATAATGTTCCCACTGATGCTAACGACCATGGTTTTCTCATCCGAGTGACCTTTACCTGATTATGATTAGGGCTATCATTGGACTTTTTGCCAATTTCTTTTTTAATAATGTCATGGAAATGTTTGGAAATAGGGTTACTTTTATGTAAATGTTCTATTTTCTCCAAGAGGACTTTGCCTGCCTACTCTAGTATCATAATAAATTATACCCCCCCCCTTGCACCCCCTTTCAACTTAAGGGTCCTCAATCACCAACCCCCCAAATCCCTGCCTCATCCGTTTTTGGGACCTATTTACGGCCCTGAAGATCATACTCTAATCAACAAAATCACACTTACATGATGTGAAGTACAGTATATTGTCATTTTGAAAAGTAAGAGGGATACATCTACATATGAATGAAGATCTTGTATCTATCATAAGATAGGAATGAGAGAATACCAACAAAGGCGTGAATACCATCTCCTTATAATTACAATTACAATCATAGATTACTGATAAGCACTTTTATATCAAAACTCATTTATCTCGTATGTAGCGTAAACTAATTATTGATGTACTACACATTGGTCTCCCATTTTTTTTCTTGCATGTAATTAATGTAAATTTTATGCCTCTGTTCAGTAAAAGTACAGTTCCCTTCTGTCATTCACTTTTTACAAAGTATGTTCATAACCTACAACGTCTTTAGTCTTCATAATTTTTGTTCTCATACTGAAGTATTTTCAATAAGGCGTAAAATTCCAAACTGATAGGACAGAGGACCCCTGCTACTCTAGTATCATAATAATTTAATACTGCCACTTCACGCCTGCTACTCTAGTAATATAATAATTTAATACTGCCACTTCACGCCTGCTACTCTAGTATCATTAATAATAATTTAATACTGCCACTTCACGCCTGCTACTCTAGTAATATAATAATTTAATACTGCCACTTCACGCCTGCTACTCTAGTAATATAATAATTTAATACTGCCACTTCACGCCTGCTACTCTAGTATCATAATAATTTAATACTGCCACTTAACCCTGTTACTTTAGTATCATAATAATTTAATACTGCCTCTTCACGCCTGCTACTCTAGTATCATAATAAATTAATACTGCCACTTCACGCCTGCTACTCTAGTATCATAATAAATTAATACTGCCACTTCACGCCTGCTACTCTAGTATCATAATAATTTAATACTGCCACATAACCCTGTTACTTTAGTATTGTAATAAATTAATACTGCCACATAACCCTGTTACTTTAGTATTGTAATAAATTAATACTGCCACATAACCCTGTTACTTTAGTATTGTAATAAATTAATACTGCCACTTAACCCTGTTACTTTAGTATTGTAATAAATTAATACTGCCACTTAACCCTGTTACTTTAGTATTGTAATAATTTAATACTGCCACATAACCCTGTTACTTTAGTATTGTAATAAATTAATACTGCCACATAACCCTGTTACTTTAGTATTGTAATAAATTAATACTGCCACTTAACCCTGTTACTTTAGTATTGTAATAAATTAATACTGCCACTTAACCCTGTTACTTTAGTATTGTAATAATTTAATACTGCCACATAACCCTGTTACTTTAGTATTGTAATAAATTAATACTGCCACTTAACCCTGTTACTTTAGTATCATAATAAATTAATACTGCCACTTAACCCTGTTACTTTAGTGTCATAATAATTTAATACTGCCACTTAACCCTGTTACTTTAGTGTCATAATAATTTAATACTGCCACTTAACCCTGTTACTTTAGTGTCATAATAATTTAATACTGCCACTTAACCCTGTTACTTTAGTATCATAATAAATTAATACTGCCACTTAACCCTGTTACTTTAGTGTCATAATAATTTAATACTGCCACTTAACCCTGTTACTTTAGTGTCATAATAATTTAATACTGCCACTTAACCCTGTTACTTTAGTGTCATAATAATTTAATACTGCCACTTAACCCTGTTACTTTAGTATCATAATAAATTAATACTGCCACTTAACCCTGTTACTTTAGTGTCATAATAATTTAATACTGCCACTTAACCCTGTTACTTTAGTGTCATAATAATTTAATACTGCCACTTAACCCTGTTACTTTAGTGTCATAATAATTTAATACTGCCACTTAACCCTGTTACTTTAGTATTGTAATAAATTAATACTGCCACTTAACCCTGTTACTTTAGTGTCATAATAATTTAATAATGCCCCTTCACTATTATCCAACAGCTATTTACCTGTTATTTCTTCATATGTACTAACCCAGGGCGCAAACTTGAAAAATGCTATAAATTACAATCTGTCAATAAACTAAAAATAATTATGATAAAAAGGTGAAGAATACAATTTAATGTGATACTGAGAAAGAGAACATATACAGGAAATAAAACATAAATAAAGAAAATAACAATAACTAAAAAATATACTTCAAACTCCATTGTTCCTAGCACTCGTTGCATCTAAATTCAAAATTATTTTGATTTTGTTTTTAAGCCATTTTTGCCACATTATCATACAGGTATATATTGATTGCTCCATTATAATATTTGAGAATGAAATTATTTTACAATGCTTCTGGGGGCCAATGCGGCTCTGAGTGGTTAGAGCATTCTGCTTTGAAGCATGAAGTCTCGAGAGTTCTGGTTGGCCTGGGTTCTAGCCCCAATGGAATCTAAGCTAATTTTGTGAGCAGGTTTGCCATTTAATTGTGGAAACCTGTTGTCGCTTTATAGATACATTGTACATTGTAACAGGTTCTTTCAGGAAATCATTACAAGACTTCAGAAATAATTTTTCCCAATTAAAATATGCAGCATCCAGAACGACTTACACCAATGCTTGCCGGAGGGGGGGGGAGTACATCAGGGTAGGACAGTCTAATGAAATCATTCTGTCAAAACTCACACATATATTATTAAACAAAAATTGAATATGTTTGTCTTATAGAGGACAGACTTTGAAAGGAGTACCTTACCATTTATCATTTAAATAATCATCCCTGAAAAACAATGGACTCTTCTCTAAATCAAAGACTTAGACCAGTCCAAATGTGTCTTTAGTGGATGAATGAGTTAAAAACCAAGTTTAATTGGCACACTACCATCCTCCTCCTTGAATAAGAAATAAATCCTTCCATATTCACTGTGAAACTTTCACTGTTAATTATGTTTCAGCCCAGCATGAATACAACAAAATAAGACGGAAGACAATTGATTACAGAAATCGTTGATGGAGTGTCTATGATGAAGCAAATGTTTTTATCTGCAGAACATATGTCATATCTTCAAAAGACGAGCAGTTCTATTTAAAACATGTACTTTATCAGTCTCTCTACCCTGTCACTTTAAGGATTACAAAACGCTTTTTCTATTTTAATTTTCTACCTTTTAATAAAAATTAAACACCATAATTAATGCTTAATAATCAAAGTACTTTTTTGCCAAAAGGCATAACGTGTATTACAAACTTCCTTGTAACCATGAATATGGGGGTAAGCGGCACTAAATTGGATAAATTGTCATTTTAAAGACTTGTATCAAGTTTCCAGATCAAACAAGTACTACATATCAAAGAGTACAGATAAGTGTGTATATATATATATATATATATATATATATATATATATATATATATATATACACACACACACATATATACACACATATACACACACATATATACACCACAGACTACAAAAGATAAGTAGAGTAAAATCTCTTTATAATGCCTGTTTCATTTGCCACCTTGCCTATCACCACAATTCTAAAAAAAAACCCACATTTCCAATTTCCCCTATAATTTCATGTAAGGTTTCATTCAACCTATTATCAAACCCTTTTATAGTGACAAATTTTGCTAAACAAATGTTGGCAGTATAACGCAGTTTTACTGTACTGATCATCAGTTTTTTTTTTTTTGAGGTATACTAGATATTATCAAAGTGATTTTAGTTTATTGCCACGCATGTTTAACTATATGACATTATCTTAAAACATTAAATGGATGAGTAAATTCCTAAACCTTCCAGGTGCTTCATTTTTTATTTCATTTAAATCACTCTTCATTTTAAGTTAAATTTGCAATGAATCCCATTATTTTTGGCCCATACATATCTTCAATTTCAATATAGTTTCTTAATATGTATGAGAAATGTTAAGTAAGTCAAGAAAATAATACAGTGGCACCACTGATTATAGATAGTACAGGGGGGAACTGTCATGTCAGAGACCTTCTCGTGAAAGTTTACATTTCAGTGGCAGATTTTGGTGGTCTCTCAATACAGGTTTTACTGTATTGAGAATGTGGAATCATCATATCCCTCATTTTGATTTCAGGTAAACCCAAGAATGCATACTGTTTACTGATCTCAGTAATGAGTATTTAACTGGCTGACCGCTGTATTTGATTTGATTTTTTTGTTCTATGCCATTCTCAACAATCTTTCAGTCATATGATGGCGTCCAGTTTTTATTGGTGGGGGAGAAACCCCGGTTACCCGAGTAAAGACCATCGACCTTCCGCAAGTAAACTGGCACTGACCGCTGTAAAGCAATGGACTCTTCCGATATCTGTGTTTTTATACATGATATACAAAACACAGAAATCAAACCCAGGACCACTGGCTTGCCAGACAATCGCTCATGAAAATTTGTACTACAAGAGGGTTTTCTTTGCTTTTATGAATCATTTTGAGTCTAAGTCACATTAATTGTGTCCACTGGATTTGGCTGACTAAAGGGGCATTAGCCGTGTTTACCCCCCCCCCCCCCCCCAAAAAAAAAAAAAATTATTGTTTTTTTTTTCTTCTTTTACTACTTGTACTAGATGTACAATAACAAATCTTACATATCACAAATCTTATGTTCCTGTATATTTTGTGAAAATGAGGTTAGGTCCACTGTGGTATTCATTTACAAAAAGTAAAGTTGAGTTGATCATTAGTTATTGTAAAAGTTCTCAAGCAATTTTCATGAAATATATAGAAATTTACAAATTGTTATGCCTGTGTATATCTCTTTTTTGTTATTGAATATCAATTTAAGTAGTAAAAAATAGATGGTTGCGAAGTCCGACCATATAGCTTGCCTGTTTTATGCCTGTTTTAAACTGGGTCATATTTAGGCCACAGCAACCAGCGTCCACCGGCATTGTTGGGTAATGACCCTAGACAATGTGCATGTGAAGTCTTGTGGCTGTAGCTGCAGTACTTTGCCCACAATGGACTGAAACAAAAAGCTTAACACAGAAAAAGGAAGATGACACAAATGCTGAAGCAGTGACAGCAATAGTTCCTCTGTTCTTTGAACAGGCAAGCTAAATAAGTGAACAAAAATTTGAAAAAACACAGTTAATGCCCCTTTAAATATTTCTTATAACATTCTATCTTTTGTTATTTACCCAGAATACTATTACATATCAGAACTTCTCTAACCCTGAAATAAATGGACATTTCCTCAGATCAGTTATGTGGCACAGTCTATTGTGTCTCAATAAGTGACCAGATACAGGCCTACAACCACCTTTTTAATAACTTTGCAATCTTGGAGACCAAACTTAATTGACCATGAAACAACATTCCTTTGACACCACACTTAATGAAGTTAACAATTGACCTCATTTCCAGAGGTCAAAAAATTAAATATAATTAATATACAGTCATACTTGCATTACAGGCCACCTTTGTATAAAGAACACCTGCCTATAATGGTCAGTAAAACATAACTTTTGCTAACTTTTTTATAATGAATAAATCTCTTTATCAAGATCACCAGTCTTTTGCCCATTCCCTTAAGTGACCTTTATTGACCAGTTTGACTGTACATTAGAATTGGCTTATGTTCTAAAGTTTGTGTAGAAAAGTTTAACTACCTTAGTATCTACACTGCAGAATTATCTATATAAATCTGTATATAATTATCTATATATTGGTGTAAAGTTAGTCTATGTTTAACTACCTTAGTATCTACACTGCAGAATTATCTATATATGGGTGTAAAGTTTGACTATAGATGTTTCATTACCTTAGTATTAAATGACACTGTAACAATTACCTATATAAGGGTGTAGTCTGTCTATGTTTAATATACAGTGTACCTTAGTATCTACACCACCTAGAAATTATCTATATATGGGTGTAAAGTTTGACTATAGATGTTTCATTACCTTAGTATTTACACTGTATAATTATCTATATAAGGGTGTAGTCTGTCTATGATTAACTACCTTAGTATCTACACTGTAGAATTATCTATATATGGGTGTAAAGTTTGACTATAGATGTTTCATTACCTAAGTATCTATATAAATCTGTATAATTATCTATATAAGGGTGTAGTCTGTCTATGATTAACTACCTTAGTATCTACACTGTAGAATTATCTATATATGGGTGTAAAGTCTGTCTATGTTTAACTACCTTAGTATCTACACTGTAGAATTATCTATATAAGGGTGTAGTCTGTCTATGTTTAACTACCTTAGTATCTACACTGTAGAATTATCTATATAAGGATGTAGTCAGTCTATGTTTAACTACCTTAGTATCTACACTGTGGAATTATCTATATAAGGGTGTAGTCTGTCTATGTTTAACTACC
Organism: Atrina japonica; assembly: GCA_030159075.1. Lineage (NCBI taxonomy): Eukaryota > Metazoa > Mollusca > Bivalvia > Pterioida > Pinnidae > Atrina > Atrina japonica. The sequence goes on along the minus strand of BROG01000071.1, from coordinate 1,047,898 downwards.
TTAGTATCTACACTGCAGAATTATCTATATATGGGTGTAAAGTTTGACTATAGATGTTTCATTACCTAAGTATCTACACTGTAGAATTATCTATATAAGGGTGTAGTCTGTCTATGTTTAACTACCTTAGTATCTACACTGTAGAATTATCTATATAAGGGTGTAGTCTGTCTATGTTTAACTACCTTAGTATCTACACTGTAGAATTATCTATATAAGGGTGTAGTCTGTCTATGTTTAACTACCTTAGTATCTACACTGTAGAATTATCTATATAAGGGTGTAGTCTGTCTATGTTTAACTACCTTAGTATCTACACTGTAGAATTATCTATATAAGGGTGTAGTCTGTCTATGTTTAACTACCTTAGTATCTACACTAAATATGGTAGACAATTCTGTTTAACTATCAGCGGCAGACATATCATCCCTAATCAATCACTGCTGTACAAAAACAACAAAAACAAATTTTTGCATCACCTCTAACCTTGTACTTGACATAGGTGAAGGTTATCTGACCACTTGACCTTAAATGCCCTAACTGTTTGACATGTGGCATATTTGACTTGACTAGATACTCTGTTGATGAATCTATTAAACACTACAAGACTGAAACCTTACAGGACAATGAATGTACAATGGATAAACTAGATAAAAACATATAAAAATATCATTCCAATTGTCATACATTAGAAAGGAGTTGGATTAACAAATCTACAGTCTGTCCAAAAATACCTCCTAGTTATTGTCAAAAAATCTGCTACAAACTGATGTTTGTGTCAAAAATCTCTTCAATGTTCTCCAAGGAAAAAAATATGTTTGAGCAATTCTCTATGTCCCCAAGAGCCAAATCTAAAGTCCCATAACTCTACAACAATCATAAACAATAAGCCCCAATAGGTAACTACAACAGTAAAAAAATTTCTTAACTTGGTTAAATCCAACAGCAAAACACTCCTAAAGACAATCTACCAACCAGAGTTACTGTTTCAAATGTTTTGATTTGATTTTGATTTTTTGTTTTACGCCATTCTCAACAATTTTTCAGTCATATGATGGCGTCCAGTTTTTATTGGTGGAGGAGAAACCCCGGTTACCTGGGTAAAGACCACCGACCTTCTGCAAGAAAACTAGCAAACTCAAATGTTCTGAGAATTTATAAATGATAACTTTTGAGTTTGAGAAAAAAAACTCTGTCTAAAGATAATAAAATAAAACCCCATATGAAAGACTCCATGCTTAATTTGAGGTCAATTGTCTTATCTGTTAGATTTTATGTATTAAGACAATGATCAGATACGCACAAAAATACAAATTCAAAATTTTCAGATTACAAATCTAGTCCTTCATGTCAAAGTGGTTAGAGCACTGACCAGAGTGACTCTCACTTTCACTTAGCAGAAGTCCAGGGCCCCTCATGTCAAAGTGGTTAGAGCAATGACCACAGTGACTCTCACTTTCACTAAGCAGAAGTCCAGGGTCCCTCATGCCAAAGTGGTTCGAGCATTGATCACAGTGACTCTCACTTTCACTTAGCAGAAGTCCAGGGTCCCTCATGTCAAAGTGGTTAGAGCAATGACCACAGTGACTCTCACTTTCACTTAGTAGTGGTCCAGGGCCCCTCATGTCAAAGTGGTTAGAGCAATGACCACAGTGACTGTCACTTTCACTTAGTAGTGGTCCAGGGCCCCTCATGTCAAAGTGGTTAGAGCATTGACCACAGTGACTCTCACTTTCACTTAGCGGAAGTCCAGGGTCCCTCATGTCAAAGTGGTTAGAGCATTGACCACAGTGACTCTCACTTTCACTTAGCAGAAGTCCAGGGTCCCTCATGTCAAAGTGGTTAGAGCATTGACCACAGTGACTCTGACTTTCACTTAGCAGAAGTCCAGGGCCCCTCATGTCAAAGTGGTTAGTGCAATGACCACAGTGTCTCTCACTTTCACTTAGCAGAAGTCCAGGGTCCCTCATGCCAAAGTAGTTAGAGCATTGACCACAGTGACTCTCACTTTCACTTAGCAGAGGTCCAGGGTCCCTCATGCCAAAGTGGTTAGAGCATTGACCACAGTGACTCTCACTTTCACTTAGCAGAGGTCCAGGGTCCCTCATGCCAAAGTAGTTAGAGCATTGACCACAGTGACTCTCACTTTCACTTAGCAGAGGTCCAGGGTCCCTCATGCCAAAGTGGTTAGAGCATTGACCACAGTGACTGTCACTTTCACTTAGCAGAAGTCCAGGGCCCCTCATGTCAAAGTGGTTAGAGCAATGACCACAGTGACTCTCACTTACACTTAGCAGAAGTCCAGGGTCCCTCATGCCAAAGTAGTTAGAGTACATAACAGAGGTCCAGTGCCTGAGTGGTTGGTGGATTTAAACCACAATTACTCTCACTTTCACTTTGCTGTCTTTCTTCTCTTATCAGTGTTGGCTAGAGACAGCTGCATACTAAGCTGACGTTGAGCTGAAGTTTGCCAGTTTACTTACCGGGGGCCGGTGGTCTCCTCTCGGATACATTGTAACCCGGTTTTCTTCTCCTCCACTGAAAACTGGCCACAGCCATAACTGACAAATTCTATAGAGTGACATAAAATACAAATAAATCAAAAACAAAAGCTGAGGTACAGGATCCTATCGGACTTAAATATCTGAGACAATAGGCAACTATAGTAACATACTCACTCGCTTCTTCTGAGCGAGTGTTGACCAGAACTTGACCTATAAATCAAACACGGATATGTTCAGCATCCTTTCCAAAGTCAAAATATAAATGCTTTCATAGATAAAATATACACCAACCTGACACCAGCTCACATTTAAAAAAGCAGCTCTGTTTTCCAAACATTTTAAACAATCTAATTTTCCCGGTATATAGTTGTTTCTTACCTATATATGGAAGGCCGTTTGTGTCATAAACCTGATGACAACTTATTTTGCATACACAGTCATATTATACATAAAAAAAACATAATTTTACATGACAATTGTGACTTATACAACACCTTGTGTGCAAAACCCATTTCATCTTGTATTTCATTATTATTATTATTATTATTTTTCTTTTTGGCATGCAAGGGGATTTCAAGAACTTACATACCAGTTTCATCATGTAAATTCATTCTGTATTTCCTCGAAACTTACATGCAAAAACCTAAATTTCAAGTCTAACACACTGAAATATCTCTTTGCATGCAAGAATATATTTTAGCATACAAAAACAAACTTTTTGCATGTAAAATACAAGCACGCATGCTATCATCATGTAATTTTGTCATGCTTGTGACCTATATTATTATTATGTGGGAAAGTGTGAGAGCTCAGGGCCCGAAGTCACCAAATTTACTCACTACTCAAGCTCAACTAACTTTTCATGATTTTAGAGTAAAGATATGCAAAAATTATTCTGTAACTGGACATGTTAGTATATGGACGGCATACAATTGTAAATAATGATCAAACTTTTATCATTTGCAGAAAATTTCAGAAATATTAGAAAATTCCTTGAGTACGTACTCAAATTATGAGTACCGTACTCAACGTATTTATTCATTTTTTACAGGAAAATCATGAGTGTGATGCAAACAGTTATATGTGAATGACAAAAAATAATAATATGTTTCCTAATCATTCAAACCCAAAAGTTTTACAAACGAATTTATAGTCAAAAATAATGAAATAAAAGTTGATTTCAGGGATCAGGGCCAAATATAACCAAATTTACTCAATACTCAAGCTCAACTTTTATTTCATTATTTTGAATAAATAATGCTTTGTAAAACTTTTAGGTTTAAGTCATCAGGAATCATTATTTTTTCATCATTTACATATAAATTGTTGCGCCACACTTGTGATCTTTTCGCAAAAATGAAAAAATAATTAAAATTTAAGTATGTACTTTAACAATTTTTTTTATATTTCTGAAGTTTTCTTCAAATGAGCAATAATTTTAATCATTACTTACAACTGTATGTCATCAATAGACAAACATATTCAGTTACCGAATAAAGTTTGCATGTTTTTAATGAAATGTTAACTGAGCTTGAGTACTGAGTAAATTTGGTGTCTTCGGGTCCTGGTGAAGTTGGTTACACAATTTCCCATCATTAAAAATGTCCACCAAAGCAAAAAAAAACAAAAAACAGAAATAGCATTGGGTAACGCAGAAAACACCAGTAAAATCAAAAAGTCAAAGAAAATGTCAATGACTACATAGCAAACCAATGTTTTACTATTCTGTTTAAATGTCAACATATTCTAAATATTATTTACTGGTGCAGTTCCAAATTTCAGTAATATCCACAGCAAAAACTAAGAAACATCATATTCTCCTATTAAAATGTCAGAAAAACGTTGACTAAGTAAGTCATTATAATAACTACAATCCATGTAATATAATCAAGTGTAAAAAAAAAAAAATAACACTCAACAATGAAATGCCATTGCCATAGTAATCCAGTTACAAATATGTAGTCTGATACTGTCGAGAAATTTAAACAAACCTCTGTCTTCTTTATTTTTCTTTTATGTGAAAATGCAGCTGGGACCATGACTTAAGTGAGAGTTTTGGCGACATAAAATACTCAGTAGAACAGGTAGCAATATTACATATGGAAGATATCAGAGTTTTCAATGTCTCCTCCTTTTTTTTTACTGAATTAATGATTTGACAAAATCTCGAGTTGTACTATGTTCTGGGTGTAGAGAAGTATGCAGATATGTCATTGGTGTACAGAGAACAGCCAATATATTCAATATATTGCTCTGAGGTATCAGGGAAGCAGACGACAGTTACCCAAGGTCAAAGTTTATATAACTTCCTGTGACTTCCTCCATACCATGGGAGAAAAGTTTCACCCTTTCCTAAAATAAAATTGAATTATGTCCACACATATACAATGGCACCTGCCTTGAGAGACCACCTGTCTATAGAGACTACATTTTAGCGGCAGAAAAGGTGGTCTCTAAAGGCAGGTGCCAATGTATATGTGTGGACATAATTCAATTTTATTTTAGGAAAGAGGTTTTATTAACAGATTAAGTTAACCCCGTTGTTTTCAAAATGTGGTCTATAACAACAGGTGATCTTTTATGACAATGGTCTCTTAAAACAGGTTCTACTGTAGATTTAAATAATAAAAAAAAAGCAGTCATCTAGTCATGTGCTCGTTTGAACTACAGGTTTGAATTGGATCACAAGTTCATTAGAGATGCCATAGATGGGAAACAGATTATTAGGCTCAGGTGAAAATTGTAATGACCCAGATTTACAATAAAATGAATCAAAATCAACAACCTTATATATATATATATATATATATATATATATATATATATATATATATATATTTTTTTTTTTTTTTCAATAATTTGAAATGGTTGGGCATTAAAAATTCTTACTATACAACTGAACTTTATTTCAGTATCCGCTTATAGATGAACCCGGACACTGGTGATGAAATGAAGGCATAATACAAATTTGAAAATTATATATCTTAAATCAATTAAAGGAAAATTAAAAAAAATGACAAATATTTTTTGCCACACTGTGTATATATATCAAAACTGTGTCAGACATATAGACACCATTATGCCCTTGATGTCAATAACATGTATTTTTTTATCAAAACAGCCTTCGAACAGCCTTCACAAAAAAGAAAATGCAGTCGATCTGACAGGTGTTAAGAACAGGATCTGATTTTTCTTTTAATGGTCAATTAATAATAAGATCTACACACAGAAATTATTCTATGCCGATATATAACACTGAAATAACAATATCAAAATTAAATCGGAGATTACTTGGCATGCTTTAAACATATTGAATTCTACTCAAATACTACCCGATACTTGCGATACTTTAAAACGAAATATATAAATTGAACTATGTAGTTAGCAATCAGTCAAGTAACTTCTAAATGTCTTTAGATCAATTTAAAAATTCCAAACCAATCCCTTTTTTCGGGGGTAGGGGAAGACAGAAAACACTCATTTTTGTTACCACACAAAAATAAATGAAAAATAAAACAATCAAAACATGAACAAAGGCTTTTATTTGAGAATGGTTTAATCTAAACTTTTTTTAGAACCCCCTCCCTCCTTCTCCTATTTTTATTTTCAAATTCTGCTACTCAGCAGCATGTTTCCACTCAGAGAACCTACAACATAAAAAAACACAAAGGCTACTTGGGTTAACCTAATTTTTTGAGAGCAGACTGTACATAAGTAAGAGAGGGGAAACATTAACTGGAGACTTGGCCGATACACAGTTTGTTTTCTTGCTACCTTCACACAGATATCTAGGCAGTAGTAACATTGTTAGTGTCTGTAAAATGATCACAATTTTGTATTAATGACTAATAAACAAATAATTAAAACAATAGGTTCCGCCTACACTTTATATCGCTGTCTACTAAAGCTAACACTTAAATGAATATCCCATAGTGACATTCATTGTTGCCCCAAGGCTGAAACTTAGTGACAACAAAAGGCAGAAGACAGATATGAAGAACTTAGCCTGATATGAACCCGTCTGCCTGGCTACTTTTTCTACCAAAACTATTCCATCATTTGTTCTCTAATGAATTTCGGGAGGTTTTGATTGTTAATTTTGATAAATAATTGGCTAGTCACATTAGCTACGTGAGCTATGATGGATAACTTATGCATTTCATATATTTTTGGTCTGTCGCTAATGCTGATGACAGCATGCTCAAGCTACATGTACCTACTTTAGATGAAAAAATAAACAATTTCTGTTTAGAATAGAAGAGATATATTTCAAGCCCGTATATCTACCAGTATTGAGGAGATTTAATTTTAGATTAAAACATTTCCCACAAGAACTTTTAAATATTGAGTTAACCGTTGATCAGAGTATGTGTTTTGCCGAGGTATAAAGTAGGTATACATTTTCTTTACCAGCTTAAAAAAGAATAAAGAAAACAAACAAGAAATTCAACAAACTACGAAAAATGTGCTCTAGATAAGGTATTAGGGAGACATACGATTTTACATGGAAACAGTCGTATTAAAGTCTTTAGCGCAAAGAAGCTCATCTATAATATGTTACACATGTAAATTCACAAAATGATAAATTACAAAAATTATGGGCTAGATTAATTTCTATTATTGATGTTAGTCTAGACAATAGATCAGTCTGGTGTCAAAATATATATAAAAAATTTCAAACAAACAAACGTTTTGTTTTGTTACGTTTTAACTGCTACAGATTTAATAATTTTTTATCAAGTTTTATAAAACTTTAAAAATGTTAAGTACGCTCCTTTCTCCCAAAAATGAAAATCTGTAAATAACCCCCTCCCCTGCCTCCCCACACACATGCACAAAAAACAAGTAAATGATTGGTTCACTAACTCTGCCTGACTGCTAATTTATCACCAATTTAAATACACCCTATATTTATATGTATAATGGATAAGTGATGTTGATTTCACCCAATCCATCAAAACAGTCATGGCCTCCATTGCTCAAATAGTGAAAAGTTGGTTAACTTTTAGGATGCATGGAAAAAAATCATGCATACCACATTCGACCCATTAACTGCCCATGTCCACATGAGCACCCCTCTCCCTTTTAACATACAATCGAGAAGCTTTTCTAGCTGGTTGACAGCAGTTTATCTGTAGTCCCAGCAACAGAATTATGTTGATAGGTGTCCATGGTAATAATTGCAACAACTTTACTACTGTGACTTATAAAAGATCAACTGTTTTACTCAAATTTGAGTATTACTTAGTCCCATTAAGCCCCCGCCCCCTTTTCTTGATTTTTGTATCACCCTGGGCATTTAATTGGTCAAATATGGTATACAATCAAACCTTGGAAACTTGGAACTCCACAGGACCACTGTCCGACTATCAAGTGTTCAAGATATCCGAGGTATGCTCATTAACTTCATAAATGTTTAAAAATCATCAAAACAAATCAGGTAAAACTATGTACCCATGTATATTGTACATATGCCATCCTATACTCAATGTAATTTTGGGGGGTGGGGGGGGAAGCAGGGTGATTAGAGATAATTAGCCGTGGGAATTTTTTACTTTGACCCAACCAATTACTGTATAGTTGTTTAATTACACTGGGAATAAATCTTTATGTGCAGTAATATATAACTGAATTTTGATTGGTAAAAACATTCATAATTTTTATCAGTAACATATTGACTTTTTGATATTTCAGAAGTATAAAGAATTATATTCTCAGGTATTTATTTACTTGGCCTTTGACCACAAATATAGTAAAATTAAGTCCCCCACGAATAAAAGCAATTATATACAGTATTATAAGGGATGTTTTTTTTTCTGTATATTCCAAAAACAAAATAAATAAAATATGAAAAAGACAAAAATACAAAACACAAATCACTTGGACTTTCAGATAGCAAAGACATACTTTTGTTACACCCCTCTGCTATGTGAACATGCTTTTAAGTGACCAATCAGGTGGCTTTATTTTTGGTAAAACTTCTTGTATATCTCATACAGCCCAGATAATCAATGTTTGATTAAATAGATAATGTGAATGTGGGCTCGAAATCAAGATATTTACTCAATAATCAATCTTAATTCCTTCAGCCGTATAAACATATTTGGACTAGCCTGAATACTTGATATACAGAAGAGTCCACTGTTTTTCAAGTTTTGATGAGTTAACTAAAAATTATGGTTTTAAGATTAATGCTCAATAATTTATGCAGAAACTGGGGTATTTGTGTTTACTTACAACTTACAATTGTAAGAACAGTAAAACCTGTGTTTAGGGAATAGTTGCCAGACTAATCAAATTGTACATTATAGAGAGGTGTCTGGTAAATGAAGGAGGACCATTCACTGCTAAAATATTCCTACTTGTAAAAACATTTCTTGTAATCAACTGTTATGATGTAAGGAAACAAATATTAAGAAAAAACACAAAATTAAAGATTGTAGGAATGTTTTTTTCTTCAAAATACAAGGTGGGACATAACAGTGAGAAATTGCCTATGACAATGGAAGCTGATCATAGGAAGATATCCGCTAATTCAAGGTTAAAAATACAGAGAATGTGCATGTTGGGGCCAACTACTTTGTCCGTTGTACAGATAAGGGAGGTGTCCGTTGTACAGATAAGGGAGGTGTCCGTTGTACAGATAAGGGAGGTGTCCGTTGTACAGATAAGGGAGATGTCCGTTGTACAGATAAGGGAGGTGTCCGTTGTACAGATAAGGGAGGTGTCCGTTGTACAGATAAGGGAGGTGTCCGTTGTACAGATAAGGGAGGTGTCCATTGTACAGATAAGGGAGGTGTCCGTTGTACAGATAAGGGAGGTGTCCGTTGTACAGATAAGGGAGGTGTCCGTTTATTTCAAACATGCTCTAGTAGTCTTGCACAGCAGTGTAAATCAAGACCTAGACAAACTGTCCATTATCAGAGGGTAGTTGCTGAATAAAGGTGTCGGTTATGACAGGTTTAATGATGAAAATTATTACTCATTTGAAGACCACATCAAAAATATCAAAGAATAGCTTTAGTACATACAAAGTTACTAATATCTTGAGTACCGTACTCAAGGTATTTTTTTCATTTTTATCAATAAATTATGAATTTGACCCATTGTTTTTTATGTAAACAAAAATTAAAACTAACGTTCTTCCTACTCAATCAGATTTGCGAGTTTTATGAACAACTACCTAGTTAAAATAATAAGATAAAGTAAGAGATTGAGAATTGCGTAATTTCGGTGACTCCGAGCCCTGTTCGTAGAATTGGAGCACAAAGAATGATAATATCTAAAACAAGATAACAAACATAAAAAACCGAGATATCTATTTCATATTTTAATTAGCCATTTAAACTATCTAAGAATACCATGAAAATCAGCTAAAGCATAAAAATCTCATTAAAAAGTTATCACTTTTTTATACTTTGTAAATGAACATGCAAGGTAGCCATCATCAAATAGTTATAAAGATGCCATATGTGTGTAAATATTTTAGACAGAAAAATATTCAAAATATCTGAAATATTTAAAATTTTATTCCATATTCGATCACTTTATGTTAATTGATATATACAAATATGTAGACAGATATCTTCAGATTAAATATTATACATACGGCATTAAGACAGATACATATATGTATACAGATACTTTCAGATTAAAGATTATAGAGATAGCATTTAAAGGCCGATACAACACTGAATTAACAGACCTTCAAATGGCCCTATATTTCATATAAAACCCGCAACTTTTTAAAACTTCCTCATTATACACAAAATTTGACTGATAAAGCCATTTCCAATATCCCCGATTATAGCAGGCCTCCATGTAACCTGTATTTATTTTCTCTTTGGATAAAATCCATGTTACTTTATGCTGCCATAATATTCCTATCGAAAATCCTAAAAGCTGATTATGAAAGGTCTTCAAGTTTTCTGTATTCAGTACCAGTTTACCATACAGAGTCAACAGTGGGTATTATTTTATGTATTGTATTTCTATGTTCTTTTACTTATGAACTGTATGCTTTACGGAATAAATGAATTGAATTCAATTGTGTCTAAGCCACCATTTATTTCATTGAATTATCAAGATTTTTGAAAATTCTGTATCTCTTTTTTTTTTGTTTTTGTTTTTCTAAATACAATGTATTTAATTTCTTATCCATTTTGTTGAAAACATGAATTATCTAGTTTTTGTTATTTTTGTTATTGTGGCAAAACATTAATTAGCATCTTGTTTTTATTATGTTTATTTTGATAAGGTATTTATCATTCTATATATTCCCTTTCTACTGTTTCAAAATATATCCATAGTGTAGACTCAATATAAAGTATCTGATAAATCATAGTTATAGTTTTCATGTATTGCTCTTTTAAAATCATTTTATTTGTTACCATAACATCAGAATCAGTAAATTGTAATATGTTTATAAAGGCAGCCATTTTCTCCGACATTCAAAATATCTCCACAGAAAGCCATGTACATTGTATGTAGTTAGACCATTTCCTCAGGATAAAAAGGAATTGTCCACACTCTTTTGGGAAGTGGGACCTGTGGCTTTTGAATTTAGAATTTTAGCAACATTTTATTGAAATGGAAAAATCTAAAAATAAACAAAGCTGTTTGAAAATACAAGAATCTCTTAAGATTCATTGTCATTTGACTACAAATGGGAAAATTTGACTGAAAATTAGAGGAAAATGCTTTTTTGCATTGGAAACAGAACTCATGGAAAATATTTTAATAACACTTATTTCATTTTCTAAATACCGAGATTTTACCAAAAATAGTTCAGTGTGAATATTGAACACATTTGCACTCAGTTTTGTAGAACAATTGGTTCATCAATTAACTGGCATCAAGGTCTTTTTCACATAATTTCATAATAAATGCACACCCAAATGTTCTGTGACTTTTTCACATGACTTCACAATAAATGCACACCCAATTGTTCTCAGTGAATTTCCACATGATTTCAGAAATAAAAGTACACCCAACTGTCACTTCTTCACATGATTTCAATGGTAAATGCAGTATTCAAGCTGCAAAGAGAAGGTCCTGGGTTTAATTCCTCAGAGTCATACCAAAAACTTCACAAAAGCAGTGACTATTCCCCCATAAACTTGACATGTGACATCAAAGTCAGGGATCTTCCAGATGAGAATTTAGATTAGACCTTTAGGTCATGGCAGATTTGGCATGTCAAAATAATATCTTGCTGTATAGGTATTAGCTTTCTATGTATTTAAACATCGTACAGCAAACGGATTGGAAACAAATTTTCAAACTTAGCAATTTCCTCTCCATGTAGAATTTATACAACATAGTAAACATGCATGGAACAAGTTAGATAATACACAAATATTGGCTTCAGTGAGGAACAAAAAAAACCAAACAAACATCGGAAAGTATAGAAGAAAGCAGAAAGAGAAGTGTAGACAAGAAAGCTTATAATCTCAGGCTGCTAAGCTAAGCTCAGAGCAGAGGTAAAACATTGTAGTATTTCACTTAAATAGTGACGTTGCCAAGGTTACTTAAAACAGTTCTTAACCAGAACATAAATCAACAATAAAGTAAACAAATAAAATCCTCTAATTTAAAAAAATAATTACAATCTGTAAAATTAGCAAGAGACCATGAGCCACAGCAGTCTAATGAATCTTTACTAATTATGTAATTTGTCAGGTGAGTTAACCGACCTGTGCTTGCGTGGATAAATAATCAAGTCAAAATTATACATAAATCTTCGGATAATTTCTCTATTTCTGGAAATTTCACTACTACAAAATTAATCTGAAAGTGAGTCATATAATGCTAACAAAAGAAAACATTTTTGCCCGATACAGTATACATTGTTGAATAAGTAATGCGACCAACCACTTATTCAAGTCGATTAATATTTTTGTATAATTTTAAGTGGCGTATAAACGTAAAGTGGCTCGGACAAAGAGGTGGTCTATGACAAAGTGATTGACATCACAGACAGTGTCGTAACTGTTAACGAGGCATATTATGTCTACGAATTTGATACAGACTTGGCAACAATAAAAATATCAAAATAATGATGACTCCCTGACAGGTGAAACCCCCACAATAGTCATAAATTTGTCATAAACATCCGCCAGTTGACTACTGCGGACATCACTGGCCACCATTTAACTTGACTGATCGTAGCCAAGTCTGGAGAAATGGATCACATTAATATTTTTTTTTTACAAAATTTAATTTGGATGCAATAAAATATTTCTAAATTTTTATAAAAGATGATTGCACATGTACTCCATTACATAAGAAATGTGCAATTAAAGTCATTTTGGTCTCGATTTTATTTCAGTACAATTTATTCATTTACTTACAAATTAGGGCATTTTCCATTGGTAGAGACAGACCAGCAAACGCTACTCCACCTGCACCAAAAGTATGGACAAGGCTTTAAGTCACCAATTTTACTCAGTAGTCAAGCTAAATTAGTTTTTTCGTGATTTTAAAGCAACAAATGCAAAATTTATTCTGTAACTGGACATGTTTGTACATATTGGTGCGTACAATTGTAAATAATGGTGAAAGTTATTGCTCATTTGAAGAAAAATTTGAAATTATTTAAAAATTGTTCGAGTACCATACTCAACGTATTTATTAATTTTTTACAGGTAAATCATAACTGTGACACACAAATTTATATGCGAATGATGTAAAATAATGTGTTTCCTATTCACTCAAATTCGGAAGTTTTATAAATGACTATATAGTCAAAATAATGAAATAATATTTGAGCTTGAGTATTGAGTAATTTTGGTGATTTCGGGCCTAGATTGACACCTGCTCAGATCAAACAGCCATTGGAGAGCCATGGAGTATGATGTACTCTCAAAATTCAGAAGCCAATAAGTTCATCTTTCCTATGTTCCTTTGTTTTGTTTATTGTTGTTTAACGTCCCACTCAAAAATCTTTTCACCCATATGGAGACGTCACCAAATGCCGGTGAAGGGCTTCAAATTTTGGTCTATGCTTGGCACTTACGGCCATTGAGCAGTGAGGTTCTTTAACATGCCGACACCTACTTGATAGAAAATCATCATGAAATTTTGATTCTTATTCAAACTCCCCTGAATTTTGACAGCAGGTTCCAAAGATTACTTCAGAGGTTGATTTAGATGTTGCCTATAAAAGTATGCAGTTAATAACAAGATCTCCAGCTTCAGTGGATTAAAAGAATCAAAAGAAGACGAAATCATAGTATATTTTTCATAATTGTAGGTTAAATATTTTAACTTCTTCAAGTTAATCTACAGCTTAATTCATACCTATTTTGAGTTTTACTTATTGTACACATTTGGTATGTAATGAGTTCCTAAACTATCTGGAATTATTTTGCATTAAATTCATTAAGCGGTGATAGTATTTCATTGACACATTTTCTGGATAACCAAAATTCAAGTGCATCTTTAATGTTGTTGAAATGTCCATACCTAAGTTAGGTACACTGATTTTAAGTCTTAGAAATTTAGTTCAAATATGAATTCAAATATACCTTTATGTGTGAAAATGACCATACTCAGTTCAAATACACTGAAGATAAACTGAGCTCAGTCAAAATGGATTCTATAAATTAATCTATGTGATGTGAAAAATACCATGCCCATTTTAAGTATAGACATTTATACAAATCAGAGTCACTATCAATTTTTGATCGACTTTAAATATGAATATTTGAAGTATATAGACAGACATCGACCATTAAATGTCATCTCAACAACTTGCCTTCAGGCCTTCAAAATCGGAATGATGGAATAGATAAATATTCCTGCTAATATACCTACAGTCTCAGAAATTCAAACGTGAAAGACAATCCTTCCACATATCTGACGCAAGAAAAAACATGTGCGAGAAGGAAATCATTTAAAAACGAAGTAATTCACATTTTCTTCCTATTTTCTGTTCCTTCATGTTCTAATGTGTGTGTCAGTCAACAGTAATAATTTCAGCGTTTCTCAGTGTATCATATTTCTGCCTCTGTAGACCAACTCGGTGAAGATATTCTTTTTTAAATTTATTACTGCACTAACTTAGAGGAAGACATCTCAAAGCTTATAACTACAATTTCTTCCTTCATACCGTTGGTGTTAGTATTGTGTGGTTTTCAGGAATTTACATGTGAAAATGTCTCGTCCCACGTTCTTAATATGCGTGCATCAAATATCATCTTATTGTATTGTGAATTTTAATCAGGAAATAATTAACTGAAAATGACAAAACGGTTAATATCATAAAACGAAGACATAGGACACCAAGAAAGGAAAAGGCTTGTGAGAAACTTCTCTATAAAATGGTGCATAGCAAGAACAAATACAAACCTGTTCACACAGTTACATAAAGCAAACTACAATTCCAATTTTTTATATTTGTGTATCATAAGGCAGCTTTGTATTACAATTGTTTGGTTATTACAAAAATTATCATATCTTGAACACTGTGCTATATACAAGACCAAAAAAATCGTCACAGTTAACAAAATTAAGAAGTGGTTGTAAAATTTATGTCAAAATTATCATAAATGTCAGGCAGAATAAGATATGTATAAGGAATGCTGTCACCCTTGACCTGTGAGCTTGATCACTTTTGTCTTGTGAGACAGTGTCATAGAAGACCACCTGTCCTGTGAGACCAGTGTCATAGAAGACCACATGTCCTGTGAGACCAGGGTCATAGAAGACCACCTGTTCTGGGAGACCAGTGTCATAGAAGACCACCTGTCCTGTGAGACCAGTGTCATAGAAGACCATCTGTCCTGTGAGACCAGTGTCATAGAAGACCTCATATCCTGTGAGACCAGGTTAATAGAAGATCACATGTCCTGTGAGACCATTGTCATAAGTCCAACTGTCCTGTGAGACCAGTGTCATAGAAGACCACCTGTCTTGTCAGACCAGTGTCATAGAAGACCACCTGTCTTGTGAGACCAGTGTCATAGAAGACCACCTGTCTTGTGAGACCAGTGTCATAGAAGACCACCTGTCTTGTGAGACCCATGTCATAGAAGACCACCTGTCTTGTGAGACCAGTGTCATAGAAGTCCACCTGTCTTGTGAGACCAGTGTCATAGAAGACCACATGTCCTGTGAGACCAGTGTCATAGAAGACCACATGTCCTGTGAGTCCAGGTTCATAGAAGTCCAACTGTCCTGTGTGACCAGTGTCATAGAAGACCACCTGTCCTGTGAGACCAGTGTCATAGAAGACCACCTGTCTTGTCAGACAAGTGTCATAGAAGACCACCTGTCTTGTGAGACCAGTGTCATAGAAGACCACCTGTCTTGTGAGACCAGTGTCATAGAAGACCACTTATCTTGTGAGACCAGTGTCATAGAAGACCACCTGTCTTGTGAGACCAGTGTCATAGAAGACCACCTGTATTGTGAGACAGTGTCATAGAAGACCACTTGTCCTGTGAGACCAGTGTCATAGAAGACTACCTGTCTTGTGAGACTAGTGTCATAGAAGACCACCAGTCTTGTGAGACCAGTGTCATAGAAGTCAACCAGTCTTGTGAGACCAGTGTCATAGAAGTCAAACTGTCCTGTGCGACCAGTGTCATAGAAGACCAACTGTCCTGTGAGACCAGTGTCATAGAAGACCACCTGACCTGTGAGACCAGTGTCATAGAAGTCCAATTGTCCCGTGAGACCAGTGTCATAGAAGTCCAACTGTCCTGTGATACCAGTGTCATAGAAGACCACCTGTCTTGTGAGACCACATTTTGAAAAACTCTTGGCTTCTTTTGAGAACACTGTCATAAGACTGTATACGGCTACTGTCATAGAAGACCAATCATATTAAACCACCTGTCTTTTCCGATAAAACTCACAGAAGACCACCTGTCTTTTCAGACCAAAGTTAAAGAAGACCACCTGTCTTTTGAAACCATAAAGAATAAGAAAGGATCACCTGTCTTTTGATACCATTGTCATAGAAGACCACCTCTCTTGTGAGAGTATTGTTATAGAAGACCACTTGTCTTGTGAAACCACTGTCACAGAAGACCATCTGTTTAATGATACCATTTTCATAGAAGACCACCTGTCTTGTGAGACCATTGTCATAGAAGACCACCTGTCTTGTAAGACTAGTCATAGAAAACCACCTGTCTTATGATACCCCTGTCATAGAAGACCACCAGTCTTATGAGACCACTGTCATAGAAGACCACCTGTCTTATGATGCCACTGTCATAAAAAACACCTGTCTTATGATGCCACTGTCATAGAAGACCACCTGTCTTAAAAGACCAGTCATAGAAAACCACCTGTCTTTTGAGACCCCTGTCATAGAAGACCACCAGTCTTATGAGACCACTGTCATAGAAGACCACCTGTCTTGTCATACACCTGTCATAGAAGACCACCTGTCTTGTGATACACCTGTCATAGAAGACCACCTGTCTTATGATGCCACTGTCATAAAAAAACACCTGTCTTATGATGCCACTGTCATAGAAGACCACCTGTCTTATGATATCATTGTCATAGAAGATTAAATTTTGAAAACCGTTTAAAGGTTCTTTTGAGATACCGTCTATCTTGTAAGATCAAATTTGGTCATAGCAGACTGGTTCCACCTCATCATTATCAAGTTTTAATACTCTCATGCAGGGAGTCCCAGTTGTTAAAGAAATATGAAGTATATAGAAAATAGTCACCAAATTAATTATTTCAATGATCAAAACTGTGTCAAATATTTTTCTGACACTCAGTGTTTTGTTTTTTGTGGATTCAAAACTATAACATCATCATATTTTTGCAACATTCAGAATAATTTTATGCATGTACAACAGAATTTTCATATTTCCAAAAAATATAAAGATCAGTCTTTCATTATCATAATACAGTAACAATGTGTTATTCAAAAAAGATCAACGTAAATAAAAATAAATGTACTTTTATACGCCAAACATGTTATATTTAAATTGTACATAACACAAAATTCATTTACATGTAATATTCATGCTTCATAAATGATATTGACATATGCGTCGTATTTCTATATTAATTTGTCTCGTCACGTGTATCTATTTAACTATGATGTAGGTTACACCTGAATTACTTTTTAAGGTACATGTGTTTCATTAATTGATTTTTTTTACTTTATCAGTTTTCTGAATGTATATGAAAAATTGATATGATTTTGCAATTTTAAAACAATTTCAATATACTGTACCAAAGGTGACATAACAAGCCGTGATAGAACCTATGCCGATTATGCGTGCTTATCAAAGACATATTACTTTAATGTCGTATACCATGTGCTTGGCAAACACTTTTGTCATATCATATGTGTTTGGCAAAGACTTGTGACTTTTATGTCATATTCTATGTGCCTGGCAAAGACCTGTAACTTTCATGTCATATTCTATGTGCGTGACAAAGACGTGACTTTTATGTCATATAATATGTGCTTGGCAAAGCCTTGTGTGTCATATATTGTGTGCTTGGCAAAGACATTTATGTCATATTCTGTGTGCTTGGCAAAGACTAGTGACTTTTATGTCATATTCTATGTGCTTGACAAAGACTAGTGACTTTTATGTCATATTCTATGTGCTTGGCAAAGGCTTTTATGTCATATTCTATGTGCTTGACAAAGACATGACTTTTATGTCATATAATGTGCTTGACAAAGATTTGTGTGTCGTATGTGTGCTTGGCAAAGACTTTTATGTCATTTTCTGTGTGTTTGGCAAGACTTTTATGTCATATTCTGTGTGCTTGGCAAAGACTAGTGACTTTTATGTCATATTCTGTGTGCTTGGCAAAGACTAATGACTTTTATGCCATATTCTGTGTGCTTGGCAAAGACTAATGAAGTTTATGTCATATTCTGTGTGCTTGGCAAAGACTTATGACGTTTATGTCATATTCTGTGTGCTTGGCAAAGACGAATGACGTTTATGTCATATTCTGTGTGCTTGGCAAAGACTTTGACTTTCATGTTACATAACTGTAAATGTCTGAAAGGGCAATTGAAAATTGGGGTTGCAACACATAACAGCATACTTTTATCTTAAAAAAACTGTATATAGAATGTTTCTAAACACTTCAATGAAACATAGTTATGGTACAGTGGAACTTTCTTTAGACCACAAGTTTTCAGTCTCTTGATAATTTTTTAATAACAAAAGAATTTAATAGACCTCCTCACTAATTAGACCACTCAAGAGTCATTTTTTGAGTCAGCCTGGTGGTCTAAACATTAAAGTTTGACTGTATTTAGGCAACAGTACATTACCTAACTCTTGGACTGTACTCAGATTGTTACAGATTTAGCACTTTTTCACATAATTTTGTGAAGTAGTCTGCCACAGTATATTATTTTCAGCTACAAATTAGAAAATAGCGATTCGGTAATAATGATTTTAAAGGAATCATCTTTTAAAATAAATGAGATAATGTTTTATGCATCATTTCCAACTTAACATGACTGTGTCATTTTGAATGGCATATTCTCTGTGCTTGGAATATGACTTGTGACTTTTGTGTCATATTTTCTGTGCTTGGCAAAGGACTTGTGACTTTTGTGTCATATTCTCTGTGCTTGGAAAATGACTTGTGACTTTTGTATATTTTATCTGCTTAGCAAATAACTTGTGACTTTTGTAATATATGATATATGCTTGGCAAATGACTTGCGACTTTTGTGTCATATTTTCTGTGATTGGAAAATGACTTGTGACTTTTGTACACTTTATCTGATTAGCAAATGACAAGCCATGATAGAACCTAATCTGATTATGTGCTTGGCAAGGCGTGATATGACTATGTGACTTTTGTGTCATAAGCTTGATAGAACTAATGATTGGAAAATGACTTGTGACTTTTGTACACTTTATCTGATTAGCAAATGACAAGCCGTGATAGAACCTAATCTGATTATGTGAGGAAGTGGTACAAGGCGTGATATGACCTATGCCGATTGTTTGAGGAAGTGGTATAAGCCGTGATAGAACCTAATCTGATTATGTGAGGAAGTGGTATAAGCCGTGATAGAACCTATGCTGACTGTTTGAGGAAGTGGTATAAGCCGTGATAGAACCTAATCTGATTGTGTGAGGAAGTGGTATAAGCCGTGATAGAACCTAATCTGATTGTGTGAGCAAGTGGTATAAGCCGTGATAGAACCTATGCTGATTGTGTGAGCAAGTGGTATAAGCCATGATAGAACCTAATCTGATTGTGTGAGGAAGTGGTATAAGCCGTGATAGAACCTAATCAGATTGTGTGAGGAAGTGGTATAAGCCGTGATAGAACCTATGCTGATTGTGTGAGGAAGTGGTATAAGCCGTGATAGAACCTAATCTGACTGTTTGAGGAAGTAGTATAAGCCATGATAGAACCTAATCTGATTATGTGAGCAAGTGGTACAAGCCGTGATAGAACCTATGCTGATTGTGTGAGGAAGTGGTATAAGCCGTGATAGAACCTATGCTGATTGTGTGAGGAAGTGGTATAAGCCGTGATAGAACCTAATCTGATTGTGTGAGCAAGTAGTATAAGCCGTGATGGAACCTATGCTGATTATGTGACGAAGATGACCAGACTACTCTAAATAGCTTGGTGGTCAAATCCCAGGAACACAGTCATCAGATTTCCACCATTTAATACTGAACACTGGAGACTTAACACAAACTTGCTGAATGTGACATAATACTGTTCACACTAGTAATACACTGCTTTTGATTAAAATTGTAATTTTTTATTATAACTGCAATTTTTTATGTACATGTAGTTTTTTTTCAAAATATTAAACTCCTAAAATCCATAAAAAGAAAACTGCTAATGGGAGAGTAAATTATGATTTTAGCAGGCCAATCGAAGTGACCTACAAAGGTTCAAACAATTGCAAGATACGGATAGAAAAAATACATTAACATCAACAAAATTTGGATATCATGAAAATTCATCTTAGGGCCTGTAAATTTCAAGCTAAGAAAACTATATATATATATATATATATATATATATATATATATATATATATATATATATATATATATATATCACTAAACTGCAATTTTGTGTATTTGTTATAAAAAATACTAGACTTATATGAAATTTCTCTGAAATTTTCTAATTTTTATCAATAACAAATAATGGTTGACTGTTGTGTTCGAAACGAAAACTTAAAGTCTAAATTTAAGGATAAAAATGCACCTACTCTATGTGAGGAATTTCTATCTTGATAAAGATTTAGTTATAATGAAAAATTAATTTGGCCAAATAGAGTTTTCTTTGGTAAGTGGTTTATTTTAGCTAATCTCTACATAGTTTACATACTGTAAATCTATTTACTTTTCCTGTGTTTAAATGTTCATAGTTGTAACCTTCAAAAACAAACTGATATTAATCGTCAACTGATTTTAAGATATCTTTTTGTCTATCATTCAAGTAAAAGATTTCATCATGGATTTATTTTCATTGTTTTCCGGTTATATATAGATTACATTTTTTGTCCATATATATATATATATATAACATACACACACAAGTGTAAAGATAGGTAGATAGATATAAATGATATAATAAAATATTATGAAAAATCAATAATATGAGTTGTTTGCTATAAATTAATCCTTTTTTTGATATCAATAATATTTTAAATAAAAAATAGCGTAGCTGTCAAAATTAAATTCTATCTCAAGTTTTTAAGGTAAATTCTAGAGGTGCAATAAATGTTAAAATATTTGCATATGGATAAACTACACAACAAATATTCCAATATTGGATCATCATTCAAATATTTCGTCAAAAATTTAGTACCAGAATATATAATATTGCACATCGTAGCATCATTTTGTCGTCATTCTGCATGGAAACAATAAAGCAGGTATCAGAGAATTTACCTGTAAAGGTATGCAATCGCAGATTATCAAGTACTGCGGATAAAACTGATTTTTAAATACTGAATCAATACATTTTTGGTGTTCAAATATACGTGTACTTACCCGTAAACAATATCTAAAAAGAAATCTTTTATCAATTTAATTTCAGGTAACAGGAAACGCAAGGCGTAATACAAGGGATTGGAAAATATAGAAAATGACAAATATTTCAACACGAATCAAATTATAGCTTTGAATATTCACACCGAGGATAGAAAAATTATATACATGTTGTCAACTATATTAACGTACAAATATATGAACGTCATCAATTCTTGTATTACTATACCTTTATCTTAATACAACAAAATAGAAATATACTTTTATTATTTTGAATAATAAAAGGATATTTCTTTCTTTATTGTATTAAAATCAATAATAAAAGGATATTTCTTTTTTTATTGTATTAAAATAGAGATATCAATATATGAAAACCATACTGATGAGTAGTTCTTATATCAACAATAATCCAAATCTTGAATTCAATGTTTAAAATCTACTAAAGAAAAATTCAAGATATCAATTGATATTGTTATCGATATATAGATAAATTGATATATAATTTAGAAAGACTATGTTTCTTATGAAAAATAAAAGTGAAATTAAGATATTCTGAAAACACGATATACAGAAGCTTAATAATATCATGTTTATTTAGGCTTTGTACATCAAGACCATTTTATCCATTTGGCCACTCTAGATAAATTCAATGTTTACCATTGACCATCCTCATAGGTTTTCAAAAAAAAAAATGAAATTAATAAACAAACGAATAAACAAAAATCTCTTAAAATCCAGAATTATGAGTTTGTTTATTTTTTATTTAGCTTTGAAGATTCAACCTGGACGTTAAATGTAGAATTTATTTAGTTAAGCTTTACTCCACACAGAACAAATTTTTGTATACAAATAAATTTCATCAGCAACATTTTTGTCTCAAAAAGAAAATTCATGAATTTATGACTTCTGTTTAAATGATGGTATATGTATTTACCTTAGGTTAGAATTTGCTATTTAAAACAGGTATTTCAATAGAAAATTAAAGTATTCAAAATAGACATTTTCCTTAAAAGATTAAGCGATACTACGTAATTATGTATAAGCTTAAAAGTGTAAAAAGTGTACAATAATCAGATATCAATTACATTTAAAACTTTTAAGTGTAAAAGAATTAGATATTATAACTGTGATGATAATCTTGTTACTTTAATGATAATCTCTTGATATCTTTGCAACTGTGATGGTAATCCTTTTGAAAACTTATTACAGGTAAAATGGAATTAACAGGAGATACAAGAAATGTGCTGTGTATTGTGTATCGTATAAATCAGAAATGACATCGATCGTTAAACTCATATCTATTATCAATGACAATTTTATGAATAGGTAACGCAGGAGCAGTGATTGACAATCTTAGCACAATTTGTAAATTTTTGTTAAATTCCTGATTTAGAAAGGAATCTCATGATCATTAAAATATAACGTATACATCGTATATAACGTAAGCTTGTCAAATCTCTGCATGCTCCTCACCACTGTATTAATTTGTTTATAGTGCTATGAAAACTGTTGTGTAGGACTTTGTGAGACAAGTGATAAAAGCAATGAAATTGCACAGTAAGGGTTCAGAATGTTTGTAAATAAGAATTACCATAGCAACTTGGTATTGACTTATTTTTCTTAATATGTATATATATATATATAATGTCCGAGAAATCTTATCAGTATAATAATTTTACAGGAATCTCAGCAAGGGAGTAAAGTATTGTTATAACTGACAATGACCTTTAGACGACAAGGACCCAAACTTATCTTAACTTCAAGCTGATTTTGAGGGATAGCTTGCCAGTTGCTCATTTTTCAAGAGATTCGTTATATCCAAATATCCTCTTTTTCCGTTCAAATTTGCCTGCCACCATGAAAACAAAAACAGTTTAGTGTGGCACAAAACATGAACAAAACATTTTTTTTTCCTTCCTTAACTCATTAACCCCTAAAGACACATTTTGGACTAGCTTAAATCATTGGTTTATAGAAGAGTCCATGTTTTTTTCAGGGGTTGATAGGCTAAAGTTTGCTGTTTTGGAATTAGACCAAGTCGGCAGGTTGAATCATCATTTCTGATCATCATCATTTGTCATTGATTCATTTTGTGAAACAGGTGGTTGATATTTTTTTTAACTTGGTTTTTACATAAATCATCACAATGTTACATACACAAGGTGATGGGCGATAGCTTTTTTTTTTATTTAAAAAAATGATTAAGCAAATCTTCATTGCATCATCAGTTAAAACAGAATTTGATTTTAATCAAGAAGAAACTCTTTAATTCATCAAAAGAAAACTAAATCCCAAACCAGTATTTTCATCAGTAAGCCATACTTTTTCAGTGCAAATAAAATGTTAACTATTTTTTTTTATCCTGAATTGTGCTTTAAATTTACTTCTGTATTCACATAATTTTCATAAAACATGGAGATCTTTCCAAGTTCTAATTACATAACAAAACAATTTAACATAAGATTAGTGGTTATTGACAATATTACATATTATTTTTATTTTTAAAATCTAATGTCTAAGAAGCAATAAATTTGTATTATTCATTGCAATTTCAATTCTTTAATTTTGATTTTATAAATAGTATGGTTTTATAACTGAAAATATACGAGTAAAATATGTTTTGCAAAAATACTAAAATCTTAATATAAAAAATCAAAATTCAAATTCTACAAACATCTGTAGAATTAATGGAGATATCCTCAATAATATTTAATCTGAATAAGAAACAATTACAATCAAATGATATTATGGTCCAAATTTCAGAAATTTATATTTTAAAAAATTTGTCATGTTAGAACAGAATACCCCACAATTCCTTTTCTACATAAGATATATAAAAACTCATAGATTTAACAATTACAATTAATGTAGGAAACTGGCAATTTAAAAGTTTAAATAAAACATACTGACTGTATAACACATCTCTCACCTATCATAAAAAGGGGGCTGCTTAACAGGTAATAAGAATTTCAAAGAGGTGTTGTGTATTTAGACAAAGTAACACTTAGAAAATATATATAAAGTGGCACATCGTTATCTCTAAAGTCACGGGACCGCCCCTATTACTTCAAGATATCAGGAATTTGAGATACCTACAAATTTTTAATTGATATATTATTATATCTATAAAAATTAAGACCGGGCTGTTAACTTTGACATATCCGGAATTTCGACTCAACTGATTTCAACATAACGAGATTCCATTGTACTTGTATATGGTATCATGGTATCAAATACTACTGAATGTGACAAAAGGATGTTCTAACCTTCCTCTGCTGAGCATCCTTAGCAAGTTTCTGTTTTATTTATTTATTTTGTTTTATTTTAAGCTAAGGCTTTATTTTAGCTAAAACAAGGACCAACGTAATTTTTTTTTTAGTAAGTTCTAGGTAACTTTCTGCACTTTTTATTCTCATTATACATGATATTTTGATTAGTGCCTTCAACAATGACAAAAATCTCACATACTGTATTTTGTGAAAATTTTTTAGCCCAATAATTAAAGCTCTTTTACGCTTTTTTATATATAAAATGTCATTACCATGGTAATCTTATGTCCTAGCAGACCGCCATCATGGGAAGATTGTCTTTGGAAATCCACTCTGTTCCCAAGACAGCTTATTATTAGCTAAAGAGTTACCTTTGCTATTTTTCTTTTCTTTAAAATTAAAAATCAATTTCAGACAGACCTTCTTAATTTCATTTTATCAAATGTGATATAAAAAACGGTCAAATGATGAATTCTCAATGATGTGATGGAAATACTCAAACCAGAATTATACCATGCATCACAAACAGATTATCTGTGTAACAGGTGTATCAATTAATATTGCTCTATAGTTTTCTCTTTTTCAGTCCACTAGACATTCATAGATTGTTGAATTACATATCACTTAATTTATCTAGAATGAAAAAATAATACCTTAACAGTATATCTACTGATCTTCATAATAACTCTTTTATATTTCATTACTAAAGGTACAAATAAGATTGATATATTAACAAACGAGGAGAGAGGTGTTATCACCTACTTTGGTCATCATTAAAAACGTTTTTTTTTCATGCTGTTTTGTACATATATGGAGAGCGTATCTTTATCCAAATGTACAAATATACCAAAAAACTTAGATGGATGAAAGAATATCAAGATAATGAAAGTCAAAGAAATACAGAATTTTTAAAAATTTGAATTTGAGGCTTTCTTAGTGGATCAGTCATAATATAGTAAAATGATTCATGTCTAAAATTCAACCCAGGCTTATCCCATAAAACTAGAGCTGTCAATGATAGACTCGATATTGATATATCGATACACAAATTGATTCCATACGATAATCGATACACTTCTAAAGTATCGATACATTTCATTATGCATTTCACAGGGTGTATTTTCTTTTACAATTTCCAAAATTTTCCATTTGTTTTACTTCATGCTATTGAACTATGTTATATTTTTTTCTAATTATTCAATTTGTTCACATAAATAATGTTTTTACCTTGCCATGATTGCTTTGTTCATCTTCAAATGGTCAAATATACAATAAGACAACTAAATATTAAAATGAATCTATTTATTTTGAATGAATTCATAGAAGTACCAATTTATTCGATTTATCGATATCGATACTTTTTACTTATCAATATATCAATATAGAATTTCTCATCAATGACAGCCCTACATAAAAACTTCAAAAGTATTAAAAATAGATTAGAATTTTATAATATATATATATAATTAACTGTGGAAGGTCAAAGGAAAAGGTAAATTCTTTGAAAAATGTTATTAATTTTGATAAATACATTAGATTTACTATATAAATGTTTAGAAAACAACATATTTAATTCTGCTATAGATTAATTCATTAGTTGATTTAAATTAAATTGTCTTCATTGTTTGACTGTGGCAGAGTGTCTTTTTTTCTTATGTAAAATTGGAAATCAATCAGAACAGAGGAATCTATATTTATGAAATTTTCACAAAATTAACATACTCTAGATTATAAATGACAACATATATTTTATATTTTATACACATATAAGCATTGGAATTCTTATTTTACAAAACAGAAATTAAATTTCCATTCTTTGGGTTGGTATAACGGATTAAGTTTCCTTCTAAACTATGTGTGTGATTTCAGAAAGTGTACAATTACATCAAAACCTATGTTACATAGCAACAGATTATCCAAATTATCAGATTTTAAAATATCATGCATCTTTTAAACTGATAATAACATTTATTTTTTTTTAAAGCTTTGTGCATTTTTTAAAACTACTTGTAGCATACACTGTAGATTTAGAATATCCTGGGGCATGTTCAGAAATTTACAATTTAGCCGTAATCCATTGCTAATCTATCAAAGTTAAATTTAAAACTGCTCACAACATCCACATGTAAGGTTAACCGATAAAAAGTTTTAGGGTAATCAAACGTATTTATAATGGTAGCACTGAAGAACTTAAGAACATGTACAATGCTGAGTATTTCTAATTCACTGAAAATTCAATAATGCCGTAGCAATGGAAATGGATATCCAAACATAAAATACGTGGAAAATGAAAATAAGAAATCAGCTCATGATCAGTTTCTTGTGCTTGTAAGCTGAATAAAAAAAGTAAAAATCACAAAGAAATGCATTGTTAACAACTGAAAATAATGTAGTGACAGACAAAATATGAAAAAAGACAAAAATGTGGAAAAATTAAAACACAAATATTAAAAATAAGATAAAAGACTAATTAATCACTTCCTACCTTAACCAACGAGTCTGCGGTCCACTCCAAGCACTAAAAGTGTCATTGTACATCTTAACCGGCAAAAATCCAACAATAAAATTAAAAAAAGAACACTGAATTTCCTTTTATGCAATAACAATCAATCTTTAAGTTTTTTTATTTAAATATGAAATTTTCCCGGGTTGACAGACATCTGAAGAAGTGAAATGCTACATGTGAAAGTCCGTGACAGGAAGTATGAAACCTATATGTAGATCCATCTATTTATAGTTCAGAGGTTCATCAAAAGAGAGCAATAATAATACTCCTGTCTGAGGAGAATATAAGTAAAATACAAACACAGAATGCAGTAGATATATACATAGGTAAATACACTAATACAGGGTGTGGCAAAAATAAGATAAACTCAAGTGAAACCTGGAACATATCTGTTTACTATATGATGATGCTTGTACTACATTAGTTGTACAGTATTTGATGAAAATTTGGTCAGGGCTAAGAAAATGTTAAATAAGAATCATGTGTGTGTGATAGCTTACCTGCAATATTAATGATAATATTGCGTTTTAAAAATGTACCAGGTAAACCAATGCACACATTTGTAGAAATAGAATCACTGATGTGTGATAACACTTAAATAAGGATTGTATTACAGTCAAACCTATATGTATATAAAAGTCACTTATAGAATAGGAAAGACATGAATTATATAAACAGGTGCTCAATCAATTATGTATCTTGTCTCTGTGGTAAATCCAACTATACTGACTTCATACAATATACCCTTGATCTCTGTAGACATACCCTTAGCTTTTTATGTTAAGGTGAATACTATTCAATAATTTTTTGTGTGTTGAAAATAGTGTTTTCTCCTTCAAAAATGAATTCACTGATATCAATTTTCGTTAATTTCAATAAAATGTGGTGTTTAAAATAAAAAAAATAAACAAGTTTTAACCTTAGTTATCTTGTATTATATATTGTGTTAAAATAAAATAGATGGTTTTATCAAATTTGGCTCATGTAAGATGTATAAATTTAAAGGAGAGTATCTTATGGATAATACTATGTGTTCACTGTGGGATATTCTACTGTCCATCACGGGTCATGGTCTGTTTACTGTGATATATCCTACTGTCCATTACGGTCATGGTCTGTTTACTGTGATATATCCTACTGTCCATCACAGGTCATGGTCTGTTTACTGTGAGATATCCTACTGTCCATCACAGGTCATGGTCTGTTTACTGTGAGATACCTACTGTCCATCACAGGTCATGGCCTGTTTACTGTGAGATATCCTACTGTCCATCACAGGTCATGGCCTGTTTACTGTGAGATATCTTACTGTCCATCACAGGTCATGGTCTGTTTACTGTGAGATATCCTACTGTCCATCACAGGTCATGGTCTGTTTACTGTGAGATACCTACTGTCCATCACAGGTCATGGCCTGTTTACTGTGAGATATCCTACTGTCCATCACAGGTCATGGCCTGTTTACTGTGAGATATCCTACTGTCCATCACAGGTCATGGCCTGTTTACTGTGAGATATCTTACTGTCCATCACAGGTCATGGTCTGTTCACTGTGGGATATCCTACTGTCCATCACAGGTCATGGTCTGTTTACTGTGATATATCCTACTGTCCATCACGGGTCATGGTCTGTTCACTGTAGGATATTCTACTGTCCAGAACAGGTCATGGTCTGTTTACTGTGATATATCCTACTGTCCATTACAGGTCATGGTCTGTTTACTGTGAGATATCCTACTGTCCATTACAGGTCATGGTCTGTTTACTGTGATATATCCTACTGTCCATTACGGTCATGGTCTTTTCACTGTGGGATATTCTACTGTCCGTCACAGGTCATGGTCTGTTTACTGTGAGATATCCTACTGTCCATCACAGGTCATGGTCTGTTTACTGGGAGATATCCTACTGTCCATCACAGGTCATGGTCTGTTTACTGTGAGATATCCTACTGTCCATTACAGGTCATGGTCTGTTTACTGTGAGATATCCTACTGTCCATTACGGTCATGGTCTGTTTACTGTTGGATATCCTATTGTCCATCACAGGTCATGGTCTGTTTACTGTGAGATATCCTACTGTCCATCACAGGTCATGGTCTGTTCACTGTGGGATATTCTACTGTCCGTCACAGGTCATGGTCTGTTTACTGGGAGATATCCTACTGTCCATCACAGGTCATGGTCTGTTTACTGGGAGATATCCTACTGTCCATCACAGGTCATGGTCTGTTTACTGTTGGATATCCTATTGTCCATCACAGGTCGTGGTCTGTTTACTGTGAGATATCCTACTGTCCGTCACAGGTCATGGTCTGTTTACTGGGAGATATCCTACTGTCCATCACAGGTCATGGTCTGTTTACTGTGAGATATCCTACTGTCCATCACAGGTCATGGTCTGTTTACTGGGAGATATCCTACTGTCCATCACAGGTCATGGTCTGTTTACTGTGAGATATCCTACTGTCCGTCACAGGTCATGGTCTGTTTACTGTGAGATATCCTACTGTCCATCACAGGTCATGGTCTGTTTACTGGGAGATATCCTACTGTCCATCACAGGTCATGGTCTGTTTACTGTGAGATATCCTACTGTTCATTACAGGTCATGGTCTGTTTACTGTGAGATATCCTACTGTCCATTACGGTCATGGTCTGTTTACTGTTGGATATCCTATTGTCCATCACAGGTCGTGGTCTGTTTACTGTGAGATATCCTACTGTCCATCACAGGTCATGGTCTGTTCACTGTGGGATATTCTACTGTCCGTCACAGGTCATGGTCTGTTTACTGGGAGATATCCTACTGTCCATCACAGGTCATGGTCTGTTTACTGGGAGATATCCTACTGTCCATCACAGGTCATGGTCTGTTTACTGTTGGATATCCTATTGTCCATCACAGGTCGTGGTCTGTTTACTGTGAGATATCCTACTGTCCGTCACAGGTCATGGTCTGTTTACTGGGAGATATCCTACTGTCCATCACAGGTCATGGTCTGTTTACTGGGAGATATCCTACTGTCCATCACAGGTCATGGTCTGTTTTACTGTGAGATATCCTACTGTCCATCACAGGTCATGGTCTGTTTACTGGGAGATATCCTACTGTCCATCACAGGTCATGGTCTGTTTACTGGGAGATATCCTACTGTCCATCACAGGTCATGGTCTGTTTACTGTGAGATATCCTACTGTCCATCACAGGTCATGGTCTGTTTACTGTGAGATATCCTACTGTCCATCACAGGTCATGGTCTGATTACTGTGATATATCCTACTGTCCATCATTCAAATATATTTTTTTTGTCAAAGATATAATTTATTTGATTGTTACCCACAAAAAAAATTAAATTAAACATTTAACCAAAACATTTATGATTTTACAGTATTAGAATTTAAAGTAGCATTAAGCAAGATGCAACCAAAAATATGAGACCAATCATTCAAACGCCAACTTCTATCTTGGATTTATTTTTTGTTAATTTTGGTTACCAACATAAATAATGAAATTAAATCTTCAATAAAATCAATGTTTTTTTTGCAGTTTTACAATTCAAAACAGCACTAAATATGATGCAACTTAAAATACGAGGCCCATGGGCCTTAACTCTCACTTCAGATAAACATAGTTTTTGCAAAGTACATCTCGACATCTTCACTGCTTTGTATACTGCAGAAAAAGACAATTCTGTGGGGTTAAATTTCGTTGTTTTAAGAATATAAAACATTTACTGACAAAAACAAAAGTAAAGTCAAGGAATCTATAAATATTTATGGTGTAATTCATGCAAACTTCTGTTGATAAGTGAAAACCAGAACATAAATGAAATTAAATCTACAACAAAAATTTTCTGATCCCACACCGTGTAATTTCACTACTTGTTAGTTAGGGGGATCATTGGGCATAAGGGACACTGTTTTCCTCCCAAGTCATTTCCCTGGTTATAATACATATAATTCCCTTTAAAGGTATCTCTTTAATGCTTGAATTTCATTGAAATTATACATTTATACAATCTCATGTTAGTATATCTAATCCAACATTTTTGACAATTTTTGAGAAAGGATTTCTACTATGTATAAATTATAATATATATATATATATATATTAGACAAGGGATAAGAAATATATGGTTTGGTTAGGGATTTTATCAATCTTCAAAAGGTGGGGCTCATAATGACCTCAGGGGCTTTATCCTATGAATCAAAAGATGCAAGAATCTATCAGGTTTAAAACTTGATTTATTATGAGTATTCTCAGGATTTGTTTGTTTGTTTATTTTTGTTAAACTTCTCACTCAAGAATATTGCACTCATATGGAGATGTCACCAAATGCCGGTGAAGGGCTTCAAATTTTGGCCTATGCTCGGCACTTACAGCCATTGAGCAATGAGGGTTCTTTAATGTGCTGACACCTACTGTGACACGGTACCACATTTTTACTCTCTCATCTGACAGACAGGAAACCAACTTGCCGCTGGCTGGACTTGAACTCACGACCTCACGATCAAGAGTCGAGCGTGCTACCGACTGAGCCAGGCTGGCTCAGTATTCTCAGGAGATTTGTTTATTCTATTTCATATTTACTTAGGACCTTAGCCAACAGCTACAGGTTTACCCAAAGGGGTAGCCAGGTGGTGGGATTAACATTTGGAATATATTTAATGATCACTTGATATATATATATATATATATATATATATATATATATATATATATATGTATATATATATATATATATGTATATGTGAATGATTTTAATACATTACAGCAATATTGCTATTGCAATAAATATCTAACCTAAATTGTTCATGTTTTTCACTTTGAATAACTATACATGTAAATCCCTACTGTGGTCGTCATAGAATGGTGGGGGCATAATTTGTACAAACTAGAATCTTTTTTATATTATAAAACTTTGGCATAAATTTCGTGATTTATGGCTTGGTATGTTTTTTTCAGAAAAAAAAAATTCCAAGACACCCATCCTGTTCTACTTATTCTTAATTATCTCCCCTTTGATTGAACCAGCACACACCAGTCATCATCAACAGAAATTTAAACTGTACATTTTATGCAATACTTGATCTCATATACATCACAAAGAAATCATCTGG
Source organism: Atrina japonica (assembly GCA_030159075.1). Taxonomy (NCBI): domain Eukaryota; kingdom Metazoa; phylum Mollusca; class Bivalvia; order Pterioida; family Pinnidae; genus Atrina; species Atrina japonica. Next base: position 1,015,506 of record BROG01000071.1, on the reverse strand, counting down.
TAGTTTAAATAACAAATGCACGTGTATTATATGAATAATCTTGCCAAAGGTAACCCTCAAAACTGTTAATCTGAATTCATCATTGTAACTTCATTAGTTCAAAGTTATTAACCATGTGTCAGGGACAACAAAAGGATACTGTAACAAGGATTCTTCAACCTGTTGCTAATCATGTGATTTTGTCATACAAACCATACACGTGGCTTTTTATTTTTACATGATGTTACCACCTACAGTAAGTAGTCCTGTACAAAATGATAATTCTTAGCTCAACAATGGGTCTGGTACACTGTGGGATATAATATACACAAATATTCATCATCACCAGTAGAATGTAATTTACACGAAAACTCTTCATCACAAAAACTTCATCACATATTCAGTGTAATTTATCCCCACGCATAAATTTCACCACTTAGAGTATTGGCAATTAAAATCTTTGTATCTGAGATGAGTCAGACCTAAGTGCTTCTATTTATTTCATATCCGAAAAAGTATCATGTAAATTTAAAAGGTCCTATTGCAGTTTTGGCATTGCTGCAACAGGTACCAAATCAATCAAGTTTAAAAAACCTCCTGATCTTGAGAACATGCATACAAAAGTTGTTTACATAAAAAGTAAACGTTAAATAAATATTTATTTTCCTATTCTTCATTCATCTCGAGATCCACTAGTGATCACAATGCTGATAAATGCTCGATTATATTCATCCGTTACCAGGAACTGAAATAAAACCCTGCAAAAAAAGTTGAAGTCACATTCTGTGGGTAACTTCCCAGTAGACCTTCGGCTTAATAGTCCAACATATTACCAGTGTCATATGAGATTTTGAACCCCATGATATTTTGAACCCGGGTTCAAAATATCGCTATGATATAATGAATCGCCCCATTCCATGATATATTGAACTCCCTATGTACTTTTGCTTATTTTTATGTTTATGAAAAAACAAAAATCTTAACAACAATAAATGATCAATAAATGATATTATAACAAAATAACTGAGGGTAGGGGTGTCACAGCCCCCCTCCTTCCCACTACTAGAAATTTAAATTATTCATTTGATATTTCATTCAGGGAGTAAAATTGACTGAAGGATCCAGGGGCCAGCCAAGCCCCTAGAACAACATACCTAGGGGCCAAGGTTGAAATTTAGGGGCCTAGCTATTTCTTCAGATACTTCATACAAAAAAAAAAATAATAAATAAATAAACCAAATTTCTCAATTTAATTCAAACTAATTTTTTTTTTCTATCTATCTAGCTTTTATCGTGCTGCATGCAATCATGAACATGTCTTTTACATGTACCAACCATTGACAATTTCCCGTCCATTTTGTTGAAGAGTGGTTGCAAATGCGACTGAGCGAGTGCTAATTTTACTCCCTGTTATTATAGTATTATGGCAAAATATCTTGCAAACTTTTAAGATCTGTACCAATAAACTATATATATTCTTGTTCCTTATATAAAGACCAGTTAATTGGTGCCAAATTAAATTCCCTGGGGTCATGCTTGGTACCTCCCTATCACTTGTACTCAAATATCTTGAAAACTGTTGAGATCCCCACCGTTAAAGCATATATATATATTTGTTCCATAGATTAAGACAAGTTAATTGGTGTTTAGAGTAAATCCCTGGGGTCATGCTGGGCACCATCCTTTCACTTGTTATCCAATATTTTCAAACCTCTTCAGATCCCCACCCATAAACTATATATATATTCTTGTTCCTTAAATTGGTAGCTCTGCATTCTGGGCACTGTCCTTTCACTTGTGACCAGATAACTACAAAACTATTTATATCCGAACCCCTTTACTATATATATATTTGTTCCTTTTTGTTTGTTTGTTTGTTGTTTAACGTCCCACTCAAGAATATTTCACTCATATGGAGACGTCACCAAATGCCAATGAAGGGCTTCAAATTTTGGCCTATGCTAGGCACTTACGGCCATTGAGCAGTGAGGGTTCTTTAACGTGCCAACACCTACTGGGACACGGGACCTCCAGATTTTACTGTCTCATCCGAAAGACAGGAAACGAACCTGTCGCTGGCGGGACTCGAACTCGCGACTTCACGATCCAGAGTCAAGGGCGCTACCGACTGAGCCAGGCCGGCTCTATTTTTGTTCCTTGTATCAAGACAAGTAAATTGGTGCTTAGTGTGAATCCCTGGGGTCATTCTGGGTATCCCCCATTCACTAGTGGTCAAATATCTTGAACATTTTTGAGATCCCCACCCTTAAACCATATAAATTCATGTTACTTACATAAAAAAAATTGATTGGTGTTTTGAGTAAATCCCTGGGGTCATCCTTGGCACTGCCCTTCCAAGAGTGGTCAAATATCTTAAAAACAGTTGAGATCCACACCCATAAAGCAAGTAAATTATTGTTACCTATATCAAAACCAGTTCATGTATGCTTAGTGTTAAGCTCTGGGGTCATCCTTGGCACCACCTTTCCAATAGTCGTCCAATATCTTGAAAACTGTTGAGGTCCCCACCCATAAACCATGTATATTCTTGTTACTTAAATCAAGAATTTTTTTCTAAAAATGTTTTTTGATATGTAAATTCATTTAAAATCAATATTTCATAGCTATCCAACCATAATTATTTCTGAATATGTCAATATGTCATGGCTATCCAACCATAATTATTTTTTAATGTCAGTACTAAGGGGGGGGGGGGAGGATGTCAAAATTTCGCAACTGTAATAAAATGACCCTCTTATGAAAATTTTTCTAAAAATGTCTATAGGCATGTTTCTTCATTTATAATTAATATTTAATGCTCATGTTATCATCACCTTTGCTGAATATATCAATACTAAAGGTAGGGGTCAAAATATCGCGGTCGCGATAACATGACCCCCATATGAAATTTTTTCTATAAATGTTTTTTGATATGTAACTTCATTTAGAATCAATATTTCATGGCTATCCAACCATAATTATTTTTGAATATGTCAGTACTAAGGGGGATCAAAATATCGTAGCTGTGATAAAATGACCCCCCCTATGAAAATTTTTCCTCAAAATGTCTATTGGCATGTTTATCATTTATAATCAATATTTCATGCCCATGTGAATACTTGGGGGGGGGTGTTTGGGTTTGTGTGTGTGTAGGGGGGTGTCAAAATATTACGACCACAATAAAATGGCCCTTCTATGAAAATTTTTCTAAAAATGTCTATTGGCATGTTTCTTCATTAATTAATATTTCATGCCCATTTGGTGATCACTTTTGCTGAATAAATTAATACTAGGGGGAGGGGGGTGTCAAATTAAACCGCGATAAAATGATCCCCGGGTCAGTCTATCGCAGGGGTCAAAATATTCAATGACACGTGCGTAGCAGCCAATTCTTAAACACCAGGGAACTTTTAGACGGGGAAAAAATTGGCTACTACAACGGTACAGGTCATCTGATGTCTGACAGACAGTTTGAAGGATAAAAACAGAAAGTTTTCTTATACTATAATAAAAAACTTCAACATATTTTACCCATCTCCAAGGTACATGTAATATGAAAAAGCTTCATTTTTTCTTTGATTCTCACGAAATTCAGAAGAAAGGAAAGCCTATTGAGCACATTATGAAATCATGATTATGATAACTTTCATATTTGTATAATCCCAGGTAAATAAAAGGTGAAAACATGATATTTGCACAACAAAATGCTGATGATTTAAAATCTTTTCTTACATCGTATGTCAGCAGAGTAAAACTCATATTTCACCTGTCCGAGACTCGTCTTATATCCTCTTTACAGCTTACTTTCATTTGATATTTTATTTCGTAATTTAGTATTTATTATAATCTTCTGTTGTATGTACATCACAATAATAACATACATATATATTTGTAAATTTGACAATATCTACACATTTGAGGGAATCTGATTTTATCAGATTAGTGCAGTGGTCGGGTGTCCGAGAAGCCCAGGGGTTAGCGCACTCTCGCTTTACAGCAATGTGACATGGGTTTGATCCTTGAATTAGAAAGGGGAGTATGTGAGAAGGCATGGCGGTTGCCAAGTCAGACATGTGGGGTTTCTCCGGGTTCTCCATTTTCCTCCCACGGCAATGACTAATATCAGGTCCAAAGAGAGATATTATTATAAGTTGACATAACTTGTTTGTTAATCACTGTAAAATGAATAAAGCTTAGACTCAAACATAATCTGATTTTAGTACTGACATTCTTATCTTTTCATTTTACCCAAAAAGTTACAATTCACATTTTTATATACCAACTACTTATACAAAATATTTTACCATTGAAATCAATAAAATGATTTCCATCCAACTTTTTATTTCATGTTTTTTATTTGTGATATAATTACTTTGATTTCAGAATGTTTCTCTGCATGCTGAAGGCAATATACAAAAAAATGGCTTCCTCCTGATTTGAACGTAGTATCTATGATGTGACATAATGATAAAATTCATTGGTTAACAAAAAATATCAGAGCTGTTGATGTTTATAATAAAATAAAAAAACAAAACAAAACAACTAGAGGAAGCATGACAAAAATAAGGACATTTTGAATTGTTCTCTGTAATTTGATATTATATTTTTCAAAACATCTATGGAGAATCATTTCTAACACAGTTTTGATTAAACTTATACCATAGACTCAAAATGTCTAACAATTTCATTGTAAATTTGCTCATAATGTTAATTTTTTTTAAAGATTTAGCAATTTTGATAGAAAATTAAATTCTCTATGTGATAATTCCCCATTTATGCAATCAAAGGGACATTAAAACTTTGAATCCCTCAAAACCTATCAGTACTATAAAACTAGAGGCTCCCATAAGCCTGTATAGCTCACCTGGACTATACTGACCAAGTTTAGTTTCGCTTTGCAAAGCATTTCCAGATGTGTTTCCCATAGGATCTAAACTATGTTATCCATTGGAAGCCTTCTTGGATGGGACATGGACCTGCTGAACACAATTTTTACAGGGAATCAACCAAATACTATTGTGACTAAGTTTGGTTCCAACTGGCCTGGTGGTTTCAGAGGTCGAGAATATCTCTGAATGTGTTTTCCCATTGGGTTCAATGTTTAACCATGTTTTGCGCTGATGGCAATGTCCTTTTTTTGGCGGTTGGGCAAAATTTTAGCAATCTTACTAAAGGACCTAAAATGCATCATTCATATTAAGTTTCATCCAACTTGGTTCAATAGTTTTAGTGGAGATGATCTAATCATGTTTTCTCAATAGGGTCCAGTTTTAAAGTAAGGCATGTCCTGCATTGGTAGCCATGGTTTTTTTTTGGGGGGGTGGTAGATCAGACAAAGAAGACAGAGAAGATGATAAAAAAATGATGTAAAAAGTTTACAGACAGATGACAGACCCCAAGTGATGACAAAAGTGCACATGGCTTTTGGCTAGCTAGTTTTAATTCATTTTGTATCATTTAGAAAAAATATTGAAAAAACCCAAAAATCATTAAAAATAAACATTTCAGGAGAAATAACTCAAAATCGGGTCATCAGACTCACCCCAAATTTTTAGGGTAGATATATCTTATGTCTTGTCGATCATTTCCACTTAATTAATTTTGACATGTTTTGTATTTGAGCTAATTGCCAAAAACTCCAAAACATCATTAAAAATTCAACATTTCAAGGTCAATAAATACAAAATCGGGTCAACCGACTCATCAGAAAATTACAGGGTAGATAGATCTTGTCTTGTCGATCATTTCTGCTTAATTAATTTTGACGTTTTGTATTTGAGTTAATTGCCAAAAACTCCAAATCATCATTAAAAATTCAACATTTCAAGGGCAATAACTCAAAATCAAGTCAACCGACTCATCTGAAAATTACAAGGTAGATAGATCTTGTCCTGTCGATCATTTCTGGCAAATTAGTTTTGATGCTAAAAAATGCAGTTTTAATCATATGTTCTATCTATAGCTATGGTGGCCATGTTGGATGGTCAACAAGCATATCAGATACAATTTTGAATCTAGATACCCCAAGGATGTGTGTGGCCAAGTTTGGCTCCATATGGCCTGGTGGTTCCAGAGGAGAAGATTTTTTAAAAAAGTTTATGTCAGACGGACGACGGATGTCGGACAACAAGTGATGGCATAAGTTCACTTGACCCTTTGGGTCATGCGAGCTAATGAAACAATGGAAAATTCAAAACAGAAACTTCTAACAATAATGGCCGATGGTGATAATGAAATTGTATGAAATTAACTTTTTAATATTATTTTGAAAAAACGTGGTTTTAAATGAAACTTATAGAGAGAAATAGAGATCAAACAATGAGCGTTATTTGATTATCATGTTTCTCTAACTTTCGTTAGTTAATTTTCAAAATTTGAAAAGACACGAGATTTACAGACTGTCTTTTCAAAATTTTGAAAATTAACTAACGAGAGTCAGATAAACGTGATGATCAACTAACACTCATTGTTAAATCTGTTTCTACCATAACTGAAAACTGCTTATTGGTAGTATGGTGTACTAAGGATTATTAGCCTACATCACATCTAGACACTATCGAGTTCGGAGTTTCATGACCGCGTCAAACTTTTGCGTCCCTTCAATCTCCAGATTACATCAATATGTCAAAGGTACGAAGCCCAACATTGTTACAGACATCAATAAAGGACCGTTTTCCCTCCAGTTACTTTAATCACCAACTTTTGTCTGCCGACAACTGGTCTGACGCAACTTCATGTACAAACATTTCATTACAGTAATAGCGCGGGCTAAGCCTCCTATTGGTAACAGTCAACTCTGGATTTTACAAAGTCCAGGGGACATTGAAAATTGTATAGTACAATCCTTACTTCATATAAAGCAAAATGCGGATTTCCATGTTGTATTTAATTTTCAGCTGACATCACTTCAGCATGATCATACATATAATGCTACAACAAAAATAGTACTGAAAGTAAAACATGATAAATCCATGTTGTCCATACAGCTCAGAAGATTTAATTTTATTCATTTCCTAGTAAAGAAATCAGTTATTTCCCTTTGTTCCTTTCATATTTTATCTTATCCCCGTAAGCATATAGTTCACTAACACTGTCAAATAGCCTAACCGTTGTTTGACATTTTTCCGAACCTGTGAATTTTATTCAGACTGTCTTAAAACTCACTGGCTGATGCAGGCTTTTGTTTAGGGACTTCTGTTCCACTGTCACTACTAAAGTGGTCAATGTTTTAATTAAAATTAGCTTGTTTTATTTCATTGACAATGTCCTGGTCGGTAATTTCCTCTGTTGTTATTTCATCATTGTCAACACAACAAAGTCATTGAAGGAAACTAGCAAGTCCGGGTCAACCGCTTGCCATTCATTGGCCAATATTGCAAGGGGTGTGTCATCATTACTATCCAAGCTGTCAATCACATGCTCAGTGTCTAAAACCTGACTTACGGAAGCAATTTTTAATTGTCTGAGGTGTTAAACTTCGATAAGCACGATAGATCCGGTCACATTAATTTCAGTACATTAATTTTAGGTGTGATTTTTGGTCGAAACATTTCAACATGTACTTGATAAGAAATTGCCGATACTTCTGTTTCGGGTTGAAAATTATGCCCTGACCTTGATATCTTGACACGACATCTGTCATATAAATCACAATGAATAACTATATGTTGTATGCAAGTTGTTTTTACTTGCAAAGAAACAAAAATGTTTTCTCGCATGTTAATATGTATTATCGACAACTTACTTGAAAGCGTTGAAAACCCCCGCCGGGGACCTCATCAGCATATCGCAGAATGAAATATTTTGTACATAGCGACTTCGTTAATACAGGTAACTTTTGTATACAATTATATAGGGGCTCAGTAGGGGATTCGTCAAGACATCTTAAAACCCGATGTATCGTTAAATGTGACCTCGTAGAATGTGGAGTTGACTGTATTTGTAAATGTTATCAAACAGACAGCCATACATAAGAGAATAAATTGATGAATGAATTAAGTAAAACGTTTCATGGTTTTAAGACAAGAGGCCCAAGAGGACTTATTTCACTCACCTGAGAACCATCTACAAATATGGAAAGAAGACCAAATAAATATTTACCTTGATCTGGACAAAAAAGAGAACTGTGAGCACTTGCTTCCTGTAAAGTTTGGTCAGGGGGTCACTTAAGAAAAAACATTAAATTTAAGCCCTGCTACTTCAAGCAAGTGAAAACCTAACTGCAGACAAAATATCCAAAATCTTTTTAAAATTTTTCAAAAGTTATCTGTTAATAGATAATGGATTAAGCTGATGGTTAACATTATTTTCGTTTAATTTTAGATATTTTTGGTTAGGGTCACTGGATAGAATTTCTGTCTGTTATAGTATATGAGATAAATATATGTAAAGGGAAGTAACTCCTGTAAGGGCCACCCAGATAATTCAAGTCATGATTTTTCCAAGCTTATGCATTATAAATTAATTATTCATTAAAAATAAATTTTAAAAAATCATAAATTTCGTAAAGCACCATTTATTATATTTTTATCATAAAATATATCTGTTAATGGATAAGAAAGGCATGTTAAGCATTGAATTATATATTATATAACTTGTACAGTTATAACCATTTACACTCAACAACACTGGAAATGGAGTTTGGTTATAGTGCGTTGGATACAAATAGGACAAGGTTTTTGGTGATTTTCTCAAAGGCATTCATATCTGGAACCATTATCTTACATAAAATGAATTCGCTTGCACAATACATAACTACAAAGAATTTACTATGCAAATCCATTCGCAAGATTGAGTTCTGTACTCTTGGGAAATCTTCAAATTTTCTGTCTTTTTACAACAATGGTTTAAAATAATCAGCAGAACAGCCTGTATTACCTACTTTTTTGTCATGTGAACACAAGTGGCCAATCAACTGAAGGGAAACATGTTTACCATATGCATATTTAATATAAAGAACCTTTTTCACATGGTTTAGATAAATTTGAAGGGGTTGTGTCAAAGTTTCTTTTGGAGAGGAATGCCAACTGGGCTAAGAGCAGTTTTAGTAGTGCATTGTAGTATCTTGGGAATAAGGAAACAGTTCGACAGAATTTGAGTTTTAAGCATCAATGTGAGTTAGGTCTGAATATATGCTTTATTTGTGGAGAAGTTCTAGTTTTGGACATAGGGAAACAGATCTAGGTGGTGACATCATGTTCCATATAAATGGTGTTTATATATTTGCAAAGTTTAAAATCAAATCATATAATCGGTTCTAACATGAGGTCTTGTGTAGGACAATTCCGCTAAGCATCAGACTTAGACTTGATTGACTTGGTGACTTCACCAATGTTTCGGTCTCATTTGCAGACTGGTTAATGCTGCAACATCCTCGGTAAGGCCTACCTTGGATGGGAAAACATATATAAATCAATGTTACAATAAATTTATTTATTTATTTAATTAATTTATTAAATTTTATTCATTTAGGCCTATTTATTTACAAAAACAATCGATACCGAAACAAATTATGTATTTCAGGTAATTTTCGCAAATTATTTAAATGTACATGCATTATGTAATACTTTAGATCGCTGATCGCATTTCAAGTTAAATTCACCCTTTGCACAGAATATACCATGTTCTTTTCTGGAGTGCAAATGAATACCTCTGCTCCTCTTCTCTAGGCCTAGATCCATAAAGGTCACGTAATGTGCAAACAAGCTGGGTATCAGTTTTGTACATTTACTAGTATTTCACGAAAAACCGAGGTTTGAACAATCTAAATAATTTTATAATTTTGGCTTTCTGAGACGACCCCTATATGGTTCACACGTCATCACCGTTGTTCAATTTAGTAACTAAAAACATCAGAATATAGGTAAACATCGACCAGTATTTTATAGACAACTTTCACATATCTGGACAAAAAATTTTGAAAATTGTGTATGTTTTGTGAAGTATATTTAGAAATACTTTGATGTACATTATTAGTACACATGGTTTTTGTTTTCTGCAAAAATCTGACTTTTTTCTGTCCTATATGTATTCAAACGCACTATATATGAATAATAAAACATGTACATATAAAATATCGTCAAATGCTAAACTATATTCACATGTATTACAAAATTACTTAACAACAAAACAATTAATGATAAATCTAATCAACTGAAATACAAAAATAATTCTGAGTAATGTATTCCGAGGTCGAATTTCACATTTCTTACTCACTAGTCAGTCAGACTAGTCGGATACAAATTTGACTACTGTAATCCTATGACAAATTCACTAGCCCAAAAGTAATACAAAGAATTACCAAACTGGCACATATTTAATTGGTATCAGAATTACTGAATTGGTATAGCCCCGTGCCAAAAGTATTCAGGATTTTTATGCAATGGCAACGTTCTCACTATGTGCTTTGATCAGGGAATGGGTGATAACTCTAATCATATGCCATTTTGGCCATTCAAATTTCTACAGAGGTCTAGTGACATCAGAAGTGAAGTCACCGATAAGTTTTTATAGTCTGTACTGCACAATGTAATGTAAATAAACCATTTATTCACAGTGAGTAGGAAACCAACAGAAATCTCAGATGACGTGAAAAATATAATTATTGAAATGAAATCAGATGGACAAAAAACGTTAGTTATTGAGAATGTATTACGAATACTTGAGTCAACCATCAGATCTATTTGGAAAAAATATTTGTCAACTGGTAAAATCAAAACTTTGAAAAGAAATGGACGCCCGCGGAAGCTGTCAAAAACGGGATCACTTCTGGATCATTCATCAAAGATATTTTGACACGGGAGAGTTTAAAAAGGCACTCTCAGGCTGGTGAATGGAAATATCTATGTTGATAAATACATTTCCATTTTAGAAGATCAACTTTGGCTTGTTATTGTCCGACAATTTCTTAATAAAACCTATCGTTTTCAAGATGGAAACACCCCTGTCCATAGAACTCATATTGCTCAACAATACAAACAACAAAATAATATTCCCACAAATGTTTAGCCAGCTCAATCACCAGCAACATTACAAACAAAAAAATATAATTCCCACAAATGTTTAGCCAGCTTAATCATCAGACATTAATATAATTGAGAATTTATGGCTCAAAATAGAAAAAAAAACTGTGCAATATCAAGCTTCAAGTACCAAGAATCCTGAGGAATTGTTTGACATGATTTTACAGATCTAGAATTCCTTCAATGAAAACTACATTAATTTGTTGTAGGAATCTATTTCTAGTGGACTATTAGCTGTAATTAAGTCCAAAGGTCATCTCATCAAGTGTTGATAAAAGTTAGTCAGTTTTTATCATACAATTTTATGTTTATTTTCATTAGGCACATCCTTGTCTGCCATTTTGAGAAACCGCGAATAGTTTTGGCATAGCACTGTAGTTTTATTAAGTCATCCATTAATGTGTTGTTATGTTCTCATGAGTCAATGGGTATACCCCCAGTGAAAGAACCAGGGATGAGCCCAACGGTACTGTCAAAAGATATATACATGAATGATTGACCTGGGTATACCCCCAGAGAAGGAACCAGGGATGAGCCCAACGGTACTGTCAAAAGATATATACATGAATGATTGTCCTGTGTATACCCCCAGAGAAGGAACCAGGGATGAGCCCAGTGGTACTGTCAAAAGATATATACATGAATGATTGACCTGGGTATACCCCCAGAGAAGGAACCAAGGATGAGCCCAGTGGTACTGTCAAAAGATATATACATGAATGATTGACCTGGGTATACCCCCAGAGAAGGAACCAAGGATGAGTCCAGTGGTACTGTCAAAAGATATATACATGAATGATTGACCTGGGTATACCACCAGTGAAGGAACCAGGGATGAGCCCAGTGGTACTGTCAAAAGATATATACATGAATGATTGACCTGGGTATACCCCCAGAGAAGGAACCAGGGATGAGCCCAGTGGTACTGTCAAAAGATATATACATGAATGATTGACCTGGGTATACCACCAGAGAGGGAACCAGGGATGAGCCCAGTGGTACTGTCAAAAGATATATACATGAATGATTGACCTGGGTATACCCCCAGTGAAGGAACCAGGGATGAGCCCAACAGTACTGTCAAAAGATATATACATGAATGATTGATCTGGGATACCCTTTGAAAAGGAACCAGGGATGATCCCAGCGGTACTGTCAAAAGATATATACATGAATGATTGACCTGGGTATACCCCCAGTGAAGGAAACAGAGATGATCCCAGATCCCAGGTATTGTCAAAAACTATACAAGTCAATTCTGGATAAACAGACACCTTTAGTTATTTATGAACTATGGCAATATATTGAGACTGACAATTAATCGAAATCCTGCATCTAGGAGAAAATAGTGTAACTGTTCTGGTAAATGAAGAGGACAAAGGTCGATAGTTCATACTTAAGTAAATACCTTATTTATTTAATTCTTCAATGGTCCGGTCTTACTACAGCTTCCTGGTTGAAGCAGATGATTTCTAGCCACCAATTAGCTGCTTCATTGACAAAAGACCCGTTTACCCTTATGGAATCATGTCAGTATTTTTTTTTGTCAGTATTTTGGGGCATTAGTCAGTATTTTCTCTTCTGAGCAGATAGTAGAGTAAGAAATATGAAGAATATATCATATGTGCAAGTCTAATATATATATATATATATAACATGTAGCTTTAGGAAATAGCAGTGGGTATATACACCATTTACTCCATTTTTCCGATAGGTCCCTTTAAATAATCCCTTTAGACACTTGGATCGGTGAAATATTTTCTAGAATTGGGTGGGACTCCAAAAGGAACTCTTTCCTTTTTTTTGGCTAATTAAAATATAATAACTCTTTCTTTTCATGAGTTAACATGCAATTTACTGCATAAAATCTCAAAAACATTCATAAAAAACGAAACAAAATTTTATTTTTTTCAGGAAATATGGCATTAAATGCCCTAACAAATAAATCACTTGCCCGACTATGGATACTCAGGGACAGAAGTCAAAGAAAGTTCAGGTAGGCAACCAAATATCAATTTACAGCAGTGTTTCTGCATGGGTAATGGGCCTAGTTTTTTGGTGTGGTAATTCAGAGTTATTTGGAGACAAGAAAATTTTCATAGAAACATTGAATTTTAGTAGCTTTGAAAGGTCAATAAGTTGTTTACTTTGAGTTTGAATGTGTCGTTGACAATCATTGCAACCAGCAGGACTATAGGATACAATGCAGCTACAATAAAGTCAATGGTAGGAACGCTGCAATACACCATATCGCCCTTTTTTGTATGGGGCAATACGGGTCTTAATTATTTTAATCTCATTTCCTTTTTTGCTAACACATTGATCAGTCTCAGGAACTTTTATTTTCAATAGTATTCCAATTTTTATCTGCGGTAAACGTCGCAATAACTGTTAGGCCTAGATATATATCAGGTATTCTAAACACTTTACATCAACGTAGGTTTAACCACAAAAGTGCATTGTTAACATAGAGTTACTAAACTTGGACTTTAATGAATAACTAAACAAATATTTTTGTACAGATTTAACAGATCCATAATTTTATTTCCTTAATCCGTATTCTGTATTATTGCTGGAAATTTCATAAAAAAAATATGGACAATCCATACAAGTAAACAGGTCTGTGACAGCGATCACCTATGGCGACACATTGAGACAACCGATACTTTGAAATGGAAGTTTGTTCTAAAAATAGAGGTTGATGGTGACATGAGGTTTGGTGGAAGCAGGAAAAAGGTTCCTGAGATAATGTGGCATTATTGCAAGAATGGTGATTTACTGATAGGTGATAATTCGAGAATTGACTGTAAATGAATGATTAATCCAAGGATGTGTCCAGTGGAAGAACCGTGGCGGAGCCCAGCAGTAATTTAATAAGATAGATATATATACATGAATGATTGATCCGGGGGATACATACAGCGGATTAATGGAACTAGACAAAAACTGGATGTTCCCTCACCTTGACTTGTAGTATTACATGGTTTAAGTAGTACCAGTATCCAGGGATGTGTCCGACATGTACAGTAAAACCTGCTTTAGTGACCACCTGTGTATAGAGAGCACCTAGTCACAAAGACCACTTTTTGCTGTCCCTAATAATATCATTTCTGTACAAATCAACTTCTATATAAGACCACCTCCCTATAAAGACCAGTTTTGCTTTGTCCCCAAGGCAGACTTTATATACTGATTTCACTGTAAATGAATTTGCAATTACAGCTGACAGTAAAATTTAACTTTAAATTTGACAAATTAATAGGACCTGCGATGCACCAAGTCATTTCTTTTATGTATTCAGAGAATACTTAAGATATCATTATCGGTATCTGGATGGGAGAGAGAAAACTTCCAAAAAAAAAATTTAATTTGAAAATGTCAAATCTTAAATTTGCAATTGTTTAAAATTTGAACATACATGTATCTACTAGTCTGAATTTGAGTAGAATCACCAAACAGTCCCAGTATATGTATATAAGAAATACTAAATATGGACGTACATGCATATTAAAATTATGTAGTAAACAAAAGCAACATATTCTAAGAAATAATCACATGGTGATGATGGGGATGGTGGGAAGGTTCAATTAAAAATTTTAGTTATTGAACTCGTTAATAGCACTGATCTGGTAACAAATATTCAAACGCATATCATTTTCACTAAAAACCTTTGGTCAATTGAAATCATGTGACTCCTAATTCTGCAGAACATTGAAGTATCTATAGAAACCGATTCAGAAAACCCCTGTAAATTAATTGAATCTTACATTGGTATGTAAAGTGGATAGGGAAATTTCCACCCGAGTGGTTTGTTTGTTTGTTTGTTTATTGTTGTTTAACGTCCCATTCAAGAATATTTCACTCATATGGAGACGTCACCAAATGCTGGTGAAGGGCTTCAAATATTGGCCTATGCTCAGCACTTACAGCCATTGAGCAGTGAGGGTTCTTTAACGTACCAACACCTACTGTGACACAGGACCACGGTTTTTACTGTCTCTTCCGACAGACAGGAAACCAACCTGCCGCCGGCTGGACTCAAACTCACGACACCCGAGTGGTAAGAATCTGGTTATCTAATTCGAGGATCACCCATGTTTGATTATTTTTCTGTCATGTTTCAAGTGCAATTTTATGTAGAATATACACAAATAAACTATGAAGTCAGACGTAACTATTTATGCTCTGCACTCTCATTAGGCATGCACAGAAGCTGTACATCATAAAATTGTATTGTGATGACATATTGCATGTAGCTTGTCAATACCCTGGGGGTGGACAAAGAAATCATTCCCTGTTAAAAAAAGAATATCAGTAATATTGGTGAATGATCACTGATCATTCCAAATATATAAATGTTATGTTCTTAGTAACCTTTACCATTCAGAAATGACCTTGAGTGACCTATGTCTGAAAGTCTCTGTACGTAGGAGCTTTGTGTGAAATATGATAAAATTCTGATGAATGGTTTAAGAGATATTAGGCCGTTCCCAATATTTTAGGGATATATGCTGAGTTACTTTGACTTTTCAGAAATGATTTTGAGTGATTTTTGTCCAAAAGTCCTTGTTCCAAGGAGCATTTGTGTGAAATATGATAAAATTCTGTTAAATGGTTTTAAAGAGATATAAACTCAGACAGACAGATGGACACAACAGCGACTATGCGTTCCAACCAAATTCCATTGGAGGTAAGATAATCAGCAATATGTGCAAAACCTTATATTAATACAGGAATATTTTTCCTCCAAAATTACATCCGATCTTGGGTATATTCCCAATGGCAGGCAAATCATATCTTTTTTCCCAAAAAAGTTTTGCTACAAATTCCCAGTCATGAATATAATATAATATTTTTTCATCATTTCTCATGTTTACACTGATATTTTCAATCACCATTTTGGGCAACAAGTTCTGAATTTTGAGCCTTATGTTGCAAATTTCTCATTTTTGGTGCCATGATAATGTTTCCAAAATGGACAGAAAAAGCCCATCAATATCAAAAGAATAATGGTAATGTAATAAGTGTAGTTGTGTCCAAACTATAATTACATAAATAAACATTAGATGTGATTTAACGAGAAAGTCTTGACCTTACCTGACAATCCATAACTCAAGCAAATATTTTAGAATGTTGACCAAGATCCAAATCATCTGAAATGATATACACATAGATTTAAAGTTTTCTGGGGTCTCTGTAACCAAGTACTTTAAACCATGAAGTCTCTCCCTTCTTGTCAGCACAATTTTGAGTCCCACTTGAACCTAAGTGGATTTTGTAAGAAAGTTTGCCAGTTTACTTGCAGCAGGTAGGTGGTCACTTTATTCCCCTGTACTACATAACTGTGGATTTTCCTCCACCACTAAATACTGGCATAAAACAATGTTCAAAATTCATATTCTTCCTGTGTATTTTCTCCTTCATCAAGATTCTGGTTTTTTTTTAATTTGGTGTAAAACGACATTCAAATTAAAATTCAACAGTTTAAATCAGTTAAACAAATTCCAGCATGACTCCAGCATGACTCGAACCTGCATTGACAGGAAGTGGGAGACGTCATAGATCGAAGCGCAATGCTTTAACCAATTAGATTAACTGAAATAATACAAACTGATATATATAGATAGAGTTTAGTAAAACTTGAGGAGAAACTAAAGTGAATTTATGTAAAGTAAATTATAACAGACATACAAACAACTAAACAGACAATGTACAAACAACCAAAAGGACAGACAATACCAAAACAACCAAAAGGACAAACAATATCAAAACAACCAAAAGGACAAACAATATCAAAACAACCAAAAGGACAGAAAATCAAAACAACCAAAAGGGCAGAAAATGTACAAACAATGGAAAGGACAGACAATATCAAAACAACTAAAAGGACAAACAAAATCAAAACAACCAAAACGACAAACAAAATCAAAACAACCAAAAGGACTAACAATGTACAAACAACCAAAAGGACAAACAACATTAAAACAACCAAAAGGACAAACAATATCAAAACAACCAAAAGGACAAACAATATCAAAACAACCAAAAGGACAAACAATATCAAAACAACCAAAAGGACAAACAATATTAAAACAACCAAAAGGACAAACAAAATCAAAACAAACAAAAGGACAGACAATATCAAAACAACCAAAAGGGCAGAAAATGTACAAACAACCAAAACAAACAAAATCAAAACAACCAAAAGGACTAACAATGTACAAACAACCAAAAGGACAAACAACATTTAAACAACCAAAAGGACAAACAATATCAAAACAACCAAAAGGACAAACAATATCAAAACAACCAAAAGGACAAACAATATTAAAACAACCAAAAGGACAAACAATATTAAAACAACCAAAAGGACAAACAAAATCAAAACAAACAAAAGGACAGACAATATCAAAACAACCAAAAGGGCAGAAAATATCAAAACAACCAAAAGGACAAACAATATCAAAACAACCAAAAGGACAAACAATATTAAAACAACCAAAAGGACAAACAATATCAAAACAACCAAAAGGACAAACAATATCAAAACAACCAAAAGGACAAACAATATCAAAACAACCAAAAGGACAAACAATATTAAAACAACCAAAAGGACAAACAATATCAAAACAACCAAAAGGACAAACAATATCAAAACAACCAAAAGGACAAACAATATCAAAACAACCAAAAGGACAAACAATATCAAAACAACCAAAAGGGCAGAAAATGTACAAACAACCAAAAGGACAAACAATATCAAAACAACCAAAAGGACAGACAATATCAAAACAACCATAAGGACAAACAATATCAAAACAACCAAAAGGACAAACAATATCAAAACAACCAAAAGGACTGACAATATCAAAACAACCAAAAGGACAGACAATATTAAAACAACCAAAAGGACAAACAATATCAAAACAACCAAAAGGACAAACAATATTAAAACAACCAAAATGAAAAACAAAATCAAAACAACCAAAAGGACAGACAATACCAAAACAACCAAAAGGACAAACAATATCAAAACAACCAAAAGGGCAGAAAATGTACAAACAACCAAAAGGACAAACAATATCAAAACAACCAAAAGGGCAGAAAATGTACAAACAATGGAAAGGACAGACAATATCAAAACAACTAAAAGGACAAACAAAATCAAAACAACCAAAAGGACAGAAAATCAAAACAAACAAAAGGACAAACAAAATCAAAACAACCAAAACGACAAACAAAATCAAAACAACCAAAAGGTCAAACAATATTAAAACAACCAAAAGGACTAACAATATTAAAACAACCAAAAGGACAAACAAAATCAAAACAAACAAAAGGACAAACAATATCAAAACAACCAAAAGGGCAGAAAATGTACAAACAACCAAAAGGACAAACAATATCAAAACAACCAAAAGGACAAACAATATCAAAACAAACAAAATCAAAACAACCAAAAGGACAAACAAAATCAAAACAACCAAAAGGACAAACAAAATCAAAACAACCAAAAGGACAAACAAAATCAAAACAACCAAAAGGACAGACAATATCAAAACAACGAAAAGCACAAACAAAATCAAAACAACCAAAAGGACAAACAAAATCAAAACAACCAAAAGGACAAACAAAATCAAAACAACCAAAAGGACAAACAATGTACAAACAACCAAAAGGACAAACAATATCAAAGCAACCAAAAGGACAAACAAAATCAAAGCAAACAAAAGGACAAACAATGTACAAACAACCAAAAGGTACAAACAACTAAAAATCCTATGTACAACAACAGAAAGGACAGAAAATATCAAAACAACCAAAAGGACTGACAATGTTGATACAACCAGAATGACAATGTACAAACAACCAAAAGAACAATTTACAACATTGGAAAGGATAGACAGTATAGAAACAACTGAAAGGATAGACAATATCAAAACAACAAAAAGGACATTATACAAGGACCAAATGGACATGAAAACAAACAGACAATGACCATAAAACCAATTGTACAAAACAATCATAGGACAGACAACGTACAAACAACCAAAAGGACAGACAGAAAATTACAAAATACAATTACAAAAAAACAAAAGGAAAGACAGACAATGTACAAACAAACTAAAGGAAAGACAATGTACAAACAAACTAAAGGAGAGACAGAAAATGTACAAACAACCAAAAGGAGGGACAGGAAATGTACAAACAACCAAAAGGAGGGACAGAAAATGCACAAACAACCAAAAGGAAAGACAGAAAATGCACAAACAACCAAAAGGACAGACAGAAAATGCACAAACAACCAAAAGGAAAGACAGAAAATGCACAAACAACCAAAAGGAGGAACAGAAA
Source organism: Atrina japonica (assembly GCA_030159075.1). Classification (NCBI taxonomy): domain Eukaryota; kingdom Metazoa; phylum Mollusca; class Bivalvia; order Pterioida; family Pinnidae; genus Atrina; species Atrina japonica. The sequence continues at coordinate 996,151 of BROG01000071.1, read as the reverse complement.
ATGCACAAACAACCAAAAGGAGAGACAGAAAATGCACAAACAACCAAAAGGAGAGACAGAAAATGCACAAACAACCAAAAGGAGGGACAGAAAATGCACAAACAACCAAAAGGAGAGACAGAAAATGCACAAACAACCAAAAGGAGAGACAGAAAATGCACAAACAACCAAAAGGAGAGACAGAAAATGCACAAACAACTAAAAGGGGATACAGAAAATGTACAAACAACCAAAAGGAGAGACAAAAAATTTACAAACACCAAAAGGAGAGACAAAAAATTTACAAACAACTAAAGGAGGGACAGAAAATGCACAAACAACCAAAAGGAGAGACATAAAATGCACAAACACCAAAAGGAGGGACAAAAAATGTACAAACAACCAAAAGGAGAGACAGAAAATGCACAAACAACAAAAAGGAGAGACAAATTGCACAAACAACCAAAAGGAGGGACAGAAAATGCACAAACAACCAAAAGGAGAGACAGAAAATGCACAAACAACCAAAAGGAGAGACATAAAATGCACAAACAACCAAAAGGAGGGACAAAAAATGTACAAACAACCAAAAAAGGAGACAGACAATGCACAAGCAACCAAAAGAAGGGACAGAAAATGCACAAACAACAAAAAGGACAAACAGACAATGTTTGTCACTAGGGATATTTAGTATTGCATGATACATCGTTTAATATGGAATTTTGGAACAAATGCCATCAATGACAGCTGATATTAGTTTATGAGTACATACATTTGCTTTCTTGATGTATCATTACTTGTAAATTACTTTTATGTTCAAGTAAAATTATGATACAATCTGTAGCAGGATCTCGTAGATTTATTCACCGACTTTTACTGCCAACGAGGAGTTCATCTTGTGACCATTATGACGCCATTAATTTTTATTTATGGGTCACTTGCTACTTTATTGTGACAATCACACAAGATTTGTGCACCAGGGAAAACTTTGTTTTATGCAACACTGAAAGAAAACAGAATAAAAAATCATCATTAGAGAGGAGCAACTCCTCACCTGAGTGCAACAGGTTCTGTAAAGGGGAAAAATAACTTGCAGTGTTAATATTTGCTTTATTCACGATTTTGATGAAGTTAAATATATACTGAAATGGTGATAAGTTTCAATGAACTTATAGTTCTCATATTTGTGCACTAAATAAACATCATGCTTGAAAAGCTATGTTTGAGAGTTTAAATCATGATAATTGTACGTCCATTTATTTATTACGGGTTTATCCAAAGGTTCAAGTCTTGGAACTAATACCTATCATAGCGTTTTGTTTTCTTTTGAATGAGGTTGTAGTTGTTGAATGTTGTATTGATGTTAAACGTCCCACTCAAGAATCTTTCACTCATACAGAAAGGTCACCAAATGCAGGTGAAGAGCTTCAAGTTTTGGCCCATGCTCAGCACTTACAGCCATTGAGCAGTGAGGTTCCATTAATGTGCCTACCAATACGGTGAAATGGGACCTCGATTTTTACTGTCTCATCTGAAGGACAGGAAGAAGGTTGTAAATATTTTATATTTAGTTGAGACTTATCAAAAATATAAAAAATGCATGTTCAAGGATATTGGGTATTGTATTAAAGTGGTTTACAGTTCATTTCACAATTTTGGAACAAATGCCATCAATGACAGCTGATATTGGTTTATAAGTACATACTTTTGCTTTTTTGATGTATCATTACTTGTAAATTACATTTATGTACATGTACATGTTCAAGTGAAATCATGATACAATCTGTAGCAGGATCTCGTAGATTTATTCACCGACTTTTACTGCCAATGAGGAGTTGATCTTGTGACCATTATGACGCCATTAATTTTTATTTATGGGTCATTTGCTATTTTATTACAAGATTTGTGCACCAGGGAAAACTTTGTTTGATAGAACACTGAAAGAAAACAGAGCAAAAAGGTCATCATTAAAGGGGAATAACTCCTGAGTGAAACAGGTACTGTAATGGGGAAAAATAAAATTCTGTTTTAGTATTCCCCATATTCACAGTATTGATCTAGTTATATATACTGGATTGAAATTACATTTGTTATTAGTCAATCATAATGCACAGATTCTAACCAATCATAGCAACCTTCTTGCAATATAAGCAGGCTGATTGATGGTACAAAAAAAAGTCTTCATGCGAGATCTGGTGTCTTGAATCTCAATAGGAACCCTGTACGGGAATTTTGCAATGTAAGAAACCCAGCCACAAAAATAAAGACGAGAAAAATGTAATGTACATCTATCAATTACTTGAATTGTATTCAATCATTAGCACCTAGTCAAGTTAATCCATGTTTTATTGTTTTCATCTATACCTATACAAAGGACCCATATACACATTACAATACACATCCTACAGGATGTCTTTTGCAGGAACTGGAGGTATTTTGATGCTGCTTCAAATCTAAAAGTTTGAAAAGCAACAATTGTGTAAGGAATATTAAAAATGTGAAAATTATGACCCATTAAAATAAACCACTACAGGTTATCAGTCAAATTAAAATATCCATGTATCCATGTATCTAGCCAATAATCTTTGTCTTTCTTTATATATAGAATAAATGTTCAGATAAAAAATTTACAGGAAAACAACAAGGGCCTTTTTCACAGTTTGTCTGGAAATGATATTAAGATTTTCTTTTTATTTAAAATTACGGAAATTATTTTTAGTATTTGTTAGTTTTTAGTATTTACATCAATACCAAATTAATTTGAATAGACGTACATCAATTTCAAACAATTTAAACACCTAAACAAATCTATAATTCCTCTTCCTGAGCAAATATGTTTATTTAAAGAACTCACAAAGCCTTTTACACTCTATAGCTCTTTTTTTTTAACATCTTGACCATTTTCAGGATATTATTTTTAAAACAACAAAATGAAAAAAATGTTTTTAAGTTAAAAGAAATAATTTATGAACAATAAAATATTACTTAGAATTTTTTAAAACGCTGTATATGACCACCTTCAAATGACAAAAATAAAGATACATGTATTATAGGGCCTAATCCATAGCAACAAATGTAATGTATAGTAAAACCTGTATATGAGGGTCACCCAAGGGACCAGAAAATATTGGCCTTTATGTGCAGGTGACCCTTATACACAGGTTTAATTTAATTGAAATATGTAGTCATGGTACTTTTCAAAACTGGCATTTGTACAAGCAATCCTTATACAAGTGGCTAGTATAGCAGGTTTTACTGTATTTATTTTAAGAAATCAGAAAAACTAAATTGTTCAATAAGTGAACACTTCCAGAAAGCAGAAAATCTAAATTGGTCAATCAGCGGACACTTCCAGACATAAAAAAAAATAACTGGTCAATACGTGAACACTTCCAGAAAAAAAATAATAAACTGGTCAATAAGTGAACACTTCCAGAAATCAGAAAAACTAGACTGGTCAATAAGTGAATGCTTCCAGAAATCAGAAAAACTAGACTGGCCAATAAGTAAACGCTTACAGAAATAACAAAAAAAAAAACTAAACTGGTCAATAAGTGAACACTTCCAAAAATAAAAAAAAACTAGACTGGTCAATAATTGAATGCTTCCAGAAATCAGAAAAACAAGATTGGTCAATAAGTGAATGCTTCCAGAAATCAGAAAAACTAAACTGTTCAATAAGTGAACACTTCCAGAAATCAGAAAAACTAAACTGGTCAATAAGTGAACACTTCCAGAAATCAGAAAAACTAAACTGGTCAATAAGTGAACACTTCCAGAAATCAGAAAAATTAGACTGGTCAATAAGTGAATGCTTCCAGAAATCAGAAAAACTAGACTGGTCAATAAGTGAATGCTTCCAGAAATCAGAAAAACTAGACTGATCAATAAGTGAATGCTTTCAGAAATCAGAAAAACTAGACTGGTCAATAAGTGACTAAGAATATTCCCAGATTTGTGTTGCCACTGCACTTCTACAATTATTCCTCTACCAAGGGGCACCAAGTACCATGGTTTGGAGGACCCTGGGGTTATGTTACCTTAATGCTTGTACTTTATCGATAAAATTCCTTACAATAAGAACAAGATAAACTACATACATTGTATTTCTAAACTATCTCTGCTTAACCTGAAACAATGGTGAAAGTGATAAGCCTCTATTCTATGGCTCGTAAAAAAAGATATGAATAAAATTAAAAAATGTCTGGTAGATTGGATTTACCTAAAACACATTCTATTCTGATCAAAACAAAGGACTTCACTTGTCTATGAACTTTCTTAGGAGAAGTTGCCAAAAATATTACTCAACACTGTCTCACTTTTGGTGAGGTCCCACTAAAAGTCATTAATTATTTTGCAACTTTCATTACTCCCAAATAAAGCATGATATAAAAGAATAATTTATGGAAAATATATATATACCTAGGAAAGCATGGTGAACAAGACATCACACATTGACACTCTAATCAGTGCTAGTGGGGTTTTGAAAAACTAAACATTACTAGTTGTATATGAACTCATCAACCCCTGAAGTCACATTTGGACCTGCCCATTTCAAAGAATGGTTAAGTCCACTGTCAGAATTCATGGGTGTATGATAGAATCAAAATTTAATAATAATTTTACATGCAATATTAACTTGTTCACCCCTCAATTATGACAGTAGACCATGCTATTTATTGATTTGGGTGAGTCTAAATGTGACCACAGGGGTAGAAGAGTTAAAGGGGCATTAGATGTGTTTACCAAAAAAAAAAAAAATTGATTTTTTCTAGTTTTACTACTTGTACTTAATTAACAATAACAAATAAGAGCTATACATAGGTAAAGACAATCTTATACATGTATTCCTACATACATGTATTTCGTGGAAATAAGGTGAGGTCCAGTGTGATATTCATGTAGAAATAGTAATGTTGACTAAATCAATTGCAAGTTAAAAAAAAGTGCCAAACCTGGGCTTCTCAAGCAATGTTCACAAAATGTATGTGAATTTAAGAATTTTTATGACTGTGTATATCTGTTTTTTTATTATTGTATACCAATCTAAGTAGTAAAAAAAAAAAAAAGAGGAAAATAATTTTTAAAAAATGTAGCTAATATGTCCCTTTAATACCAAACTGAACCTGATCTTATGTTTACAAAATACATATAAAAATATATAGAAAAAACAAGTTTTCCTATGTCTGTGTAGAGCTCTTATTTGTTATTGCACATCAAATACAAGCAGTAAAGGTAAAAAAAAAAAGTTTATGGTAAACACTGCTAATGCCCCTTTAAAATAAAAATAAATACGCTAATCGGCATTAGTGGGTCTTACAGAAGATAACCATGTGAAACGGAAACAAACGTGATTTGCTTGTATTATTTCATGTTCATACAAATGAGAATAATTATGCTTGAATGGGCAATGTATCTCCAGACAGCATTTTCCCAACATTGCATGAACCTAAAAAATGTTTGGACAAGCATGGTATACTCCCTCAGATTGTGTGACCTTTAGGTCACACGCATTAATACAATTACATAAGAGAAATAATGAATTGCAACACAATATTTATTCCATATTTTACAAACTTTTTAGGTTAAGTCAAAATAAATGCAGACAAGTTTATATGTAGTGATGATGAGTATTATTTTAATGTGGTTTAGAGTTAATTTCACAATTTTGGAACAAATGCCATCAATGACAGCTGATATTGGTTTATAAGTACATACATTTGCTTTTTTGATGTATCATTACTTGTAAATTACATTTATGTACATGTTCAAGTGAAATCATGATACAATCTGTTGCAGGATCTCATAGATTTATTCACCGACTTTTACTGCCAATGAGGAGTTCATCTTGTGACCATTATGACGCCATTAATTTTTATTTATGGGTCATTTGCTATTTTATCGTGACAATCACACAAGATTTGTGCATCAGGGAAAACTTTGTTTGATAGAACACTGAAAGAAAACAGAAAAAAAAGTCATCACTAAAGGGAAATAACTTCTGAAACTGGTACTGTAAAGGGAAAATTAATTGCTGGTATTAATATATGCTATATTCACTGTATTAAAAAATCAGTGATTTTAAGAAATACAGAATAAGTTTTTGATAAAAGTATATGTAATATTTTAAGCACTGCCATATCAGAACCTAATGTTTTGTTTTGATGCTAATCCTAATTTGCAAATTCAAAATCCATCATTGCGTTAGGAATCTTAAAAATGTGAAAATTACAACCTGTGAAACTAAAACCCATATAAATTATAAAATATCAGTAAAATTGATGTAACTATGTATCTTTTTCTTTCTCTTTTTTATGTAAAGTTAATTTATGATAGATTAAATATTTCCTAGAATTTTGTAAAACTCCACAGCTTGTTTTATATATCCCAACTATCTCCAGGATTTATAGAGCTCTATGCCCAGATAAACTGTATATGGTCTAGGATGTACAGTTTGATTACCTTCGTTAGATTGTACAAATCTTGTGGCACTTATAAAGCCGTCTAGGATGTAGAGTTTGATTACCTTCGTTAGATTGTACAAATCTTGAGGCACTTACAAAGCCGTTGGAAAATATGGACCACTCAAGCAAGGACAAATTTACACACAATAAACATCTTTCTCCCTGCTTCACATGGATGAATGGCAAGGGCTTTAAGTAGTCATGCAGCTCGCCCGCTTGTTAAATCAAGCCAAAGCAAGCATCTTCTGGATGTCATTTTTAGAACAATGGAATGAAAGAATGATTAGTCACTTGCATATTATCCATTATATCAGAAAATTGCAATACAGGATTTATTCCATGTCTGAAAAACTATGTGTAAGCATATAAATCAAGATAAATGTAGGTAAGTCTATGTTCAGGTCTAGTAAGAATTGTATTAACTCATCAACCCCTGAAAAACAATAGACTCTTCTATAAATTAATGACTTGGACAAGACCAAATGAGATTTTAGGGGTGGAAGAGTTAAAGAGGATTAAAGTTGATTGGACAATTTTGAAAAAATGCCATCAATGACAGCTCATGTTGGTTTATGGATAGATATACTTGTTTTCTTTATGTATCATTACTTGTAACCAGAACATTTATGTACATATTCAAGTAGATTTATTTTCTGACTTTTACTGCCAATGAGGAGTATACATAACAACACTATAAAACTTTTGTTTATGAGTCATTTGCTATTTCATTGTGACAATCACACAAGATTTGTGCACCAGGATTAATTTGTCGCACTGGAACCTAAGCAGAAATTTGTGAGAAAATTTGCCAGTTTACTTGTGAAAGGCTGTTAGTCCCAATTACATTGTAACCAGGTTCTTTCCTCAAACACTTAAAACTGACTGCCATATAACTGCGAAATTGTTGAGCATAGCATAAAATACCATTCAAAATTCAAAAGAATTATTTCACTGGCAGAGGTAGCTACCAAGGTGGTTAGTATATTGCTATGGAATCAGGTCATTATCCAGACAGCCTCAGTATTGGATAATTCATCATCTGTTCATCATTCTTGAAGTGTTTGTGCCTCAATCACTAATGATTCTTAATTTGTAACAGTTCTCACACAAAAGTCAATGACCTTTGACCTTGGTACAATATACATTTCACATTGAGCAACAATAATTCCTGAAAATCCCATACCTCTGTAACTGATGGTTATCAAGTTATAACAAAATGATCAAAGACCCAGAGTTATCAATGAACTTTGATTTTGATTGTTTGTTTGTTTATTGTTGTTAAACGTCCCATTCCAGAATCTTTCACTCATATGGAGAAGTCACCAAATGCCGGTGAAGGGCTTCAAATTTTGGCCTATGCTCAGCAGTGAGGGTTCTTTAACGTACTAACACCTACTGTGACACAGGACCTCGATTTTTACTGTCAGGAAACCAACCTGCCGCCGGTTGGGCCCGATCTCACGACCTCATGATCAAGAGTCGAGCATGCTACCGACTGAGCCAGGCCAGCTCTTTGATTTTGACATCAGTCTGTTAAACCTGTTAAACACTGCCTGGGACCCAATACATCTTTCACCGAGAGTTCTTAATTTATTACCATTCAAACATTGCATTAACTATTTCCCCATAAGTTTTTATATTTATGTCTTTGATCAGTCCCAAATGTATCTTCAACTCCCCTAATCTAAAGACAAAACCATTCATGCTCAGCTAAATACTTAGGACTATAACTTCTTTTATGTTTGATTGAGTTATTGATTTCCACTGCAAACAGTTTTAGATGCAAGAAAAGAAGAAGTAGAACTCTGTGAAACCTGTAAGTTTCCAAACTTAAAAAACTCCTACAAGAATTCAATTTTCTCATGGGAAAAAAATAATCAACCCTTAGCTTGAAGCCTCTAGTTTGTCATTCAAGAATCTTACCCTTCGATCGAGATTCCTTTGTCATGCCCTCAAGTTAGGGCTAGATTCTATTTGTTTATTTGATTTCGTCATCAATTTGTTCTACCTGTTAATGAGAATTCCTGGAGCTTACATGCCTGATTGACAAACCTAAAGTTATAACATGTTTTTTTTTAATACTAAGGGCAAAGGTCAGTCACTGATGACCTCTGACCTTGTCATTAAAATGGAATCTCTATATGACAATCATAATTCCTTAATATTCCATGGTCTATCATTGATAATTCTCAAGTTATAACAGTTTTAACACTTAGGCTTAAAGTTAAAGGACCCCAACAACCTTGACCTTGTCACCAAAATATAGCTCCTGTTTAGGAGGAAGAGATATGACTGTCCAGCATCAGGTCATGTGATATTAAGTAAATGGGGTGTCTATATATTCAATTTCTGATTTCCCACCTTTAGATAGGTGAGAAACGTGTCTCCAGACGTTATTATTTTACTTCCAAGCAGATTACCTGTCTAGCAGTATGATAATGTTACATGAGAAGTAGATGTATAGGTTTTTAATGTTCCACTGGCTTGCTTTTTCTTTCAAACACGTACTGATAAATATGACTCAACAACTTCAGTTATAAACATATCTCGGTTTTCTATGACATCCTTAAGACAACATTTTTTGCATAATAAAGTTTTTACATAATAACAAAACACACCAAAACTAACGATTATCGGCACATTTTTATCTGTCATTGATTATTAAATCTGGCTAGATTAACAATCATCGGGTAATAGCAAAAAATACCATAGAATATTGGGAAAATGACACCAGACTGCGTGATTATTGACGTGCAAGAAAAAAGATGGTCAGATTATACTTTATCTACCTGAAATATAATTAAATTTCAAATAAATATCTCATTTCAGTCTTATTTCTACAACAACAAAAAACATTTTTATAATATAAAAAATTTCTTCATTTACTTGTTAGAAAGGAGGGTTTTTGTTATAAAGGAACGTTATAGTTATAAAGGAAGGTTATAAAGGAAAGTATTAGTTATAAAGGAAGTTTATATTTATAAAGATAGGTTATAAAGGAAAGTTTTAGTTAAAAAGGAACGTTATAGTTATAAAGGAAGGTTTTAGCTATAAAAGAAGGTAATAGTTATGAATGGAGATTATAAAGGAAAGTTGTAGTTACAAAGGATGGTTATAAATGATACTTATAAAAGACGTTTATAGTTATAAAGGAAGGTTATAAAGGAAAGTTTTAGCTATAAAAGAAGGTAATAGTTATGAATGGAGATTACAAAGAAAGTTGTAGTTAAAGGAGGGTATCAAGAAAAGTTATAGTTATAAAAGAAGGTTATAGTTATAAAGGAAGGTTATAAAGGAAAGTTACAGTAATATAAACAAAGATTATAAAGGATTACAAAGGATGGTTGGTTATAGTTATAAAGGAGGGTATCAAGAAAAGTTATAGTTATAAAAGAAGGTTATAGTTATAAAGGAAGGTTATAGTTATAAAGGAAGGTTATAAAGGAAAGTTACAGTTATAAAGGATATTTATAAAGGACGGTTATAGTTATGAAGTAAGGTTATAGTTATAAAGGAAGGAAGGTTATAGTTATAAAGGATGGCTATAGTTATAAAGGACGGTTATAGTTATAAAGGAAGGTTATAGTTATAAAAGAAGGTTATAAAGAAAAGTTATGGTTACAAAAGGAGATAAAAAATATAAAAAAAAGAAAACAGTTGCATAAGAATACTACAATTGTACAGGGAGGTTACAACTGAAAAAGGGATAACTTAAACACATATCACATTGATAAACGATGGCTATAGTTATAAAGAAAGGTTATTTCAGTTTTTCAAAAGTTCAAGTTGTAAATGAAGGTTAAGTAATAATTGTAAGTAATTGTTATATAAAGAGCTGAGGATTTAAAGAAAATTAAAAGCAAAAAGGAAGATCTTACGGACTTATATGAAAAGTAAATAAAAACAATACATCAGCGTGGTCCACTGTATTTATCAACCTCCACCTACAACTACAGATGTCTTTATTTAAGTTCAACAATTTGATACAGCAGCACTTCATAAACCTAACAAGGCAAAATAACACGTAAAGTGATTGTAAATCTTTGAATTTGTTTTACCACTTAAATGACTACGTTTTGGTACTTTCCTGTAGCATACATCAGGTTGGAAAAAAGTGAATTATATGATTCCTATACATCTGGGACTAAAAACCAACACATCAATGACATAATTAAATGATAGAAAGAAATAAAACTAAATCAACATGCATTACAAGTGAAATGGAAATGAATAACAAGCAGACATGTTGGTAACATGTACAAGATATATATTTACTAACTTCCATTTACCATGTTTAATCAGGTCACTAAAAGAAAATTTTCCGATTTTTAATGTTACCCTCAATGCTGAAATTGACAAAATAAATACAATGTTATTATGAAAAGTATGTGTACTTCATGTTTTTTCTATTGTGTGGCCATGTCCAGTGAAGTCGGGCAGTTCATGATCATATGTGTCAAGAATGATAAAGCCGAGAATGTGATGGGATGAGTTAAAAATGGGTCAAGATCACCCGATATACCCGGCACATGGACAATTTCAGAAACGAATGTTTTGAAATGAGGAAAAGGACCAATTTTGCCTGATTTAGGTATGAAATAATTATGTACGAAATTAAACACAAAGGGTAATAAGAATAAAATGTACATTAACTGCAAATAGCATGTGTTTACTGGTTATAAAGGGAAGTTTTAGTTATAAAGGAAGGTTATAGTTATAACGGAAAAACGTTTTAGTTATAAAGGAAGGTTACAATTATAAAGGAAGGTTATGAAGGAAAGTTTTAGTTATAAAGGAAGGTTTTAGTTATAAAGGAAGGTTATAGTTATAAAGGAAGGTTTTAGCTATAAAAGAAGGTAATAGTTATGAATGGAGATTATAAATGAAAGTTGTAGTTACAAAGGATGGTTATAAAGGACGTTTATAGTTATAAAGGAAAGTTACAGTTATAAAGGATATTTAGTTATAAACAGAGATTATAAAGGATTACAAAGGATGGTTGGTTATAGTTATAAAGGAGGGTTATAAAGTAAAGTTATAGTTACAAAAGAAGGTTATAGTTATAAAGGAAGGTTATAAAGGAAAGTTACAGTTACAAAGGATATTTAGTTATAAAGAAAGATTATAAAGGATTACAAAGGATGGTTGGTTATAGTTATAAAGGAGGGTTATAAAGTAAAGTTATCATTATAAAAGAAGGTTATAGTTATAAAGGAAGGTTATAGTTATAAACGGAGATTAGAAAGGAAAGTTGTAGTTACAAAGGATGGTTACAGTTATAAAATATATCTATTATAGTTATAAAGTATGGTTATTGTTATAAAGTAAGATTATAAAGGAAAGATATAGTTATCAAGGAGGTTATAGTTATAAAGGATATTTATAAAGGAGGGTTATATCTATAAAGGAAGGTTATAGTTATAAAAGGAGATAAAAATTATAAAAAAAAAAAGTTGTATAGGAATGTTACAATTGTACAGGAAGGTTACAACTGCAAAAGGGTTAACTTAAACAAATATTACATTGATAAACGATGGCTATAGTTATAAAGAAAGGTTATTTCAGTTTTTTCAAAAGTTCAAGTTGTAAATGAAGGTTTAGTAATAATTGTAAGTAATTGTTATATAAAGAGCTGGGGATTTAAAGAAAATTAAAAGCAAAAAGGAAGATCTTACGGACTTATATGAAAAGTAAATAAAAACAGTACATCAGCATGGTCCACTGTATTTATCAACCTCCACCTACAACATTTAAGTTGAACAATTTGATACAGCAGCACTTCATAAACCTAACAAGGCAAAATAACACGTAAAGTGATTGTAAATCTTTGAATTTGTTTTACCACTTAAATGACTACGTTTTGGTACTTTCCTGTAGCATACATCAGGTTGGAAAAAAGTGAATTATATGATTCCTATACATCTGGGACTAAAAAACCAACACATCAATGACATAATTAAATGATAGAAAGAAATAAAACTAAATCAACATGCATTACAAGTGAAATGGAAATGAATAACAAGCAGACATGTTGGTAACATGTACAAGATGTATATTTACTAACTTCCATTTACCATGTTTAATCAGGTCACTAAAAGAAAATTTTCCGATTTTTAATGTTACCCAAAATGCTGAAATTGACAAAATAAATACAATGTTATTGTGAAAAGTATGTGTACCTCATGTTTTTTCAATTGTGCTGCCATGTCCAGTGGAGTTGGGCAGTTCATGATCATATGTGTCAAGAATGATAAAGCCGAAAATGTGATGGGATGAGTTAAAAATGGGTCAAGATCACCCGATATACCCCGCACATGGAAAATTTCAGAAACAAATGTTTTAAATGATGCTCTTGGTCACGGAGGTCCCTATTTGTTTTTTAGGGGTAAAGGCATAGATTTTTTACCATAATTATGGGGGCAGAAATAAGACCTAATTTTCGATGCAAAAAATAATTGCTTTTTCCCCCAATCTGCATTTGAAATTTTGAAATTGCAGTTGGACAAGTAAATGTTATTTCTTGTTAGACAAAAATTATTCAATAAAGATTATATTTGTTTGAACATCACCTAATATATTTAAATGTTACACAAATTTTTATTATGTAATTTTTACATTCAGGCAAGAAGAATTAATTCTATAGGACAAGTGAAAATGTTCATGATCGTTCATCCCTGCTGTATGTGTATTTCCCAAAGGGTTCTATATTTAATTAAGTCCCCCGCTGGTGGCCATCTTGGATGACAGATCAGCCTCAATGTAACAACATTAGGTCAGCCCTTATCTTTAATTAAGGAACATCCATGATAAGTTTTAATACATTTACAGTTTCTCACAGAAAATCCTCAAAAATGTTCAGAATGAAGCTATGATAAAAGGTGACACATTTTGAATGTTTACATAACTATTTTACAAAATTTTAGTGTTTTATACTAAAAACAGCATACAAAGTGAAAGTCACTGGTCTTTCTGATGACCCATAAAACCAAGCTCCCATTCACATCAAGTGTGGCACATAAAATGTATCTTTACTGTATTGTACCATCAGTCAATAGTACATGCCAAAAATTGTGGTAACTTCACCTAAAGCCGGTGACATCTCCATATATGTGAAAAATATTCAACAGAATGTAAAACAAAAAACAAGTTATCTAATATCCTCACATCCATAGTTAATGATTTAAATAACGTGAACTTGGACAGGAAGTCATTTTAAAGTCACAAAAGGTCAGTATAGAGTTCATCATGGTTGAAATGTCAGGTTGTTATGTATGGCTTTCAGAGCAGAAAAACAATTTGTTTGCGAATGTTAAACAACAAATGCCATACCAACAGCATGTTTATAATTATCTCTTGGGATGTAATCGTTTATATCAGCGACTTTTTGTATCTTTTATTTCACAATATTCCTTGGGTGATTTGTCAAATTAACCATGTAGATATATTAAGGATAGGTCTGATATTATAGTCATGCACTTCTAAATATTTAACGCTTTCAATACTGCAACATCACAGCTACATAGAGACGTTATACACTGAAGCAGTTTACATTATCTGCAGTCTGCTCACTGTGGCATATTTTCATCATTTTTTGCTGTGCAGTCCGATTTTTAATATATAGGTGTGGAATGAATAAATTTGTGATACAACTGATATTTTCTGTTTTCTTAGATGCCTATTCCCCATGAAGATGAGTTCTCCCCTGTTTGTTTGTTTATTGTTGCTTAACATCAAACTCAAGGATGTTTCACTCATATGGAGACGTCACAAAATGAAGGTGAAGGGCTTCAAATTTTGGCCTATTCTCGGCACTTATGGCCATTGAGCAGTGAGGGTTCTTTTACGTGCTGACACCTACTGTGACACAGGACCTCCAGTTTTTACTGTCTCGTCCAAAAAACAGTAAAACCAACCTGCCGTCGGCGGGACTCGAACTCACAATCCAGAGTAGAGCGCGCTACCGACTGATCCAGGCCGGCTCAGAAATTTTAAGAATATGATTTTCTTTTAATAATGTACAAACAGAACTTAAGAATGAAAATCTTGAGTAAATCAATACTTCTAAAAACATGTATAGCTTTTATTGTATACACAATTATCCTTCATGTTTCAAATGAAAAATTGCATGTATACTCATCAGGAATCAAAGTACTGAAAGTACTGATATGAGTTGATGGCAATCAGAAGTTTTAATGAGGTATAATACACTCAGTATACTGAAGAAAACTTAATCCGGGAAAATTAGGTTTTACAAAAAAAAGTAACTAAAATTCGGGTCAGATATATGGCATAACATGAGTACTAAAGGCTTATTTATTATGCAACAAACTACATAGATCAGCAATATAATTATAAAATTTTGTGCTGATAAACATTGTTTCATCATATGAAATTTTTATGGGACAGGGCAGTATTATATACCCTTATGCTATACTTCCTATCAGTAGCCTTAAATTTCTAGGTCAATATGTGTACATGTAAATTATTTTCCCAACTTCAAAGACTGCCACAAGTTTATCATCAGTTAAGATCATGTGAATGAGGAATGAAGCAACTTCTATCCAACTTCTACTTGCAACTTCACAGATAGATCTTGTCAATACACAGTAAGGGAAACTTGACCAAAACTCATTTGCGCAAGAATTGCTAACAGTCCACTTCATGGCTTTTAATGTCAACTCTATCACAAGAGTATTATGGTAAAAATTAATTGAAAAGTAACATTCTAAAGCAAATTTGTAATATCTTAAAATTTACAAAGGACCTTTATTAGCATATATTTCAACAAGTCTTGTAGACTTATATTCTTCAGCGAATTGTTAATATATTTTTGTCATTTTAAAAACAAAAATATACGAATAAAGGTGTGATTTGGAAATTTCAATCTTGAAGTTGAGTTTATGTTGCTAAAATGCACATACATGTGTAATTTTGCATCAATATAATGTGTTATTAATCCCATACTGCAAGATGTGGTTTGACTTGTTCCCAATAAACAACTTAGCATAACATAACTGCGTTGATGTTCCATCAACTTGTAAAAAGGAGATGGAAATATGCTAACTTACTTGTGACTTGATTAAATATCCAAATTGTAAGTTGGACCAATATTTTCAGCAGTAAATGTTTTAAATTTAATGCTTTGATTTAAATTATTTGTCAACACATGTTCTGCAAAGGATGTTTCTGCATTGAAATTGTCCATAAAATCATTGTCACCAATAACATCTTATTCGGAATCGATATCTATCTCTGATTCAGTTTCTGTACAAGTAGGATTTACATGTTGTTCACGTGCAGAATCATCATTCAAATCAGATACTAAAAAGTCATTTTTAGAGTCGGAATCAGAGTTGAAAATATCTAAAACAATCTTTGGAAAATTGCGGATGCATAAGCGGCAGCCATTTTTCAACGACTTCCATCACTGATTTCAAAATAATAGCACTTTTATATTTGTCGTAACTTGCTTATTTTCACTGGCATCCATTACATATACATGTGATCATACAGGTTAAAGTCTCATCTAACTCAGGTCATAATTGTGATTTCCGGTCATAAAACGAAACATGACGTGGTTTACAATGTCTTCGTATCAGCGGTTGTACTTCTAGCGGGCAGTAGTGGACGTTATCATAAGTAGTGAACAATAAATTGAACGGGTGTTTTAGGACACTATATACTGAAAGGGTTAATATAAAGCTGAATTAAAGACTGTGGTCCATTATTATTAACCCTTTCAATAGGATAGTGTCCTATAACGCCTGCTAAACTGCCCAGTACTCCCAGAACATCTTCTATTTTACGACAAGAAATGCAATTGCTGTGCAGTTCAAATGCTGTTTCAACAGACCTTTAATAAACATACTAAACGGAAAATCTGTAAATTTAGAAAAAGGATATTTGATTTGTTGTTGTTGTGTGTGTGTTTCATACATATATCTACATATCAGTAAATGATTTGTACCTTTTTGTATCTAAATATTTTATATTCTATTTTCATGTTCACGTTATTGAAAGGCAAATATTCATGGTTGAAATGGCGGATAAATCATATGACCGATAATGGCGCAATGCATTATTATGTCAGATGATTGAAAATGTTGTCTATAGCTCTTATTTGTTATTGTACATCAAGCAGAAGCAGTCAAAGCAGAAAAACTCCAAACGTTTTGGGGTAAACAAAGCTAATAGTAGGGTGCCCAGCCAACGAATTTAGGGTTAAAGGAATAACACACGGCTGAATTTTATATTATTGGAAAGACGAGACAAAGCCTCATTGAAATATCGATGTTGTTGTTATCTGCAGTGGTCATGTTTTTTAAAATTTTGGGTCAAAGTTCAAATCTAGAAATTTCAGGAAAACGCAGTCACATTCAAAAAGATTGAGGTCCCTACATACATACATTAAGAGCAAATTAAATTCGCATTATTTAAAGAATTGTAAGTATAGTTTCTACATTTAGGGCTAATTTGATTTTTAATTTGCAAATTATGATTCAAGGTAGACATTTATACCTATAGGATGTACATTTGACAACTTTCATCATCTGTTAGATACCAATGACCTTGACCCATTATGACTTTCAAAAACAGAGTTTTTGTTATAGATGAAATAAAGGTGAACTCTTTAGATGTTTTTTTTTATATTAACATTTGTACATTAACCCCAATAAATGTTGTTTTTTACTGTTTTTTGAAAGAAAGGCTCCGTCAATGCCTTGGTAAATTTTGTTCTTGTGATGGGTTATGCATAACAATTTGTACTCTTGTTCCAAAATTTGTTTAAACACTAAAATGAATTTAAAAGGATACTTTGCAGAAATGCAAAGTACAGAAAAGCTGAAATGGGGAGTCAGGGGAGGGGGTGGTTATGAAAAAGAAATGTTTGTTAAGTTTCTACAGTCTAATCACTTCAATCCTGCATAACAATGTCAATGTTCTTGCAAACAGCACAGAAAAATGGTCGTAGCCAATAGAAACCTGTTATTGTTTAGCTCACCTGGACCAAAGTTGACCTACTGTCTGTCGTTGTGTGACGTTAACTTTTACACAATTTCATTTTCTTAGGATCCAGTGACCCAATTTTAACCGAACTTTGCATGAAGTATCCGCGTATGAAGCCATATAAACTTTGCAATGGTTTAGGCTTCCACAGGGCCCCAAAAAGGACAAATTCTTGGTATAACTTTAAAAATCTTCTTCTCACGAACCAATAATCAGATGACATTCAAGTTTCGTCTGCATGATTCTTAAGTCAGTATCCACAAAGTCACAGTTTGCAAGTGAAAATGAAATCTGTCTATAAGCGATTCACTACGGACTTCAGATAACATAAGATACCGTTTAATACAAACGTTTTATTAACTAATTTTTAATGGGCCAATTTTTACCAAATTTGGGAAGGGGTATTCCAATGTAAAACTGCATGCATACCATATATAAATGAAAATGGGCTAAGACCCATAGGGCACCTATATGGTATAATACATCTTTTACAAATTTTCGAGCCGGCCTGGCTCAGTCGGTAGCGCGCTTGACTCTGGATCGTGAGGTCGTTAGTTTGAGTCCAGCCGGCAGCAGGTTGGTTTCCTGTCTGTCGGATGAGACAGTAAAAACCGTGATCCCGTGTCACAGTAGGTGTCGGCATGTTAAAGAACCCTCACTGCTCAATGGCCGTAAGTGCCGAGCATAGGCCAAAATTTGAAGCCCTTCACCAGCATTTGGTGATGTCTCCATATGAGTGAAATATTCTTGAGTGGGACGTTAAACAACAACAAACAAACAATTTAAAAATTGTCTTCTCCTGGACATGATGACCAAGTGATCACAGTTCTATCAAATTTGGTATATAAGATTGTTAAGTCAATATCTGTCTTGTACGATTCTTAAACTAAATCTGTTCATAAACACGCCACAAAAGGACACTTTTTATTAAATACAATATTTTATACAAATGGCTTATTAACTAAAAACATTGACTTTTTGTGAACCAAATATATGAAGAAAATTATCTGAGGATCATTGTTGGTCTCGGTTTTCATGTCATAGACACCTATTAAAACTTAAGTCTAAACAAACAGACAAGAGGGCCAAGGGGCCTTAAGTCGCTTGGTCAACACTGCAGAAAACATAAAAAATGTGTAAAAGATAAAATGGCTAATAAACATGAAAAACAGTAGGCTCATTGGGGGCCTTAATAACCACCTGAGTGAAATGTATTTTACTGACAATATACTGAAAAGCAACCTAATGCTTGAAAAATTCACTGAAATTGAGAATTAACTTGCATAAGGGTAGACTTGCCTTGTCAAATTTTTTATAGATTTTTCAAGATAATGTGCAACAACAGTAGAAAACATGCGAAATCCATTTAAAAGGGGAACTAATTTTCACAAGGATCACCCTCACAAGGGTTAGCCTGACAATTTAATTCCTGTTCCTTTTTTGTAGATCTTTGCATACTGATTTTTGCTTTTTTTCTCTCTATTATACTTTTCAAAACAATAGGACAAAACTGTCAAAAACATGAGAAATCCACTAAAAGGGAAAAACTACCATAAGGGTTGACTTGACAATTTTGGCTCTATTAACTTTTTTGTTGATCTTTGCATGCTGAACAAGTTTTGCTTCTTTCACTTTCTCTCTATCTATTACACTTTACAAGATAATATCAAAAAACATCCAAAAACATGAAAATTCCTCTTAAAAAGGGAAAAAACTCCCATAAAGGGCAGCCTGACAATTTCGGTCCTATCGACTTTTTTAACAATTTGAGGTGCCAATTCTTATTCCCAGTATTGATTCGGCAATTTATCGTATCTGTTTTCTCCAGTAATAACAAACATGTGGCACTACCTATCTGGGGCAAAGCCAGAGATAAGGATGAGCAATGTCTTGATATCTGAATGTCTTTTGATCCAGATTGTTCAGACTAGATTTGAATTTGATATTATAATTAAAACCTTGAACATTGGATGCATTTTTCTTAGTTATCTAAAGTGTTCACTTTCAGACCAGTAAATTTAGTGCAGGACTAGTGATTTTGTTTCCCCCCCGAGCTAGTCTGAGTGACTAGTGAGACAAAAGTGTTAAATTCAAACCCTGAATAATGCAGGGTTCGAAGTCACCAAATTTACTCAGTACTCAAGCTGAACTAAATTTTTGTGATTTTAAGGTAAAACACGCAAAATTTATTCTGTAACTGGTCTTGTTTGTATATTGACGGCATACAATTGTAAATAATGAACAATCTCATTGCTCATTTGAAGAAAACTTCAGAAATATTTAAAAACTGTTTGAGTACGTACTAAAATTATGAGTACCATACTCAGTATATATATTTATTCATTTTTTTACAGAAAAATCATACGTGTGACACAAAATTGTATATAAGAATGAATGGGAAATATTGATATAGAAAAAAAAATAACGAAATAAAAGTTGAGCTTGAGTATTGAGTAAATTTAGTGACATCGGGCCCAGATGTACATGTAAGTACAACATTCATATAAATGATATTTTCAATCTGACATTATCTTGACCGAGACAGGTACATTTTATTTCACGTACCCACATCAATTCTAGGTGCGACAACAATTCTGAGTCTATATCAGCCACTCGCTAACAATATTTGACAGTATGCCTGAAGTATTTTTGCAAATACAGCCTGCACCATATAATTGTCAAAAACATTTGGTGTTTTGAATTCATGCAAGTAAATCCAAAAATTTAAACAAAAACTTGACTGTTTGAATGTTTTTGTAGTTATGTAATCATGTGTATTTTTCCTATCAAACCAAACCCTCCTCCTCCAAATCTGAAGAAACTTGTCAACAGACCAAGATAAACCATCATCACCTACGTTAAAGATCTTAAATATGATACATCTATGGTTATACTAAAATCAGTTATGTCTACACCCAGAGAGACCACAAATCAACACCAAGCACTTGAGATTTCTGAAATGTCAGTTGTCACAAACCTGTACTTTCTTTGATCTGCTCTAGAAAGTGAAATTTGTTTATCAGTTTATTTTTATTTTGGTAATTGGAAAAAGTCATCTCACAGTTCTAACCTTCATTTTGTAAAATAAAATCCTCCTAAAATAGCCAATGTGTTCTTATCTTCCTCTTTGACAAGTGCTCTTTGGCAGATTGTCCTATGGAGGGTCAAAATGTCATTTTAACATAAACTTATGTTGTTGATGATTAATTTGTGTGTTAAACATAACTACATTTTAAAACAACATAAAAAAGAAACAAAAATATAACATTTTTCAAGGATATCCCCCAAAATATAGACAGGCAGGAAATTACCTAAACATAGAAGTTAAGAAATCCCCCAAAACATAGATGGTCAGGGATACACCAACACAGAGATACTCGGGAAATTCCCAAAATATAGACAGGCAGGAAATTACCTAAACATAGAATTTAGGAAATCCCCCTAAACATAGACAATTAGGAAATCCCCCAAAATATAGACAGTCAGGGAAACTCCAACATAGAGATACTCAGGATATTCCAAAACATAGACAGTAAGGAAATACTTTAACTCATCAACCCCTGAGAAACAATGGACTCATCTATAAAGCAATGACATACACCAGTCAGAATGTGTCTTTAGGGGTGAAGGAGTTAAAACACAGACAATCAAGAATTCTCCATATGGGAATCCCCCAAAATACAGAGTCAGAAAATCCATAAATAATAGTCAGGAAATTCTCAAAGCATAAAAAGTCAGGAAATTCCTCAAACATAGAAAACAGCATTGCAATGATATACAAGGTGGATGGTTAATCACGGTATTTTTGGCAAAGTTTGTTTTACAGGCCATGTTTTCCTATGAGTATTATTAAATCTTTCTAATAACAGAATATGTTTCATTTTTATGTATATCTATTCAAATTACAGAATAGTTTGGTAAAATAATGTATTGCAGTGTGTATTGTATAGAGAGCTAAATAGTGTATTGTTGCACCCCTATGATAGACAGACAGGAAATCCCCAAAACATAGACAGACAGGATATCCCCTGAATCATAGACAGACAGGAAATCCCCTGAATCATAGACAGACAGGAAATCCCCTGAATCATAGACAGACAGGAAATACCCTGAATCATAGACAGACAGGATATCCCCTGAATCATAGACAAACAGGAAATCCCCTGAATCAGTCAGGATATCCTCTGTATCAAGGACAGACAGGAAATCCCCACAACATAGACAGACAAAATATCCATTGAATCATAGACAGACAGGAAATCCCCAAAACATAAACAGACAGGAAATCCCCAAAACATAGACAGACAGGAAATACCCATAACATAGACAGACAAAATATCCACTGAATCATAGACAAACAGGAAATCCCCTGAATCAGTCAGGATATCCTCTGTATCAAGGACAGACAGGAAATACCCAAAACATAGACAGACAAAATATCCACTGAATCATAGACAGACAGGAAATCCCCAAAACATAGACAGACAGGAAATACCCACAACATAGACAGACAAAATATCCACTGAATCATAGACAGACAGGGAATCCCCAAAACATAGACAGACAGGAAATCCCCAAATCATGGACAGACAAAATATCCACTGAATCATAGACAGACAGGAAATCCCCAAAACATAGACAGACAGGAAATCCCCAAATCATGGACAGTCAGGAAATCCCAAAATCATGGACAGTCAGGAAATCCCAAAATTAGAGTCAGTAAATCCCTAAATGACAGAGCCAGGAAATCCCTAAATGACAGAGCCAGGAAATCCCAAAATAATAGAGTCTCGAAATGCCCAAAGCATAACAAACCAGGATATCCCCAAATCATGGACAGTCAGGAAATTACAAAATATAGAGTCAGGAAATCCCCAAATAATAGAGTCAGAAAATGTCCAAAGCATAAAAAAAACCAGGAAATCCCCAATTCTTGGACGGTCAGGAAATCACAAAATATACAGTCAGAACATACACCAAAATATAGTCAGGAAATCTCCAAACCATAAAAAGTCAGTAAATCCCCAAATCATGGACAGTCAGGAAATCACAAAATGTAGAATCAGGAAATCCCCCAAAATATAGAGTCAGGAAATCCCCAAATCATGAACAGTCAGGAAATCCCCATAAATATAGAGTCAGGAAATCCCGAAATCATGGACAGTCAGGAAATCCCCAAATCATGGACAGTCAGGAAATCCCCAAATTATGAACAGTCAGGAAATCCCCATAAATATAGAGTCAGGAAATCCCCAAATCATGGACAGTCAGTAAATCCCCAAATCATGGACAGTCAGGAAATCACAAAATGTAGAGTCAGGAAATCCCCCAAATTATAGAGTCAGGAAATCCCCAAATCATGAACAGTCAGGAATTCATAAAATAAGGAGTCAGGAGATCCCCAAAAATATAGAGTCAGGAAATCCCCAAACATGAGAAGTCAAGAAATTTCCAAAATATAGACAGTCAGAGTATCCCTTACACACAGACAGTAAGGAAATCCCCAAAACATGGGAAGTCAGGAACTCACTAAAATGGAGATAAACAGGAAATCCTTTAGCATAGAAAGTCAAGAATTTCTGAAAATATTGACTGTCAGTAAATCCTCAAAATGGATCCAAATCTTGGGACCACCTAAAGAAAGCTAATATTCTTAACTCTTTAACCCGTAGAGACACATTTGGACTAGTACAAGTCATTGATTTACAGAAGAGTCCATTATTTTTCAGGGGTTGATAAGTTAAAACAACTGATGAAGGTAGCATCATTTATGCAAATGAAGAAACAAATTTTTAAAAATGTTCATCAACTATCAAAATTTTATTTGAAAAACTTGAAAGAGACTCAACTTTTATTAAAATATAATAAATTCTAAGATCCAGCATTTTTCCGCATTGGTCTATATACATGTAAAGAACTCAATTATGATGAATGCTAAACCTCTTTTTCATCCACACACATTAATTCGGATGCAATATTTTATTGCCATGAATTATATTTTTACAGTTGATAGAATATTTTGTGTAGGAAAACTTGTTCAGTGAATTCTCATTTACCCCTGGAAAATTATGGACTCTTCTTTATATCGATGACATAAGCTAGTCCAAATGTGTCTCTTGAGGGAAATGAGAAACAAAGTTAAAAGAAAATATAGATTACCATGGTGATTCTGTTGGTAATCTTGGAACCACTGTCCTGAAATGTCTGATAACACTGTAATACATAACCATCTGGAAAAAAAAAAAAACATGACTTTAATATTACATACAAACTAGTAGTGGTGTTTAGGGGGCCGTTTTATGAAGGACCACAACTTCCGATCAGTCTTCAATTCCAGAATATTTTTAACTTCATATCTGGAAATATGCACAACAATAGCAACATGTTTGTATTATCCATCAAAAAAGAAAATAAAAATGTCTAAGAAGGAGAGGAGAGGTCTGAGGTAATTTGGAACTATGCAAGCAATAAAGCCAGATTAGATATATTGAAGACTTTTGGATTTTATAAAAAAAAAATACCTCACCGGTTGTCCAACAACAAGAGATGATCATGATTAGATATATGGAAAACTTGGATTTTACGAAAAGGAACCTCGTCCACTCTCCGATAACAAGAGAGAATCACGAAATGCAACACACAAAATTAGATTTATTCACAATAAAAACACATATTCTCTCATATTGTCTTAACTGATGTAATAGATAACTGGGTTCTCCAGTTGATGTTAACCCGTAGTAAGAGATAATCGGTTCTTATTTTCAAATAACTGCATAACACTGCAAAGTAATACAATTCATTTCATAAAGTATACAAGTTTACATCTAGGAAATATTTAATTCTATTTCTTTCTGTAACTAAGTGGATCTTTGCGATATAACCTGAACAAACACTGCAAACTGTAATTCATTTGGGCAAACATAATTACTTCTTACATATTCTATCTCTACTTTTCATGTTTATAGTCCAAAAAATATATAAAATCTCCAGAAAGGGGGAAATAACTCCAATGATTGGTCACCTAACAATGTTGATTGTTTTCAGCTAGTTTTTTTCTACAGTTTAAATAATAATTTAAGATATAAGGTCAAATGTATGTAAAGATCCCTTTGTTCTAGTTTTAGTCACTGTGACCATATTCCATGGTTCACAAGCATAATCGATACAATATCTGAAGTATATATACACTAAAAGTCCAGTCCGTTAAAGAATTCATGGGGAAGTTTTGAATGAAATATAGAGACCTGTTTTTTCTTGTTCCTATTATCATTCCTTACTCAAAAATGTTATTAGGAAAATTGGTAGCATCATAATGACTGCATGTGTATTCATTAAAATCCTGTAGTAGAACTAAAGTTTAAGTTCATGATAAGTTTCTGAAAATGGTGCCATGGTGACCATCTTTGATCTTGAACCAACCCCCAAAATAACAACACTTGGTAAGGGTTAGGTACAGAACATCCCTTTTAAATTTCATGTACATGTAAATCCATTCATTAGTTCAAAAAACGTTTTTCGAGGTGTATGCCATGGTGCACATCTTGTATACTGGAAAACTCAAAATTAGCAATACTTTGTCAGTCATAGGAGCATATATGCCATATTCTTCATATGTATGTTTGTTTTAAGTTTGTTTCACATACAGCCAAGCATTTTTCACTTAAATAGAGACTTTACCAGCTAAAAGTTAAGTGCAACAAACTCTTGATTTTTGCCCTGCCAGTTATGACAAGGTCTCAGATTTAAGTCTTATACGGAAGATCTCTGACTTTCACGTCTCATGGCAAATGCTTGGCAAAGGACAGTCTCTACCTTTTAAAATCAAACCGAGACCACCTGCTTGCAAACCCAACAGTTTACCACTAGAACACCATAGTCATATTAAGTGATCATGCGACAAATAAAGACGACAACCTAAGATCAAAATTTTAGTTCTTTACACTCAAACATGTGCAGGGGCCTTAGAATGAATATATTAATTCATTTAACCCCTTAAGACACATTTGAACTGATCCAAGTCACTGATTTACAGTTCAGTCCATTTTTTTCAGGGGTTGATGAGTGAGCCAGGATGACAGTTAAAATCGTAGGAATAACACTTAAAGCCAGGGACATAACACTTGATGGATATGATTGTAAGTTTCAAATTCAATGAAGTAGAGTGTACCTGAAAACAATCATATTGACATTTGAAAACCACATGTAACTTCCATTTCACATACATTTTTGGCAGTTAAACTTTGAAAAACCCTAGAAAAAAATTATGCAGGTACAGATCTACAGGGATTAAAATTAACTTGTTGCCACAGGCTAATTTTAACTTATGAAAATCAACAAGCTGAAGTAAAATTGCCTATAAAATCAACATCTTTTTGGATTCTAGAAAAGTATTGAAGTAATGTTACACACATGCAAAACACAATATAGAGAAACATAGCCTAAAAACCATCTCTTTTAGGAGATGGCCTCCCATCTAACAGATCCTCTTTGGGACAAGGTCCTGTACCCCACCAACTGGGAGTTTTACATCACAATGGGCCAGATAGGGTTGGTTGGTTGGTTATTAACATCCCACTCAAGAATCTTTCACTTATATGGAGATGCCACCAATACCAGTGAAGGGCTTCAAATTTCGGCCTATGCTCTGCATTTATGGCCATTGAGCAGTGAGGGTTCTTTTATGTGCCTACACGTACTATGACACGAGACCTCATTTTTCACTGTCTCATCCGAAGAACAGGAATCCAAACTGCTGCCTGCTGGACAGGGAAAAGGTAACAATTATCATTTAATTCATAAAAGTAAAGACACAAAACTTGTAATTCATTTGATCTTTTTTAAATAACATCATGGTTTCCACCTGAAGACTTCAAAGTGCAGTTCATAGGTCTACATGTACTAAATTCTCCTTTTTATTATTTGATGGCAAATGTGAATGACATGGTGAACACAACTGGGAACTTTTTTGCTCAAAATTGGCAAAAAATAACAGATTTTGCATTGGGAATGGGTATTTTTTCAGGACCCACCTGTTGAAGATATTAATCCCTGAGCCAGAATCCTCATCTAACTGACCACTTCACTAATCAAACCACTTTAGTAGGTCACTTAGGTGGACTTAATAATAAGGTTCCACTGTATGAAATATACATAGGTACTACACAAATGATCTTTGTTTGATTGTGACCATAGTGCGCTGGTCACAGTGACAACAGAGTTTCTTTTCCATTCTTCATTGACTTTATTCTTTTATACAAGACGTCTGAACCAGCGCCGATTTCTTCAACTCAAGTCATCCGTTGTAAACTACGTACTATGGAGATATTTCTGATCTATTCAAGTGCATCATTTTGAAATTTCACACTTTGAACAACTTTTTTTTTCTATTGTACAACTTCAATTATACAATCAACACTTTTTAACTATTATTTTAATGTAAAAAAAAACCACATTAACGGTAAACAACGAAGAAATAATGGAAAACGAATTAGACAAAATAAGAACAAGTTCATGAAAATGCCTCGGTAAATTGTTTACTTGTATTAACATTTTATTCCTGCAATGTTCTATTTTTAACTCAATTAGTAATTCCAGCTAATTTGAAAAACTGGTCTACTTCCGCAATCTGGCACATCAGAGTTCTGTCAAAAAAAAACCCAAACAAAACCAACTTTTTTTTTCGAAAATAAGGATGAACAGGTAAAAAGTGACTTCATTTATTACAACAGTCAAACCACTTTGTAACTACAGTAAAACCTGCTATAGCGGCCACCTCTATATAAGGGTCACCTGTCTATAAAGGCCAGTTTAGAAAAGTCCCTTGACTGCATACTTCAACTCAATTAAACCTGTGTATAAGGGTCACCTGCACATAAAGGTCAATATTCTCTGGTTCCTTGGGTGGCCCCTATATACAGGTTTTACTGTACTTTTGTTATTCTGAAAATTTCATCTACCAACAAAACTTTCCTGAGAAAAAAACATACATAATGTTATGTACGCAGACTTTTTTCTGTCAATTTTGGGGAAATGCCATTGACAACACAATTTGGAATTTCAATGTGAATTTGTGTCAATTTGCACACATTGAATTATAAATTAAATACATTTAAAAAAAGAGACTGGATTAAATTAGATTAATTTATTTTATTTATTTATTTATTTATTGTTGTTTAACGTCCCACTCAAGAATCTTTCACTCTTTAACATGCCGACACCTACTGTGACATGGGACCTCCAGTTTTTACTGTCTCATCCAAAAGGCAGGAAACCAACCTGTCGCCGGCTGGACTCAAACTCACGACCTCACGATCCAGAGTCGAGCTGACTGAGTCAGGCCAGCTCGATTAATTCATTTAAATTTTGGTTGTGGTCCCAACACCAAATTGGAAATTTGTTTCATCAAAATGGGGAACCAATAGGCCCTAGAGGGCCTCAATCGCTCACCTGAGAACCATCAACAAATGTGGAAAGAAGACCAAGAAGAATATGTTCATGTAAGTTGATCTGGCCAAGAAGAATAAATACTGCTGCTTTAAGAAATTCAAAAAAAATTCTAGATTAAATTTCAGCAAAATTCTTGCACAAACATATTTCTTTAACTATAAACAAGTAAAACACATTAATGCATCATTACGAATGCAAGGGGAGATAATTGGGGAAATCATGCAAAAATTAATGAAAATGACAGTCTGAAAAGATCTCAAAAACCCATAAAAAAAATTCATATTCTGATTTCTATGAAAAATACAAACAGGAATCATACATCCATGTAGATCACTCAGAAACAATTTAACTTTCAATTCATGCAGCGGTTCTGGAGAAGAAGATTTTTAAAGAGGGGTACCTTTTGGGACCTATTCTGCCCTGCCATGGATCCACCCCTGGGCCAATCTGGCTGAAAACTACAAACTTGGTAAAGGACCTTGTGCACTTGCCTCTTGTAAAGTGTCATTAAAATCCCTTTAGCAGTTTCAGAGAAGAAGACGAAAATA
The DNA here is from genome assembly GCA_030159075.1 of Atrina japonica. Taxonomy (NCBI): domain Eukaryota; kingdom Metazoa; phylum Mollusca; class Bivalvia; order Pterioida; family Pinnidae; genus Atrina; species Atrina japonica. The sequence goes on along the minus strand of BROG01000071.1, from coordinate 967,707 downwards.
TGAAAAGTTGACGGCGACGTCAGACAATGGACGCCAGACAACCGATGGGGAGTGGTGAGCTAAAAACGCATGTATTTTGCATTGGGAATGGGGCGGAATTTCGGCCCCATAAATAACATAGAAAATGGCCTGATAATAGTACCATCAATACAACAGTATTTGCAGCTTCCAACATCAACAGTAAAAATTCGGAAAATGCTGTTTTAAATGAAAATCCATGGATACAACAACACAAACATACATCATAAAAAATACAGTGGAACCTGTCTTGAGAGACCACTGTCATAAATGACCACCTGTTTTGAGAGACCACATTCTCTAAACCATTCGGTTCAATAATCTTTTAAATAAAATCTCTTTTGAGAGACCACTTGTCTTGTAAGACCACATTTTTAGTGGTAGAGGGGGTGTCTTGTAAGACCACACTTTAGTGGTAGAGGGGATGTCTTGTAAGACCACATTTTTGTGGTAGAGGGGGATGCCTTGTAAGACCACATTTTTGTGGTAGAGGGGATGTCTTGTAAGACCACATTTTTGTGGTAGAGGGGATGTCTTGTAAGACCACATTTTTGTGGTAGAGGGGGATGTCTTGTAAGACCACATTTTTGTGGTAGAGGGGATGCCTTGTAAGACCACATTTTTGTGGTAGAGGGGATGCCTTGTAAGACCACATTTTTGTGGTAGAGGGGATGTCTTGTAAGACCACATTTTAGTGGTAGAGGGGGTGTCTTGTAAGACCAAATTTTTGTGGTAGAGGGGATGTCTTGTAAGACCACATTTTTGTGGTAGAGGGGGGTGATCATTCAAGACAGCTTCCACTGTATTAACCGTTATTTGTATTAGAAGAATACGTTTTCAATGGAATAGATAAATGGTACCATAATTCTGATTTTATGCAGAATTCAAATAAAGTTTTTTCTATCTACAGGATGCCTATAACACAATCAATCTCTGACTTTAACCACAGCCAGTTAATATGCTTTAAAAATGTGTTCTTTTTAAGAGCAAATTCATTACAACGACAAAGTCTCACAGAAACAAGCATTGTCATTATAAAGATGTTTTACTCTAATATCTTTGTTTTTACCCATAAGTAGCTCAAAAGTAAACCACATGGTGAACATACTTCGGAAATATTTGCTCCAAATTGGGAAAAATAAAGCAGATTTTGCATTGGGAATGGGGCCTTTTATGAGACCAGCATATTGACGATATTAATCCCCATCATCTAAACAGTGCCCCTTAATATTGATTGTTTCTCATTCTGACACACATACTTAATGGTTCTTCATTTTTGCTGCTTATGTTTTAAGTTTTGTTTGTTTTGCTTTGTTTTTTATCTAAAAGTTAGAACAGAATCAACAAAATTAAGATTTTTTGAAATAAATTTTCCTCTTTGACTATCTTGTCACATTTTGTAATATGGGTTAACGGGTTGTCAATGGATAAATACACACACATAGATTCCAAGTTCTGTGATAACAAAGCTAGATCATTGATGGCGACTTGGATATTTCTTGTGTAAATTATTCAAAGATTAAAATAATCACAAAATTAATTTTTACTTTTGTATAAACACACTGCAAAGATCCAGACAAAAACCTACAGTTTCTGCAGTTGATGAAGATAGCAATTTTTTCATTCTTTTTTGGAACTCTCTCAAGCAAGTGACAATTTGATTTTATCCAACTGCAGAAAAACCTCACGCAGATGTTGATCATTAATATTAGCAGTGAAACTTGTTGAAATCTCTGTGTGATAACTTGATGTAATGAGAAATAACGAGGGACAAATGGAGAGGTACAGCGAGGGTAAAGATTGTCAGCATCTGTATGGCTGCAGGGGAGAACATGGCATAGGTTAAGTGAAGGGACTATGTTCTGATGTATTAATACAGGAAGATATTTGTCACACTACAAATAAGGCTGTGAGAGGTCAGATCCAAATGAAGCACTCCATCATATTTTTACCTGAGTGCACATATTATCTACGAAGAATAAATGTTTCACTGCCACCATCATCAGTTAAACGAGTAGTTACAGCGATGAAAAACTGTTTAGTAACACAATAAGCTCAGAAGTTTCTTAACCATGTAAACCACATCACAATGAAGCTCGTGAGGTACTGAGGTACCGATACCAGCTGCGCTTTATAATTTTACTTAAGATAATGATAGGGAAAGCTAATGAAATCCTGAGAGACCATAGTGCTACTCAACCACAAACAGTTGATTGTTATAAGTAAATTAATCATTATTATATAACAATGATTCAGAGTCAATTAATTACTATGCCGAGATAATAATCAGCTTAGAGTGGATTAATTGCCATCAAGAGATATTCATTAAGAGTCAATTAACTACTATCGATTGATTATAATTAAGAATTAATTAATTACTATCCAAAGATAATAAGTAGTTAAGAGTCGCTTAATCATTATCACAAGATTATCAGTAGATGCCAATTATTATCACCAGATTATAATCATTAAGAGTCAATTTCTATCCAAAGAGAAGACTTAGTTAAGAGTCAATAAATTACTATCCCAAGATCATTATTAAGAGTCAATTACTTATTATCTAAAGATATTAGTTAGTTAAGAGTCAATCAATTATTATCACAGGATTATAATTAAGAGTCTATGATATGGAGCAAACACATTCTAATCCCACAAACGCACTGTATGTGATTTCACCTATGTAAACAGCAATTTTTTCCTTCACGATTTCGTTCAATCATACGAGGAAGTAATCATTTTCATTCTGTGCAGCTGATATTTGCTTACTATGTTAACAACATCAAAATAAAATTGAAGGTGCTTTATTTGTTTATTCATAAGATATATTATTAGAATCCAAAACCTGACATCTACATCAGGCCTTAGTTTCGCATCAACCCTTTCATCTCTACAGACTGCAATAGACTGGTTTTAAACAATAGAAAAGAATATGCCACTCAGTAACTCAGGGGTGGAAGGGTTAAGAAAATGTGGATATAATGTATATATACATGTAATTCATGATTCCATTTCAACAACACAATCTTGGGAGATCAAGCATTAGCTCTTATGTTAGTTTTGCATCATAAATTCAGGACTTTAACACACATTACAGGACCAAGGTCTATATGTTTCCAGAAATGAATCTAGATCTAGATACAGATTTAGATATACTATGTGACAGATAGAACTACCCTTTCATTGATTCAATGAGTCGAACCCTCCTGAGATCAGTAAATGATGTCAAGTTTATGTTCTTTGTCACATACTGGATTGTGCAGTGTCAAAATTTCCTTTCCATGTATGTTTTGCAACACAACACTCAACAATTTTATTGGTGTAGCAGAGAAGCCAGTTTAAATGTACCCAGGACGAGACCACCACCCTTCCACATGTATTGTCGAACTTTGTCAGTAATTAACAATCGGTTATTTAGTCAGACTGCAAATTTGGAACCCTAGATTTAACCAGAGGCCAAATTTGCTCAACTGAGAACCATCTACAAATGCTGAAAGAAGACAAAAAAGAAAAAAATATAGGCTGATCTGGCCTTAAAATTACAAATATGGTAGAGGACCATTGGTACTTGTTTCCTGTAAAGTTTTGTCAAAATCCCTTCAGTGGTTTCCAAAACCAAACTGAACATGTGAAAAAATTACCACCCCTACCCTTTTTTCAGTCTTAACGAATTCATAAAAAATTCTAAAAATCAAATTTCAGCAAAATTCTAGCACAAAAACATTTCTTCACCTAATTACAAGTAAAACACATTACAATGCATCAAAGTGAATACAAGGAGATAATTGAGGAAATCATGCAAAAATAAAGGGACCTCCAAAGCGCGTCAAAATTTATGACGATGTTATTGCTGAAAAATGAAAATTTGTTTTTGAGCTGTATTCCCTTTATTTTTTGTCAAATGCATACCAAAAACTCATTAGCTCACCACATTTGGGTGCCAAATTATTTCCAAGACTTTCAAATAAAATGCTTCAAAATTACGCCACAAAATGCACCACGTGTGACATTAAATGTTTCTTAGGCCTGAACTATTTGGCGCCCAATTTCTCAAAATTAAAGAATTTATGTGAAATATTTTAAGACTATTGGAATACGCTTTATATGTTGCATATTTGGTATGAAAATCTTGACAACTGCTTGTAGGGTCTACGTTTTATATACTAAGGGGCTAAAAACACCTTAATAGACCTAGCCCCTACATACTGCATAAAAAATTGATTGGAAAAGTGACATAGATAGAAGAAGTCCTATGACAATGATTGGTATGAAAACTTTCGAAAAAACGTCAAGTTTGAAAATTTGGACCAAACGCGGCCAACATCAAAAATAAAAAATGAGACATATTTTCGTAACAAATTGTGACAAAATGAATGAAAATGAATTTTGTTTTCCAAAATTTGAACGAATAAAGAATTCGACAATTTTAGCTAAAATTAGGCCACAAAATATCTCAGAACCAATGAGGTATCGAAAAACAAGTTTGAATATGCCAATTCATCTAAGTGAGGAGAATTGAAATCTTAATGCACAACCAAATTGCATGAATAGTTTCTGCAATGTTGAGGCTTTTTGAAAAAGTACAAAAACAGTCATCGTCCCAAAAGGGGCCAAGATGGTAGACACAAAAAGTTGCCAGCTCGTCCTCAAAAGAAGACGAATAATACGACGTAAAGAGATACTGAATGGCATGAATTGAATTTCTCTAAATTTTGTAGACAGGAAAAATAATAATAAGAAGAAGAAGAATAATAAAAACAACAAAGACAATAGGGCTTTCCACTGTTAGTGGAAAGCCCTAATTAAGAACCAGACTCGGATCACTGTGCCACAATGACCAGATGGATAACTTAATGAATCGAGTATAATTACCAAGTCATAGTAACCTCAAAGATTTGTGAGACTACAAACCTCCAGAACATTGGGGGGGGGGGGGGGCTCCATGGCCGAGTGGTTAGAGCATTGTGCTTTAAATCACAAGGCCTCTCACCTCTGGTTCGAATCCCGCTAGGGTCATTTCGAATTAAGTGGGAAAGTTTGCCAGTTTTCTTGAAGTAGGTCGGTGGTCTTTACCCGGGTAACCGGGGTTTCTCCTCCACCAATAAAAACTGGACGCCATCATATGACCGACAGATTGTTGAGTGTGGCGTAAAACAAAAAATCAAATCAAATCAAATCCAGAACATTGGCACTTATATTGTTCAATTAGGTGATCCTGTTACACATCTTCATTTGATCTGGCATAGATATCATGTTATCTAAGTGAACATCAAATCACTTAATTGCTGCATATACCAATGTCATTTTAAAACTTCGAGTCGGAAGATGTCTGCTTTGTCATTTTAACAAAACTGCACTCAACCTGGGCAATTACAGTAAGTTAATGATATAGGTGCTGTAATGCCGACTGCCAACATTTTTGGGTGAAACAAGATACCTGTAGAGGTCGGTCTCACTGATAAATACAATTTGGCATGGTTTGAGAAATTAGTTTGATAATTATAGGCAGACAGGATATGTAACAATATTTCCAACTTGTTACAAAAGTTATGTATCACATGCTGGATTGCATTTCCATGGCTTGATTCTATCATTTGTGTTATGTATTAAAATGTGTATAATGTCCAGAGACAAAATTACTTTCATATATCATTGGTGAGTTATTAATTACTTTTATATATCACAAGTGAGTTATCAATTTTTAGTTTCTTAATGTTGTCATGAGCACACACAAAATCCCTCTTCTTTCTCATTCCTGGGGCCAAAGTAACAATTTGTTTGATTGTATCTAACCAATAAATGAAGGGCAATTAACTAAAGATTGTATGTCTTATAGACTTACGTCTTGGGACATTACTTATAACTTTTATCCATTTTTAAAAAGAATAAAGACAAACCAGATTCTGTCTGTATGACTTACGAGAGGCTGTGTCATAACTTTTCTTTGTTTAGATTCTATCCAGCAAGCACCGACAAGAATTCACAGATTTCATGGTTCAGCTGTCACAATGATGATTTTTGTCCCATGACATATACATGAGAAAATAATAAAATGTGTGTTCAAATACATTATCAAACATGTTAAACCGTGTAAAGGATCTTCTTTTCGACATTATTTGTAGAAAAATGGTTTTTTAGAATTGAGTCTTCCCGTACCTTAAAAAATTCAGATGTTTTTTGTTGTTGTATGCAATGAACTTTCAGGTAAATCATATTGCCAAATCAAATGCAGTTCGTAATTTGGTCTCGGTCCTTCATACGCTTGATCCATCGGCAATCTCGTCCCTTACACAATCAGCGTATGTTTAAAGTTCCCCAAATTTTATATGTTCTATATTTACTTTTTAAATACAGGATTTTAAATACCTGAAGCAAATTAGAATCCTGCGTATCTACATCACTTTCCGGTGGAGTAAAGCTGTTAGAATCATGTGAACTGCATGCAATTGTAGCATTTATATGAATCAAAATATCTGGTCACTAAAAGAATTTTTTACAATCTTTAATGTTACCCTGAAATGAATTATAATATTACTAAAATAAAAACAGTATAACTGTGAAAACTATGCGTAGGACTACCTCATGTTTATAATCGTGCTGTTATGTTCGGTAGATTGTGCATTACACACTACAGAGGACTATTATGTGTGTAAAATATTTCGAATAAAGGAAACTAGAATGGAGAATAAATTTCTGTTTGCTTTTTAATTTTTCAAAACACATACTGTAAAATTGAACATACATTTACAAGAGAAATCCCGTTTCACTTCATTTCCATAATGTAATGGCAGCAGTTATAGAGTGTTCCTTCATTATGAGATATTTTTTTACGCTTGTTATAAAGTAATCTGCAAAGTCTAACCTATGTTTATTTTTAAATTGCATATGAACAATATTTTAAGAAATAACTTTTTTGTTGGCTTAGGTGCCGTCTGCTGAATATTCATGAAATATTCAACATTTTTTCAAAACTTTGAAAAATATTTTCCGTTCATTATTATGATAACTGTTTAAATGACAAAATATAGGCTACTATGATTTTCCTGTAAAAGTAAATTTTGCATCTGGAATCTTACATAAAGAAAGCCTGGACTGCCTGGAAGCCATCGTTGTAAAACCACGGTCTGGAATCTCCATGCTCTTTCCTACCTGTGGTCTCATGTGATCGAAATCTCTTGTAGCTAATGAATATTTATAAGGTGTAAGTGTTGCCCAATTTATCCAATCATGGTAGTTTTGATCGACAACAGAAGTTATTACATGGTCTGTTGATTCAATACAACTCTGAAATTGTTTAAAAGCCTTCATCTGATTGGTTGATCAATGCGAGCACCATTTTATATTCATGAGCTACAAGAGATTTTGGTCACAATGCACCATGGGTAAGAAAGAGCATAGCGATTCAAGCCGTGGTTTTACAATAATGCCTGGACGCACAATTCAAATTATTTTCTTGTATGTCTATTCTTGTGTCATTGTCAATGTACAGTTTACCAGTAGCTTTTGTCATGGTAGTTCTCCCGCTGTCAAGTAAACTATACTTTTGCTGTTGGTCTAAACTGATATGTGCCAAGAATTATAAAGCCAAGACTGTGATGGGATGAGTTAGAAATTAATCTAGATCACCCGATATACCCTGCAAGGTAATGTATTTGGTTCTCTCCTCCACCATTAAAAACTGGCAGTCCACCATATGGCTCAAAAAATATTGAGCGTGGCATAAAAAAACAATGATGAAAAAACAAACAAAACCTAAGACTAAACACTTTCAGCTTTTTGACACTATAAATTTCAGATTACTGATAGGTCTAGAAATGCTCTGGGCCCCAAGGCCATAAAACTTTTTTCAGGCAAAATTTTTACTCAACTTCAAGATTGTACTCAAATCTTGAGAATTTTCTCAACTTGCGTAGAATTGCAGACCACAAAGAAATTCTTAAACAAATTTCTTTCTCAAGTGATAAAATACTTAAGTACAGCATGTAGCCGACTTACTTAAGAAATTCTTAACAGCAAAAATGGATGTCCCTTTATGTTGCCTCGGGATAAATAAATGCAAATGTCATTGTCAGTGTCGCCCCAGAGTATTTCCAAGACATGTTTAACCCTTTGGCTTTCGAAAACTATGTTATTTGAGCGAAATAGGTTTTTCTGGAAACCAACACTTCTTTCTATGTTGGCTTGTTTTGGCTATACCACATTTGTTTACATTAAAAGTAGGGGCAGTCTAAATTTAGTCCGGTACATGTGCCCCAGTGTGTGTGTCAAGTCGTTTATCTTATCTTATGTACTTATACTAATTTACTTTTATCTTCAATATCGTGTATTATATACATTTTACATATTATATATATAAATTACTGACTTCGGTCATGTATTGGCATTTTATAAGGCATTTTACAAGACGTTTTTAAAAAGGTATATATTATTACCCTTTTTATGCCACAAAACTTGTGGCTACTTGATTTTTAACACGTTTTGTACCTTTTGGTTGGTTATTAAATAATTAATCATAGATTATGGTAAGAATAATGTTCAAACATCGAAGTTTAGTGAATCGGGACCAGACACGTTAATCTCTGGTGACCAAAAAGAGGTAAATTCACACCTCCAAAGCGGTAGCATTGCACACCGCATTTTTTCGCGGTATTTTGGTGACTATATTTCATTAAAAATATAATGGTCAAACAGTGTTTGTCCCGAAAACATATTGCTCAAATTGTTGGCAAACTTCTAGCATCGGCCAAAATTAAAAATCCTTAAAAAAAAAAAATTTTTTTTTTACATTCTATTAATTTAGTTATTATCATTACAGTTAAGGGTTTTTTTTCTTGTGTTTTATGCATTTTTCAAATTAATCAATAATTATATAAAAAAAGCAAAAAAAAAATAAAAAATTAAAAGTGCTAGTTCAGATAAATAGACATGACAAGAAGGCCTACATACAAAGGCAGATTAGTGATTTGCCAAAAACATTTTCTGACATAATCAAAATTCTGCCAAATATGCATTTTTATCAAAATTTACATTGCTTTTATCTTGCTTTTTTATCCACAGCATTAAATATTTTCAAGACCAATTTATTATTGATAAACTATTTTTCGTCAATGATATAAGCAGAATCAATTGTTGTGAGTTGCATATGCATGTACACATCAAAGCATGTAATACTCATTCTCTCTTTCTACTGGGGTTAAATTACAACTTTTATTAGTATAAGTCCGAATTTTTAAAGTGTAATTGGGATGTGGAACATTTTTTTTTTGATAATTTGAGATGGGACCGTTAATGATATACGGTAAGCGCCCTCATATAATCTGTTCTTCATTTGACATATCAACAAGTGGAGAAGTTTACTGAGTTTTAAATCTAATTAAAGGATTATCAGGAATTAACCATCGTACATTGATGATAATAGGAGTCTCACGAGAGATAGTAGTAATTGCAGGTAACGTTAATTAGGTGTGACAAGTAGTATGAGTTAGTCTGTATATAATTGGAGGCTTGGGTATTGTCAAAACAATGTACAGATGTGAAATATATTCAAGGATTAAGTGTACTGTCAAAGCAATGCAAAGGTGTGAAATAAATTCAAGGATTAACTGTACCCTGGCAGATTGAAAAGTATTTTCAGAAAATTACTGTTCTTTGGTAGAAATGTAAAGAAATCGGAAGTTTTAGACATAAAAGCGGGAGGCGTAAAGATCAATGTCTGTAAAAATAAAGTTCTAGGATTAAAATTTTCAGAAAATTACTGTTCTTTGGTAGAAATGTAAACATGTCTGCGGGACACATAATGATTGTGACATATGTCCTGGATGTCTGCGACATAAATTTACACTGACGAGATTTACACTGCCCTTTGACAATCTCAGTTGAGAAAATTCTAAAGTAGTTTGATGGTCTGCGAATTTTCACTTTTTACTCAGATAAGTAAATTCTTACCTTTTGAGAATGAAATTTGTCTCAGAATTTTCATTGTTTATGGTCTCAGGCCCAGATTGACTGAGGTACCGGTAGTATATTCTTCCAGTAGGGAAATGATCTCCTAACTAACGCATCCCTTCACAGGGAAATAGTCATTTGCAGAGAATTTTAGGGGATTGGTTAGTTTTAATGATAAACTGTTATATAAGTAAAAATAAGCATAATAAATCTATATTTTCTCAGATTTTATAGAAGACTAGCTATGGGAGATTTAATGCTGGTTTAAGTTTAAAGAGTCAAATTCTTGGATAGGGGTGGCAAAATCTTCAGAATAAAATATAACGAAGAACATATAGGAAAACAGAAGTAATACTCTAACCAAATTACACGCCAACAGTACAAAAGTGGATTTATTTGCTAGGTGACAATCATTTCAGAGATATTTTTTTATTTGAACTTGAGTTTAAATGATACAACAGAGGTCATTTCAAAGAAAGAGAATAAATCTGTAATTGTTTTCAATAAGGAAGCTTTCTATGACGGACAGACAAATACACACACAAAGTAACAGATGTTGCTGAACAGTTATTACAAAGCATGGAATCAACATCTGCAAAATAATTATCAGAAAATCTCTTAAAGAAAAAAATCATCTTTTCCCTCAAATTTTTCAAATTTAAAAGATACATCATTATCTGTTTCTGTTTTTACTTATACTTCCTTTTTATTCAAAATACAACACGAAGAAGAGAGACAGAAATGCGTGGAGTTGATTTTTTTTTTTTTTCCTGAAAATCAGCATGTTGCAAAATCAATCGTTAAGTTAAAGAGAAATTAGTGCAACAAAAACAAAGTATTTCTACTCAAGAGTGTTTCAACAAACCAAACTAAAACATTTACATATATCTAGCAGATGAATCACCATCAATTTGTCCATAAGAACTATAAATACAAACATATCAAGGACACAGATTTACTGAACCAATTAAAAACAGTTTACTTTAAAAGCACAACGTTTGCTTTTAACCGATTTGTTTTTATTCTAGAAAAGTTTGACATAATGAAATGTAGTACTATAACAGAGACAATTAAGTCAAGATTTTCTTTGAGGACAGTGGTCAATGTGGTTATTCCTCCATCCAGAGATCTATCAGACAATCTTTCATAATTCTCATGTATCTTTTAATTTTCAGAAACGTTTGTTTGTAGATTTTGGATGTTCTGTGTGGGATTCTTTTGATGAAGTATATACAACACCCACCTGGCATTATGGATACTGAATCTCACCTATTAGAAGTGTATCTTAACCCTTTCCACCCTACAGACCATATAAGACTAGTCTTAATCAACTGAAAAGAGCATGCCACTCAGATACTGAGGGGTGAAAGGGTTAAGTTGTTTTTATACAAGCACTTTCATAGATCAATGAGTGTCAAACAATTTTTGTTTATTTAGCTTTATCTCCATCTATTATACTTTTCAAGATAATATAAAAATATGAAAAATCCACTTAAAAGGGGAAATAACTCCTATAAACATCAACCTCACATTTTCTATTTACTTCTGTGTAGATCTTTGCATGCAGTTCAGTTTTGCTTCTTTCACTCATTTTTTATACCATGTTCCCACTATCATGACGCACAGCATGACAGCAATTGTGGTCTTACTCCTGGACTAATCATGGTGATCATATCAGATCTTGATATCAGTCATGGAAATTGTGTTGAACTGTTTATATTTTTTCTACAATCAACACAATTAGGCCTAGAATAAAATTTTAATTGTTTGATGTTGCCTGCCTTCCCATCCAAAATGCTGACACCCAAATTATTTTTTTTTTTCACATTTGTTGTATCCAGATTTTTTTTTCTAGCCCAGTTCCATCAACCAATCTTTATTTACTTGTTTGTTAAAAATATTGTCTACACACTTGAAGCGCAAATTTGTAGCTCCTTCCTAGACCAGGTAAGGTGCATATTAGTGTATTTTACATACAAACAAGAGGCCCACGGGCCATATTGTTCACCTGAACTGTGTTGGTATCTTACAAATATGGGAATCTAAATTTACAAATTAAGGAGTAGAGAAGAGACTTAAAAATGAATGAAAATGACAATGTCAAAAACAAGTCAAAAATTTATTTTTTCAGTATATTCCAAATACAGGAAACTGAATCATGCATCCATGTAAATCACTAAGATGCAATTAGCTTTTCAAACCATACAGCAGTTCTGGAGAAGATTTTAAAAGAGGGGTACTCCTGAGACTTATTTTGCCCCACTCTGAATCCACATCTGTGTTGATCTGGTCAAAAAACACAAACTTGGTAGGGGAACTTGGGTACTTGCTTCCTTTAAAGATTTTGTCAAATTCCCTTCAGCGATTTTGCAGAAAAAAACTGACAGCGTGAAAAGTTACCTCCCCCCTCTTCATTTTTGCAGTCTAAAATAATTCATAAAAAAATTTTAAAAATTTAATTTCAGGAAAGCATTTATATACCTAAAATTACAAAGTCTAGAAAGACGTCAAAAACACATCAAAAATTTACTTTCCAATTTCTACAATAATTAACAAACTTGAATCATACATCCATGTAGATCATTCAGATGCAATTAGTTTTTCAATCCATGCAGCAGTTCTGGCGGAGAAGATTTATAACTCATCAGCCCCTGAAAGACAATGGACTCTTTTAAAAATCAATGACTTAGAACAGTCCAAATGTGTTTTTAGGGGTGAATGAGTGAAAGAGGGGTACTCCCTGAGGCCTCATCAAAATGCCTTTAGCGGTGCCACAAATTGTCCCTTACATTGAATTGTAAGGGTCAACTAAATGACCAGTACTTAGTTTAATGTGAGAACATGGTATCTAGATAGGCGATAAAAACTTGTAATACAAATATACCGTGATACTGAAGTGCCACTAGTGGCTCGTTTATGGACAGATTTCATTTTCGTTCGCAAACTTTGTAGATATTGAGTTTACAATAAATCATCAAAATTTACAACTCATCTGATCATTGGTTCATGAGAAGATTTTAAAAGATGTACCAAGTTTTGGTGCTTTTTAGCCATTTTTATGGCCCCAATTGGTCCTATCCCTTTTTCATTTGCTAACTTTATGCGGCTTCACATGGTTATGCTTTATGCCAAGTTTGGTTAAAATTGACCCACTGGTTCTTGAGAAGGAAATGTTTAAATGCAAAAGTTAACAGACAGACAATGGATGCCAGACACCAGGTGAGCTGATAATAAATGGTATTACAAAACTCTTCTTCTGATTCTAAGTTGGGTCTGCAGTTTGTATTTTGTAAAGAATAAAGTTTATATACCTCAAGAACATGAAAGTTTTGTCGAGATTTTTTATAATAATTTACTCAATTAAATCAATACATATATAAAGATATTTTGAGGAGTTTAGCATTTGATGATCAAATTTAACTTGCTGTAATATTTAGTGCGGATCAATTTACTGGTTCGACCATGGGACCCATGATGGGTCAAAACAGCTTTAAAACAACAATTAACTCTAAAAATAACTACAGGTACGGAGACTTTTAGTTTTTAGATAAATGATGATTTGACACTGACCTGCTGTCGTTTATGTAATTTTTTTAGCAAAATAAATGTTAGAGCTCAAAAACTCTGTTTCAGTGGAGGTACATTCTTTTGCGTTTTTAGTGTTTGGTAGCGATCTGTTGTCCGATTCACACAACATGGCTGGGCGGAGTAACCTGTTGATTGTAATACGGTCGAATCTATTCATTTTCGGTTACCACAGCTTCACGAACAAAACGTTTATTATCAACTGGATAACAATATGCTTGACGGCAAGTAGGACTCATTACTCTTACCAGCCAAATTTTGATGGCCGGCGGTTTACGCTCAGCAAAGTTTTTAATTTTGTTTTAAATGATAATGTGCTTTGCAAAATGCTTATATCAGGTTATTATCTTCTCTTTAATTATGCTTCTAACTGATTAATTATTTTCTAGCAATTTGAATTTGAAGATCAAAAAATTTCTTTTACTAGCAACGACAATAAATACAAACGGAGTTACGTAATATTCAAGGCAACCTCAGACAAATAAGTTCCACATATGGATTATTGTCAACTCGTATCCATCACAACTTGTATGTAAGTGAATTGGTTGACTCGTACCCATGTTTTAGCTGACTTGTGCCCATTGATTAACTCATTTGTGCCCATCGCCTGTTTGATTGTAGAAATATTTATGAAGATATACATGCATTTACCAACAAGATAATTACCATAATGCCATTTGGTATTGAAATGACATACAACTATCTGTGGAAATCAATTAGCTTCATAAGTACTTCACTGACAGTCCAATTCACAAAACGTGACAGGCGGAATAATCTCTTGATTATCTCGAGGATGATTCTACTCAAATTTCAGTTATCACAATCTTTATGGGAAAAATTTTTTATTCCCTACTTGACACTGGTAGGTAGGATAACAAGAAAGGACAACAAATCAAGTCAGTGTATATTAAATGTTGTTATGCTTTATTACCTAAAATTTGAATGTGTCCAGGTCAAGAAAGGGTTCAATAGACTACATTCCGCCAGATTATATGGATATAAGGTAAAGGGATAGTTACAAGTTTCAAGCTTTTTGCAATTTGACTTTGGTTTAGAAAACAAAGAAATTTAGAACCACGAATGTGCATAGATGTTTTTATAGATGGGCGCCCTCATAGTCGTAAAACCATGGTCCGAAATCGCTATGCACTTCTTACCTACCCGTGGTTTCATGTACCCGAAATCAATCATAGCTATTGAATATTTAAACCAGAGTAAGTGTGTTCAATTTAGTTGTGGTGGCAATGGTGTGTCTATTGATCTAATCACAATTCTGAAATTGTTAATAAGCCTTGATCTGATTAGTTTACAAATGCGCGAGCACCGTTTACTCGCATTGGCTGAGGCGTCATGAATAAAAAAACAATATGCACGAGTGATTGACACATGAAACCACGGGTAGAAATGAGCACAGCAATGCTGGACCGCAGTTTTATGATGATGGGGCTCATGTTTGTTTACAGTTCATGGCAAATTTAGGAATTACTATGTTGGATTTTTCAGTTGTTTATATGACAGGACAGAAAATTGTTGTGTCAATTAGTAGTTGTTTTAAAGAAACCTTGAAGGAACATACTATCATAATTACTCAAATAATTACACTGCTATGCCATATGCCTGATATAAAACCCTGTCTATCTTGACATATTCACATCAATATTGTATAGCAAAAACTGACAGAAACATCTTATGCCATTGAAAAACATAATTTTTAGACAAAATTGCACTGCTTGCAAACACCACATAATAGCCATGTTTATAGGTATAATTTTAACCTACTAAAACATGGTCATTATTCACTGTTGAATTTTTTTTTTTATTTTTAAAATATATTGGGTTATTTTTCTATGGTAGAAAATGTACCTGGGTCATTTTTCTATGGTGAAAAATATTTCCGTGCCTTTTCTATAGCTGTAAAAAAAATTATCTGGAAAATGGGTAATTTTTCCTACTAGTATGGCTCAATAGATCTTTTTGGACTGGATTCGTTCTGTTACCATTTGTCATAACACTATGCAACTTCAGAGAACTTCCAGTTAAACATTTTATCGAATATATATATCCTGGAATCCAGATACCATGCAATGCTAGATGTCAGATGTGAAAACAAGAAAGAATTCCAACATCTATGAACATCAAATTCCTAGGAGAAAAACTAAGACAAATTTGCTGGGATATATCACATTGACATATGTATGAAAATTGTCATTATTAATTGACAAAATGTTGTTGATATCTAAATGTCAAAATAAAGGACACTGCTAACTTTTTCTTCTTTTGACTCAGCAGTTTCTGAATTAAGTCTGCTTCATATAAATAAAGGAACAGGTCAGCCAATAAAGGAGCACAATTGGTTCCCATAAGAATGCCGAAAGTTTGCTGAAAGACCATGTCTCCGAACATTACAAATGTATTGTCTATTACAAATTCCAGCATCTTTTTTATATCATCTTCAGTGTATTTATGTGTAGAATTAGAGTGCTGTTTGACAAAATAAGTATCATGATAACCAATCACTAGATATTTAAATTTTCAGGCACCACCTTTAGTGAAAAAAATAATCGTCTACGATGCTAAAATATACTTTTTTTAATTTTTTATGTGGAGTTGTTGTGTGAAGACTAGAGAAGTCATATGTTTTGATGCTTTGAATTTTAAAAAAAATGGTGTGCCTTCAAATTTTTGAAAAGTTGTTTCCAATTTTTAAAGTATCCACATCTTATTTACACTGCTTTAGCTTAAATTTCTTTGACATATTGTGTCAAATCTTGCTATTACATGTACAATGCCACTTTATCAACAATTTAATTAAAGAGTGTTCATGTATATTAAATTATTTTTATGAAAGTAGTCACATAAACATGTGGGACAAAATTTTAACCTTGAAATGACCTCTAAAATATTCAATATCATACATGGCATAGGCGTCGGAAGAAAATTGAAAGTGGGGGGGCTAAACCAACTTAAAACACACACACGCCAGAAGTGGGGGGGCTAAACCAACTTAAAACACACACGCCAGAAACGTCTTGGGGGCTAAGCCCCAATTTTCAACACCTATGCCTATCTTTGCAAAAAAAGTGGGGGGGCTAAGCACACCCTAGCCCCCCCGGCTCCGACGCCTATGCATGGTACAAATATGTTCATCACAATAGATCTTAACTGTTCACTAATAAAATACAGTAATCATTTATAGACCATTGATATTACTACTAATCAACACCTAACACTCATGGTATGAGCATTTTTGTATTTGTATTGTATACAAACTTTGCAATAACAGGAAATTGCAAACACAGTGAAACTTGTATATAAACAATTCCGTACAACTAATCAACAACAATAACATGTATACAAAATGTCATGAACCTTCAATAAATCTGTTTTGATTTTCTGAAATCCCAAAGACAAATTGTGCATGTCATCCCAAATTTGATCCGAGTGTTCCCTGAAAAAAGCTTGCCAAGGGCTGGTAAAAAAATATTTACTTATTTCTGTCAAATACCGATCTAAAAATTGATATTTAAAATAAGTCTGATTTTCGGTCATACTAATGCCACAGATATGGCCATGTAAAAAAAAAACCAGATGGGGGTTGGGCCTAAAAGCACGAACACCTTTTTTCTCTCCGAGATCTGATGCTGAAATGGGGGGTGCAGATAATACATAAATGCAGATTATAAAAAGCCAATTACGGTATATGAAATTTCAAGGTCATTGGATCAAAGGTCAAGGTCATAACTTAGTTTGAAAAAAATATAATAAAAAAAACATAGAACTTTTATACACATGTTACTGTAGATGATATGCTGGAAATATGTAGAATACTTGTGTAAAGTGTCAAGGTCATCCAATAAAAAGGTCATGGTCACACTTTTATTTGAAAATTTCAACTAAAAATAGTGCTGAAACTATAGTCTTTTCATATGTATGTTATCATACCTGCCAAGTGACCCAATTTCTGCAGGTTAGACCCGGAATTTTGGTCCATAACCCGCAATTCCAAAGTCTCCCGTCGGGTCCATGATCTTATCAAAATCACCTGATAAATCATTACCGAACAGGGCCTTTAAAATCCAATTATATACCCTACCCAAAATTTACATCAAAGACTCTCAAATAAATCAAGCATGTGACCTATTTCTACCATCAAATTTGTTTCCTTTTTGTATGTCCATTCTTTAATTCTTATGTTCTAGTGTTATTCTCGAAGTAAAAATAAAAAAAAACCAATAAAACTAAGGCAAAGGAGTAGAGTTCATTAAAAAAAAAATCCTAGATTCTCATCCCCAATCCCCGTAAACCCCGATTTTCACGCAGTTCTGTGCCCCACTTTTTTTTTGTTCTGTACGATTATTTTTAAAATCTTACGTTTTTAAATGAATATAGTCGACCGGAAAAATAATCCGTTGTCTTGTCCGATTCCGAATATTTTTTTCCGTAATGTTCAGTCCTTTACATAACTTCCGGTGGTTATTTTTATGTTAAAAAAGCAGACAACATGGTCTTCGCCGTTATTTCATAAGAAAATCTGAAGACATTTGCTGATTGGTTGATAAATTATAACGCAATAATGAATATGCATTTACAATTAACCATTATCAACGAACGTCTTAGATTTTCTTCTGTTCAAAATGGATGACAGACGACGTGAATATAAAAAACGATGGGTAGCTAGAATAAACGTAATTTCATAGATATGGCATTATGTCATGTCATAACTTAATGACGATGGATTTATAAAAATCTAAAAGATCAAGTGAATTTATTTTCCATATCAAAAAATATCGGACATCAG
Organism: Atrina japonica; assembly: GCA_030159075.1. Taxonomy (NCBI): domain Eukaryota; kingdom Metazoa; phylum Mollusca; class Bivalvia; order Pterioida; family Pinnidae; genus Atrina; species Atrina japonica. Next base: position 949,364 of record BROG01000071.1, on the reverse strand, counting down.
CGACGATAAGATACTGATAGGTGGTTGTTAAAAATGATCGCTTTCATAAACTGCTGTGAAAATGTCACAGCATATTGCTACGCAAAATAAATATATTATATGGGAGGAAATTCTGCCCCTGATTTTACCCACTAAAATATATCGTTGAGAAAATCGGGGCTTCGCTAAAAGTTCGACCTAGTTTTTCAGGCCAGATAAGTAAGGACAATTACTGTTGGGGAAATCTAAAGACGCAACGTTCGTTTCATGTGACCCTGAATGCAAAGTTGGCGATATTGTCTTTTTAGGCAACTGTATTCAGTTTTCCCAGAACTCGGTAATTATGGTTCTGATCTACGTCGAAAAACTAACAATGATCCTGTTCATGATGCTAAATATTCAGTATTCTTGTCTGCAGCATCTTAATGCTAACCATGTTTTTACGATTGCCCCCCCCCCCCCCCCCCCCCCCGAGAAGCAGTAGCAGCCCAGTTTAATGACTAAATAAAACTACAGAATGACATTATTGAATGCGCTACAAAAGCAAATTGTAGGATTTCTTAGTGCCAATGTTGTAAACACTCTTGGTAAGTCGTTTTTTCATACATTGGCTGTCTGTCTATGGTAGCCTACATTGATGAAAATCATCATACATTAGAAGGAATGGGATGCCATATACCAGCACCTCTTTGCATTTAATTTCATTTTTTGATCAGGGGTATCAACGGCCTTCATTGAAAGAAAAAAAAATTTAAGTAGGATTCCTCATTTTTTCGAATGACATTGGTTACAATTTTGGTATCTAGTGATTCTAGTCATACCATTTGTACATGATGTAGCCCCCCCCCCCTTTTTTTTAAAGAAACATAGGGATTTTGTTTAAATTTGTTGACTTTGTGATAGCCCCTTATATTTTGACAGAAAGTCAAATATAAACTATGAAAGCTTAACAATGTTCATTTTTTTCAAGTTAGTCAATATTCAGTGTCCAATTCCATTTCAAAATTCTATAATCAGAAAAAAATTTTTATTATTAAAAAAGTTTAAAAAATTTAAAAAAAAAAAACACCAGTCAGACCCCCCCCCCCCCCCCCCCAAATCTTTTTAAAAAATGTTTGGATGAGAATCTAGCAATTTTTTTATTATGCCCTAAATTCATTATTTTATTTGTAATGAAACATGAAAATCTTCACTTCACATGTAGATCTAGACTTGCGGGAATGCTAAATTATAGAAGGGATACCAAACCCAACTTTCATTTGAATTATGGAAATTTTTTAAAATTATGAAAGTACTAATGATAGTTATATAAAATGATTATGTTTATGTCAATCTTACATATGATAAAATACTTACTTGAAATTGATAAAATATATAAAGTTGATATTGACTTGAAATTGATAAAGAAGATAAAATTTTCAAATAAATAAATTTGAGGAAATTAGTAACTTAATAGTTTTGCATCAAGATTTCTAGATACATCTAATTTCTAGATTTTTATATAAATTTTCCATATGATTTCAACTTTACGTCGGGACTTCAACTCATGGATGGTAACTGAGAACCCCCATACGTTTTTAGTTTCACAAGTTCTATAAGATGTATATGACTGACCTGCTTTAAGAATTTCGTTCCATTTAAGGTGTACAGTCATTATGATTAATAATTAGTGCTAAATTTAACTAAATTTTCGCGAAATTAAAACAGTGAGTGTTGATGAGAAGAGAAAAATTATTATGGGGCGATTTTGTACACATGCAAAGTTTGACTTCAAATTCTATGTAGAAATTTTCATTGTTTTTATAGAAAAAGGTCCAAAAATTAATTCGAAACATTGAGAAATTCGACTCATGTTCATTTTCTGTACTGTATCTCCAATGTCACTGTATCTTTTTAAAACATTTTGAAAAAAACTGTTGACCTAGATAGTGGATACAATGCCTTTCATTTTCATTAGTGGTCAGGCACTGTATTTTGATTGGCTTAATGAAAATATCACAGTTTACATAAATATATTTCATTAAGCCAATCAAAATACAGTAAAATCAATGAAAAATAATAGTGAAAAATAAATATATATTATTGTTGAAGAATATGCTAAAAATTATTTGTGCAAAGTTTGAAGGCCATCAGATTAAAGGACACGGTCACAGCTCAATTTGAAAATTCCAACTCAAAATAGCTCCAATAGTATAGTACTTTTATAGATATGTTAATGTTGACAATTTGTAGGAAATACACTGAAGAATATTTGTGCAAATTATCAAGGTCATCAGATCAAAGGTCAAGTTCAAAGCTCTGCTGCAGATTTGGTCTCATAGCTGGAGATTTTTAATTTTTCAGCTGCAGATTTGGTTTTAGAGCTAGAGATTTTAAAATTTTTAGCTGCAGATTTGGTCTCACAGCTGGAGATTTTAAAAACTTTTGGCTGCAGATTTGGTCTTATAGCTAGATATTTTTATCAGCTGCAGATTTGGTCTCATAGCTAGAGATCTTAAAATTATTAGCTGCAGATTTGGTCTCATAGCTAGAGATTTTAAAAACTTTTGGCTGCAGATTTGGTCTCATAGCTAGAGATTTTTAAATTTTCAGCTGCAGATTTGGTCTCATTGCTTTCATAATTGGTCTCATAGCTGGAGAATTTTAATTTTTCAGCTGCAGATTTGGTCTTAGAGCTAGAGATTTTTAAATTTTCAGCTGCAGATTTGGTCTCATAGATGGAGATTTTAAAATCTTTTGACTGCAGATTTGGTCTCATAGATGGAGATTTAAAAAATTTCAGCTGCAAATTTGGTCTAATTGCTTTAATAATTGGTCTCATAGCTGGAGAATTTTAATTTGGTCTCATAGCTAGAGATTTTAAAAACTTTTGGCTGCAGATTTGGTCTCATAGCTAGAGATTTTAAAATTTTCAGCTGCAGATTTGGTCTCATAGATGGAGATTTTAAAATTTTCAGCTGCAGATTTGGTCTCATAGATGGAGATTTTAAAAACTTTTTTCAGCTGCAAATTTGGTCTCATTGCTTTCATAATTGGTCTCATAGCTGAAGAATTTTAATTTGGACTCATAGCTAGAGATTTTAAAAACTTTTGGCTGCAGATATGGTCTCATAGCTGGAGAATTTTAATTTGGACTCATAGCTAGAGATTTTTAAATTTGCAGCTGCAGATTTGGTCTCATAGCTAGAGATTTTAAAAACTTTTGACTGCAGAGTTGGTCTCATAGCTGGAGATTTTAAAAACATTTGGCTGCAGATTTGGTCTCATAGATGGAGATTTTAAAATTTCCAGCTGTATATTTGGTCTCAAAGATGGAGATTTAAAAATTTTCAGCTGCAAAAAGAAGGTAGGGGACTGGGAGGTCATTTTTATATAGTCAGCTTGATTTTCAAAAACACTGAATTGATTTGATTGAAACTTCACAGGAAGCATGAGTAGTCCAGGTTCCCTACCATATTTGTGTATTTTGGCCTGTTCTGCCAACCATATTTGTGTATTTTGGCCTGTTCAGCCTACCATATTTGTGTATTATGGCATGTTCAGCCTACCATATTTGTGTAATTTGGCCTGTTCAGCCTACCATATTTGTGTATTATGGCATGTTCAGCCTATCATATTTGTGTATTTTGGCCTGTTCAGCCTACATATTCTTCCCAGTCGTCTTTTCACATTTGTAAAAAATGTAGATGGAGCTCAGGTAAGCATTTTATGCCCATATGGGCCTCATGTTTGTCAATGAGAGGAATTCATTAAAAAATATATATATAAATCATCACCTCGACCTTCAATGAAGGTCAAGGAATATTATTTTTCAACAACTTTGAAAATATATCAAGTTTGAACCCCTTTGGCAAGATGGTTCTAGAAAAAAAGTGAATGAATTATTTTTATCATGTGATGTAAACAAGTCACTTTGTTTGGTTAGCATTCAACTTGATATGGCTGACTGTGATAGATTATTAACTGTGATTTTTAATCTATAAAGTTTCTTGAATATTGGGTTTCCTACAATCTATTTCTCTTTGGACCATGAAAGGTATCTTCAACACACACCAAAACTTCTTATTTGTTTACTTTCATTTATTCTCTTGAAAACACAGGAAAATGTCATGTTTCGTTATTTGGATATAGATCTTTGCAAAATAAGATGGGATTTTAAGTTGGTTAATGTTTTATAAATGATTGTAAAGAAGTTGAAAATCAATAACAACAAACATTTAAATTCGAAATCTTCTAAAGCTAAGATAGTCATTTTTTTCACAGTGGTTACTCTTAGACAGATTTTGGCTATACTTTTAGAGATATTATTTGGCCTCGTATGATACCACTTTCTCTTTAGAGAATACACATACTTTTCAAATTGGAGCTCAACTGATGAAGTCTAATTGACAGAAACGATGTCGTCTTGAGCATTACAACTTTGGTATTATGTTTATGATATTGATACAAATGTTTGTACTGGAGGATCTTGAAGAGCAAAACATTTTTCATGCACTTCTTTGCGAACAATTCTCTAGGCAAATAACTACCACTGAAAAAATAGTTCATTGTTTTGAAATGTACAATGATGAATAAGCTAATAACAAGTTTAATGGAAACAAGAGGCCCATGGACTTTGACATTCACGTGATTCGCAGGAGGTAATGTCTGAGCTTTTCATAGGCTTGAGCAGCATAAGTAGAAGCACATGGTAGGGACTTCATGAGGATAATTTGTAGCAAGTTAGAAACCAAATGCACAAGATGTCTGAATAAAAAGAAGATAAAGAGAATTAAGCAATGGTGGTAATGTTGGAATGAATATGATCTGTTCAAACAATGACACTTTTGATCAGAAGGCTTGGTGTTTATTGTGGATTTTCCAATTTTTAAGACAATCTGTTAGTGACATTATGGGAAAGACCATATCTTTGCAAACAAGGGGTTGCAGACCATAGTTTATGGGCATTACACATTGTAATGTGATCAATCCTGAATTACAAAAGTAAATGATGACATTACCACATTGAGAGGCCATTAGAAAACTTTAACAAAGGGATATAACTGTGTAAATAAGGGGTTCTACATCCTGAAGTTCACCCAGTTCACAGGATCTTCATGCAACTAATACACATTTCATAGTAATGATGACAGTGTGGACAATCAACATTTTGGCAAAGAGCAATGTGTCTTTAAGTAAGGTGTTCTGGTTGAGTTGGTTCAGTGGTTCTTCAGATTTAGTTGAAAATGTCTCAGCCAATCAGATGCCAGGACGGCCATCTTGGACTTTCAGATCAGCCCAAAAACAACCACACTTGGTCAGGATATCATAAGGAACATGTGTTCCAAGTTTGAAGGCAATCAGATCAGTGGTTCATCAGAAGAAATTGAAAATGCGTCAGCCAATAAGATGCCAGGGTCAGCCATTTTGGATCCATCCAAAAAACAACAACACATGGACAGGACATCAAAAAGAACATGTATACGAAGTTTGAAGTCAAATGGTTCTGGAGTTTTTAAGATGAAGTTGAAAATGTATCAGCCATACAGATGCCAGGGAGGCCATCATGGATTTTCGGACTGACCAAAACTACACTTGGTCAGGACATCACAAGGAACATGTGTACCAAGGTATAAGGCAATTGGTTCAGTGGTTCTTAATAAGAAGTAGAAAATGTCTCCACTAATCAGATGTCAGGGTGGCCATCTTGGATTTTCAAATTGGCCGAAGAAACAACACCACTACCAGGTAATCAGATGCCAGGGTGGCCATCTTGGATATCGGATCTGCCCCAAAAACAACATCACTAAAAATGGTCAGTACACCATAAGAAACATGTGTGCCAAGTTTGAAGTCAATTGGTTCAGTGGTTCTTAAGAAGAAGAAGAAAATATCTTGGCCAATCAGATGCCAAGCTGGCCATCTTGGATTTCAGATCTGTCCAAAAAACAACAACACCTGATCAAGACATCATAAGGAACATATGTACCAAGTCTGAAGTCAATTGGCTTGGTGGTTCTGAAGTAAAAGTTCAAAATGTAAATGTTTAATGCAAGACGGACAACGATGGATGAAGAACGATTGCAATAGCTCAAATGAGCAATCATGCGAGTTAAAAATATGAAACAAAATATTTTGTGATATTATTTATAGAAATTAGTGAAACATAATTCTTTCTTTTTAATTACAAACACCATGCTATTGTGTATGAATTTGTTATGTTTGTTGTTCCGATGCAGAAAGTCATGATTTATCTATGTAACCACTACAATCATCATTTCATATCAACCTAACATTGGTCAATTTCATGTTTAAAAAGCCGAGTGCCAGCTAAATGAATTAGACCAAATTCTGATTTATGGCTTAAAGTCCCCATCTCAAGGAACATTTGTGTTAAATATGATAAAATTCTGGTGAACAACTTAATAGATATGAGCTCAAATGAACTGATGATCAGACACAACAGTTTTTATATCGCCCAAAATTTTTTGGGGTACATACATGTAATGTGAATGCCGAGTGAATAGAGCATCGGGCATGGCCATATACATGTAATAAGTATCTGGATACAAAATTTGGCCATATAATAAGCATCTGGATACAAAAATTGGCCATAAAATAATCACTTTTAATGGTTGGATTAATACATGTCTATATGTAGGGAGTGTGTGCATACTTGCTAAGTCTCCCCCATAAATAAGGGAATCCCTACTTGCCAACATTTGAAAATTTTCATGGGGGAGACGGCACAACAAAAATTTCCAGTGGTTAGCCAGCCAGCACACAATCATTGTTCAGAGGTTCTTTTTTCACCAAGTGTCTTTTTCTCACAATTTATAATAAAGTATTATTTTTTAATTTATAACTTGTATAAATATAAAAATTAAAATATGTCAGTTAGTTGTTTTCAATCAATATTTAATCTAATTTATGGATCTCAATTGTGAATTTTATTGTATTATTAAGCTATTATAAAGATGAATCTTATTTTGTCTGGTTTTCTTTTTTGAAAAAGGAAAAAGTATATTTTACATGTATTACTTGTATACTGTTAATGGGGAAATCACAGAATATTTTTTTGTCAAGCATTTTCAATGGAATCGATGGATTTACTGTGAAATGATTTTTCGTTCTGTTAATTTTGCTGACATTTTAAAATTTTTGAAGTATATTTCGAGATAATTTATATTTCATCGATCAGGTTTGGTGTTGCCTGATAATTTACCATATCAGAAGTAAGGGAAAATGGCAGGAAAAATGGCAGAACCTTCCTTGAAATGAGGCATTTTCAGTGGAAAGTAATCAATATACTGTAAATATTTTTTGTTTCTATTTTGTCTAAATTGATATAAATTCCAGGTATTATTGTTTGATCTCACCTGCGCACTTAACACTTCTGAGTGGTAACAAGAAGGTTCATATTCAACAAAAATCATACCCAATGAAATTCAAATGGTACACGGAGAACAATCAGTCTTTAATTGGGTACTAATTGTCATGGGTAAGAAAACATTTTGAGCACGAAACTTCATGATACCACTCGGAAGTGTTTGTGCGCAGGTGAAATTAGAAGGCATGCAGTTATCATAAAAGGGTCTATGGACAAAATATGTTAAATTATGGTAAAACAAAATGAAGAAAAAAAAATTATAAGAAATGCGTTACTGCAAATTCCAGAACAAAAAGTGTTGTTGATGCTAAATTGGAAGTTACACAAACTATAAAAAAAAAATGAGCAACAAATATTTAAATTAAATAAAATACATGTATTTTTAATATTGATATATTTTAATGAACTGTGAAATTTTTGAAAAAAGGTTATTAAAACATTTTAAAAGACATTTTTATCCATGATTTGTTTAACAAAATATGACTGTTGACAATGTGCTACATACAATTTTCATGTTTTGAATTATTTTTTTATTATCCCAGTGTTTTAATTTTTTTTTTTTTGATATGTGTTGGTCTTGGGTGTCTGTCTGTCCATCCATCTTCAGCCCCGTCTCCTTAGGGGAGAACTAAAAATACATAATTTTCAAACATTGTCATGTAGTTTTACAATATATTATACCAATATATAAATACAAATGTAGAAATTTTTTTCTGGCTAGGATATGAAGGTCTGCAATGATAAAAAACATACATCCTAAACAAACATGTGGCAGTGGCACAGAGATAGTAGCAACCACTTTTACTGCCTTTTTTTGTAGTTGATGAATACGATAAAATTTAACATTAAACAAATGTTCTCCTTATACATCAGAAAAGTCATATAAAATGTATTCCACTCTCATTTACAAAGACAAGATGCTCTTTATAGCCATCTCTTCTGATGTGTAGAAGGGAGATATTATATGACCATACTGTATGTGTACTTATTTTAGTGGCATTCTTAAATTAGCACCTTTAGCGCTCAATCATTGTGCAAATTCAAGGACAGCGCTAAAATTTCTCTTTATACACAACAAAACAAATGAAATTAATTGTGCAAAATCAAGATTGCACTATTACGTCTATGCCCCCTCAGAAAGCTAAAATATGAGTGCACTAATTTAAATACACATACAGTATAATAAATACCCGGATACCAAAACTTGCCAAATAATATGTATCCCCTCTCATTTACATAGATGAGATGCTCTATATAGCCATCTCTTATGATAGGTAGAGGGGGGGATACATATTATATGACGATATAATAAGTATCAGGATACCAAAATTTGCCATGTAATATGTAACCTGTTCTACATATCAACGATATGCCCTCTATCACGCCGGGTCTTCAGAGACTAAGAACCGGAGAAGACACAAAGAACGCGGAGCAATATCGGGCGGTAGAAATCAAAGGTGAGTTGTTTTTCTGCTTTCAAACCAACAAATACTAGCTTGCACTTTCTGAGTTCCACTATGTCATTCCTTGCGTTTTTTTGTATCCAAATGTGAACCCCCTTACCATATTAACGTGATAATTGTAACAGATCTACAAATCTGATATGATTATCAATTTAATATGACATTTGGGGATAATCAGGGAATTAGACTGATGAGCAAGTAGATGTCTGACAATTTGGAGTAGTTTGTAATCAACAAAAACGTCAAAAAATTACGAACATCCTTGAATAAACGACAACCTTGTTGGCTAAATATATAGCATTGAAAAGTGATTTTTTGTCTATATGTCCATGAATTAATATACTTTTAAGATATTTAGTTGTCCAGAAGGTGCAAGCTAGTATTTGTTGGTTTGAAAGCAGAAAAACAAGTCACCTTTGATATCTACCACCCAATATTGCTACACATTCTTTGTGTCCACTCTGGTTCTTAGTCTGAAGACTCGATGTGTCTATAGCCATTTATAATGTATTCCACTTTACCCATCAGACAAGTGGTTCTCTAGAGCCATATAAAATGTATCCCCTCTACCTATCAGACAAGTGGTTCTCTAGAGCCATATCAAATGTATCCCCTCTACCTATCAGACAGGTGGTTCTCTAGAGCCATATAAAATGTATCCCCTCTACCTATCAGACAGGTGGTTCTCTAGAGCCATATAAAATGTATCCCCTCTACCTATCAGACAGGTGGTTCTCTAGAGCCATATAAAATGTATTCCACTTTACCTATCAGACAAGTGGTTCTCTAGAGCCATATAAAATGTATCCCCTCTACCTATCAGACAAGTGGTTCTCTAGAGCCATATAAAATGTATCTCCTCTACATATCAGACAAGTGGTTCTCTAGAGCCATATAAAATGTATCCCCTCTACATATCAGACAAGTGGTTCTCTAGAGCCATATAAAATGTATCCCCTCTACCTATCAGACAAGTGGTTCTCTAGCGCCATATAAAATGTATCCCCTCTACCTATCAGACAAGTGGTTCTCTAGAGCCATATAAAATGTATCCCCTCTACATATCAGACAAGTGGTTCTCTAGAGCCATATAAAATGTATCCCCTCTACCTATCAGACAAGTGGTTCTCTAGAGCCATATAAAATGTACCTCCTCTACATATCAGACAAGTGGTTCTCTAGAGCCATATAAAATGTATCCCCTCTACCTATCAGACAAGTGGTTCTCTAGAGCCATATAAAATGTATCCCCTCTACATATCAGACAAGTGGTTCTCTAGAGCCATATAAAATGTATCCCCTCTACCTATCAGACAAGTGGTTCTCTAGAGCCATATAAAATGTATCCCCTCTACCTATCAGACAAGTGGTTCTCTAGCGTCAGACAAGTGGTTCTCTAGAGCCATATAAAATGTATCCCCTCTACCTATCAGACAAGTGGTTCTCTAGCGTCAGACAAGTGGTTCTCTAAAGCCATATAAAATGTATCCCCTCTACCTATCAGACAAGTGGTTCTCTAGAGCCATATAAAATGTATCCCCTCTACCTATCAGACAGGTGGTTCTCTAGAGCCATATAAAATTTATCTCCTCTACATATCAGACAGGATACTCTAACCATGGGTCCAAGATGGGCAGGGCCACTTATGTCTCGCTGTGACGAAGCTTGCTTTGCGTTTAGCTCCAACATCGTTTTGTTACCAGCTTGCTGTTCAGTTAATACTGGTGCTAGGTTAATATTTGGCCTGAATATTCCTTGGGGGTCTAGCACTGATGTTGTGAAGTTGTATTTTGAATATATTTGGGGGGGGGGGGTGTTTAACGTTTTTTGACAGAGTATTTTTGCGTAAATTTTTGCTGTGTTCGGATCAATGTTAAGTTTTTGTTACAGGCTTGCTGTTCAGTTGATACTGATGCCAATTTAGTGATATTTGGTCTGGATGTTCCTGGGGAGTCAGGCAATTGATATTGGGAAAGATAATTTGGAATTTTATTTTGGATCTTTTTGAAAAACAACAGTTTTGAACTTACTATTTTTTTTTATTAAATTTACTGTGTTCAGATCAATGTCCAGTTTTTATTACAGGTTTGCTGTTCAGTTGATATTGGTGCTAGCTTTGCGGTATCTAGTCTGGGTGATTCTGGTTAAGAAGTTTGATCAGGAACATTTTTATTTTTATTTTGCATACGATTACACTACTGTTAGAAAAAGAATCACAATAAACACCAAGTTTGTACTGTACCATGGCAACACATCGCTAATTGGTCAGTCCAATAACAATTAGGTCTAAGATTTAGATTAAGGACGTTCGTAAAAACGAGCCCCAGATCTTTAAAACACTTTAGCATAATCAGTATATAACTTTGTATATCACTCACACTCACTGTCAAAAATAAGAAAGTTACTCGGATGAAAAATGTGGGTCTTTATTTATTTACTTGCTGAATGGCAAGTGACCTTAAAATTCACAAGCAAAATCAAATATTTACCTGCATTTGAAAGCAAGCATTTACCTGCCAACTTCTGAAAGTGCAAATGAGGGTCATGACCCTCATTTCCAAATTAAAATGAGGGTCATAACATGTAACGGCATAATTTTAATAAAATATTCTGAATAAAGAATGTTTCTAACACTATAATTCAACATTATTATTGTATAAATATATGTATAGATTAAAGGTTAAGAAATTAATAAAATATATGTATTACTATAAACTTAAGTTGAAATCATATGGAAAATTTATATAAAAATCTACAGATTACATGTTTCTAGAAATCTAAATGCAAAACTAAAAAGTTATTAATTTCCTCAAATTTATTTTTTTGAAAATTATATCTGTTTTATCAATTTCAAGTAAGTATTTTATCATATGTAAGATTGACATAAACATTTATGTAAATTAATCATTTTATATAACTATCATTAGTACCTTCATAATTCTTTAAAATTTCCATAATTCAAGTGAAAGTCGGGTTTGGTATCCCTTCTATAATTTAGCATTTCTGGAAGTAGATCTACAGATGAAGTAAAGATTTTCCTGTTTCATTACAAATAAAATAATGAATTTAGTTTCTTGGTTTTTTTTTGTGGATTTGCACTAGAACATAAGAATTAAAGAATGGACATATAAAAAGGAAACAAACTGGTAGAAATAAGTCACATGCTTGATTTATTTAAGAGTCTTGGATGTAATTAGCCCACAATCAACAGATGGTGGGCTATTCATATGGCCCTGCATCCGTAGTCCGTCCATCATCCGTCCGTCCTCAACAATTATTGTTACTGCTATTTCTCAGAAAGGACTAAAGGGATTTCCTTGAAATTTGACAGGAAGATTCCTCTTGAGGTCTAGTTGTGCATCTTACATTTTTAGAGAGATAGGAATCCAACATGGCCGACAGAGGGGGCCATCTTGGATTTTTACCAAAGGAAGTTTGTTACCGCCATTTCTCAGAAAGGACTAAAGGGATTTCCTTGAAATTGGACATCAAGGTTCCCCGTGATATCTAGTTGTGCATATATTTTCAGATAGATTAGATTCCAACATGGCTGACAGATGGCCATCTTGGATTTTGACAATGGAAGTATGTATTTCTCAGAATGTATTGAAGGAATCTTTTTGAAATTGATTATGGAAATTCCCACTGAGGTCTAGATGTGCATATTACATTTTCAGAGAGATCATAATCCAAGATGGACACCTGTCAGCCATGTTGAATTCCATTCTCTCTTAGAATGTAATATGTTTAGTTCAAGTTCAGTTTCGCTATTATCTTGTGAAAAAAGTATTTCACAGAAATATGGATTTAAGTTCAAATTCAATGTTGAGACACAAAATAAGAGAAAAGAACAGTCCGTCATAGATCAGACATAGAACATTTCATGTTGGGTGCCAAGATCCCTCTGGGATCTCTTGTTTTGGGTAGTATATTTGGATTTTTTTCCCTGGCGGGTGATTTCCGGGTAATTTTGATAAAATCAGGGACAATAAGACACTTTGGAATTGCGGGTTATGGGCCAAAATTCCGGTGTCCCATATAATTTTGATCCCCCACAAAATTGGTATCCGGATACCAAAACTGACCATACAATAAGTATCTGGATACCAAAAATGGCCGTATGATAAGTATCCCCCTATATAATAAGTATACCCCCCCCCATGAAATCCATATTGGACAGACATAAATGCATAAATGTTTAGTATTGTTTTAAAATATGTAAAGTTGGTAGTTTGTCTCTTATCTTGGTTTTCAAGGGTACAAATTATTTAATTAAAATCTTTTTTTTTTTTTGGCAGCTGTGGAATGGTGGTCATATTTGTGATTTTGCAAAATTTTATTTTTATTAAATTTAGGGAAATTTAATTTACAACCTAATTTTTTGTATCCGGATACTTATCATAATGCGGATACATATTACATGTATATATGTCACCGGGTCTAACCTGCAGAAATGGGGTCACTTGGCAGGTATGTTTGCAAGCAACTGACTCACAACATAGAGGCCTGTATTTGAGCCACTCAGTTGATTTGAAAATTTTAGGCAAGATTTAAAACAACAGTAAACATTTTCATTTCCAATTTGATTCAAAACTGTAGATTTTTTATGCTAATTACTGTATGGCTAGACGCAAGACAACATATCATCCTTACAAAAACACACTAAAAATAAGTATCAATCCTGTAAAATATGCTGCTGTAACATTAGTAAGTGTTTTAACAAAATATCGCGTTTCTAACAATCACTTCTATTCAACAGGTAAAGGTGTGACAAAAGATGCTAAAAAGTACAATTACCTAAATACTGTTATAAAACAAATAATACTGGGTAATCTGGGTTTCATGTAAAGTATTATAAATTAAGTGTTTATTTCAAGTGTATAGCAAATAGGATAAAAATATTGTGTAACAAAAGGAACTGTGTATTACCTTTACACAGGGCTGATACACCAGATTATAAAACAATGAAGTACATGTAGATTAATTCACAACACCGAAAGCTCTGCTAAAACAATAGACATGAAAACTCATGAGTAAAATAAAGCAGTAGTTCATATGACCAATAACTCAAACTTAATTCTGGAATTAAAAATACTTTCTAAATACTACTTAACTCTTATTAATTTATATGGTCCTAATAAAGATAACCCAGGTTTTTATACTAGAATTGATTCCTTTCTAGCAGAAAATAATTATGATTTCATAATTATCACTGGAGATTTTAATCTAGTTCAAAATTTAGAAGAAGATTATTTTAATCACATATCTATAACAAACTCCAAATCTCGTAGAAAAGTCTTGGACATTAAGGACAAATACAAACTTGTTGACCCATGGAGGATTCTTCATGCTGATATTAAACAGTATACTTGGTTTAGTAAAAATCCCATAAAAAAAATCAAGATTGGATTTCTTCCTAATCCTAATATCTGAAGAATTGATGAACAATGTAGAAAGTACCTCAATCAAACCTGGGTATCGTTCTGATCATTCCATGATCTATTTACACTTAAAGTTTTCCAAGATAGAGAAAGGTAAAGGATTTTGGAAATTCAATACCTCTTTATTAAAAGATCCAAATTACATAGATATCATTAAAAAAGCAATTCTAGAACTAAAAACTCAATATGCAGTATACCCATACAATATGAATAACATTTCTAATATAGATAATAGTACATTGTCGTTCAGAATCAATGATCAACAATTTTTCGAACAACTCCTTTTAACAATAAGAGGTTATACCATTTCCTATGCAACATATAAAAAGAACATAACTGATAATAAGATTTTAAAATTAGAAAAAGAAATTGAGAAACAACATGAAAACCCTGAAAACCCAGAACTTGAAGAATGTAAGCTTAGGTTACAAAATCTTAGACAGGAAAAGATGAAAGGGATTTTACTTAGATCTAGAATTAGATGGATTGAATGTGGGGAAAAACCAACAAAATATTTCTGTGCTCTCGAAAAAAGAAATTATGTAAATAAAACTATAAACATCATAGAAAATGATAAAAGTAATCTTATTCAAGACCAAAAAGCTATTCTAAATGAAATCCATAACTTTTACTTTAATCTCTATAAATCACGAGATGATACACTTGATGATGTTAATTTAGAAAATATTTTAAAATTTTATGAAATACCAAAACTCAAAAAAACAACAGCTCAAAGCTTAGAGGGTTTAATAACAATATCTGAGGCAGCAAAATTTTTAAGGAACATGCAAAATAATAAGAGCCCAGGATCAGATGGATTCCCTTGTGAGTTCTACAAATTTTTTTGGAAAGATATTGGAGCATTTTTAGTAAGATCTCTAAATTTCGGTTTTTACATAGAACAATTATCAATAACACAGAGACAAGGGATTATAACAATACTACCCAAGCCCAATAAACCCCGCACTAATCTAAAGAACTGGAGGCCTATTTCTCTTTTGAACGTATCATATAAGATTCTTTCTGGATGTATAGGAAATAGATTAAAATATATATTGCCAAAACTCATACATGAGGATAAAAAAGGATTTCTAGCAGGTAGATTCATAGGGGAGAACACTCGTCTTACTTATGATTTACTACATACTGCAAAAGAAAATAATATCCCAGGAATGCTTTTAATTATTGATTTTGAAAAAGCCTTTGATTCCATTTCCTGGAAATATGAAGGTTTTAAAATTTTTTAAATTTGGACATGATTTTATGAAATGGATTCGTATAATGAATAATAATATTTCATTATGCGTAATTCAAAATGGAAATTTCTCAAAATTCTTTCAAATTGGGAGGGGCTGTAGGCAAGGCGATCCTATTTCGCCATATATATTTAACCTCTGTGTTGAGATTTCTAGGACTATTGATCCGTCAGGATAAAAATATTAAAGGTATAAATGTTAAAAAAAACTGAATACTGTTTATTGCAATATGCTGATGACACCTCTATTTTCTTAGATGGGACAGAAAAAAGCCTTAAAAGTACCTTAGATCTATTATACCAATTTGCCAAATTCTCTGGATTAAAGCCCAATATTGAAAAAACGAAAGCAGTATGGATTGGTGCTAAAACGGGAGAATTACAAGTTTTATGTCCAGAATATAATTTAAATTGGACAACAGAAAAATTTAATATTCTCGGTATTAACTTTAAAGCCAATGTTGAAAATATTTTGAATGATAACTACTCTAGTAAAATTAAAAATATTGAACAAGAAATATTAGCTTGGTCAAAAAGGGACATAACTCCTATTGGAAAAATTACTGTTGTTAAAAGTATACTCCTACCTAAACTCACTCACTTATTCACTTCACTTCCAAGTCCTGACAAAAACACTATAAACCAAATTCAAAATACTCTATTTAAATTTGTGTGGGATAATAAAAGAGACAGAATCAAACGAAAACAACTAATTCAAGATTACATGGATGGGGGATGCAAAATGACCCACATAGAAACTTTCATAAAAGGTCTAAAACTATCTTGGTTTAGAAAATTTTTTAATGACATACAATCAAATAAATGGGTTAGGCTCTTTTTGGACGCTACAAATATTGAAATAGATAAATTATTAAAAATTGGTGGAACTTATGAACAAAGGATAATCAAAAATATAAAAAATCCATTTTGGAAGGAAACACTTAGCTATTTATCAAAATTAAAAATGTTGGAAAACATTTCAGATCCGTCAGAAGTTCTGAATACACCAATATGGTGTAACCCCCCATATAAAAATTGGAAGATCTGAAGTCTTTTATAAGTCTTGGTATGAGAAAGGAATTATTAATATTGGGGACCTTTTAAATCAAGACGGAGAATTTTATTCTTTCGAACAATTTAAAGTAACCTATAACCTGCAATGTCCTTTCACAACATTTTTAGGCATTAAACAAGCAATACAAGCTGAATGGCCAGCAATTTTTCAATACCCCTATCCAAGTAAAACTCTGGGCCCAGAAAGACCCAATCATATTAAAATTTTGTGTAAAAATAAAAAAGGCACCAAAGCTATTTACAACTTCTTTATTCACAATTACATATACACTGAAAATAAAAACTGTCAATCAAAGTGGGAGAACATATTACAACAAAATATAGAGTGGAAAAAAAAAAATTTAAATATTTTTAAAATAACAATAGATTCCAAATTAATATGGTTTCAATACAGAGTGGTACAGTGCATTATTGCTACTAATAAACTTTTATTTCATATGAATATTAGAGAAGATGCACTATGTTCTGTTTGTAAAATATATAAAGAAACCATTACACATCTATTTTTTGAATGTGATAAGATCAGAAACTTGTGGAGAAAGTTAGAATTCTGGATAAATGAGAATAACACCTATAGCTTTAATTTCAATCTTTTAAATATACTCTTTCTGTTTGATGGATATAAGCACAAAGCAATTAATATTTGTATTATTTTAATCAAAAGATATATCTATAAATGTAGAATCTCAAAAACAGTAGTTGTTTTTGAAGATTGTAAAAAATATCTTCAGGACTATTATGTCACGGAAAAACTAAGGTACAGTATTAAGGGTGAACATGACAAATTTAATGAAACATGGCAAGTTATGCATAACAAACTATCTGTTTAAAAAATATGACAAGGTTATTATTATTATATTGTATATCTGTAAAACTTCAAAGTATTTAATATCATAACAGAAGAATGTCGGTGAAATTAATAAATTATAATACAAAGGTTCGATGACGTGAGGTAGTTAGGTATTTTGTCTATTTGAGTATAATCGGTATACATGTATATGGGTGTGTATGTAAATGTATGTATATGTATAGTAAATTCTTATCTATGTAAGTATGCAAGTATGATTGTACAGGAGTATGAATACATTGTATATGTTAAGGTACACACGTTGCACAGTTTAAATAATATGTTATCTCAGAATAATATTTATGTGTGTGTGTAATATGCCTGTGCTTGTGCATATTCATGTGCATTCATCTCCAAGTAATTGGTATACATGTTTATGGATGTGTATATAAATGTATGTATATGTATCTAGGTGAATACTTATATATTTATGTAAGTATAGAATTATGATTAAACAGGAGTATGAATGCATAGTATATGTTCAGGTATACAGGTTTCACAGTTTTAGTAATAAGTTGTCATAAAATAACATTTTGGTGTATACAATATACCTGTGCATATACAGGTGTGTATACACAAGATTTATTCTTAGGAATGAAACTTGTCTATATCACAGATAATTAGTATTACCTGGAAATAGTACAAATATTTGATATATATTACTAATCAATATGTACATGTATGTGTAAAATCTGAAATAAAACTAAAATAAATTCAATAAATTGGGGGGGGGGGAGAGATGGCATTAGCTCTCCAGACTTTCATCCAAGTAAGCTAAAAAGGAAGAAGTAGCAATGGATAATAGAAACTCAAAGTCCATTAGAAAAGACAAATCAGATATACAAATGCATTAATCATGAAGAACTATTGCAAATCCCAAACAGGAAAGGACCAGGTGTGTGGAGTCAGCGTTCCCTGTTAGAATGCCACATGCGAATGTTCCATGGAAAACTCCAGAGATCGGTGGAAAGGTCCAATTTGGTGAAAAGGTCAAGCATGGTGGAAAAGTAGATAGAACAATTTGTGAATCCTTAACGAGATGGGACCAATCATGCAGAAGGAGTCACCACCCCCTGCCAGTACATCACACCCATCACAAATGTCCAACAGAAACCTCTCGGGCTCAGTGAAAAGTCCAAGATTATAGCAAAACTGAACTTGAACTGAGCATATTACATTTTAAGAGAGAATGAAATTCAACATGGCTGACAGGTGTCCATCTTGGATTTTGGTCTCTTTGAAAATGTAATATGTACATCTAGACCTCAGGGGGAACCTCCATAATAAATTTCGAAAAGATTCCTTCAATACATTCTGAGAAATACATACTTCTATTGTCAAAATCCAAGATGGCTACCTGTCAGCGATGTTGGAATCCAATTTATCTGAAAATGTCATATGCACAACTACACCTCACAGGGATCCTTGATTTCAAGGAAATCCCTTCAGTCCTTTCTGAGAATTAGCAATAACAAACTTCCTGTGGTCAAAATCCAAGATGGCCATCTGTCAGTCATGTTGGATTCCAATCTCTCTGAAAATGTAATACAATGTAATCTCCCTCTAGAGAGACCACCCCATTTGCAGCCAAAGGGTGGCCTTTCAAATGGGGTGGCCTCTCAAATGAAACTAATCAAAATGGCCGAATTTGAAATAACTCATCGTCTGACATCTAACCGAGTTGTGTACAGTTGTACATGTATGGATTCTACATAATGTCATTTTAAGATGTGATAAAAATCAGTTTAACTACGATGCCACAACTGGAGACTATTAATATTTTAGATGATTTGGTCTCAAAACTGGAGTTTTATAACAGATATTTTATTGACGTTCTGTTTTCATTTATCTTTTTCTTTTCTTTTTTTTTGTAGAACATCTGATTGATTTCCTTGTTTTGTTAAATTTAATCTGTTTTGTTTAATATTACTGCATGAATTTTGCAAGTTTATACATGTACCAATTGAATAAAATGATAACAACT
The DNA here is from genome assembly GCA_030159075.1 of Atrina japonica. Lineage (NCBI taxonomy): Eukaryota > Metazoa > Mollusca > Bivalvia > Pterioida > Pinnidae > Atrina > Atrina japonica. The sequence continues at coordinate 929,952 of BROG01000071.1, read as the reverse complement.
TTGTTTATAATCTAAAAAAAATTAAGTTTCCAGAATTTAAATACCAGTCTGGTCCGGTCCGGTCCAGTTCGTTTCCGTTTCTTATATTACTTCCGGAAGTACATCTACCATTACATGTGCTTTGTGGCAATTTAGACCTTGAGGTAAATGCTTTGCATGCCTGATTATAAATAAAATAATAATTTCTTTTTTGTTTTTTGTTGTTGAAGTACACTACAAATATCTTTTGAGACAGTAAGATGTTGTAATAACTATTTTTGATGGCTGGTATCATGCTTCTAATCATCGATGATCCAATGTGTGTCACATGACATACACACACACTCACTTAGACCAAGTCTTAATTAAGACCACGTAAATGCTGATCAGTGGATGGGATGGTGTTATATAATCATTAACACCCTCAATAATTAACATGCCCACAGGATATTTACCTATAAAAGTGTCAACTGATTGATAATCGGACGTTTGCTGATTAGTGATTATGAGGAGTTTACTTGTTGGTCACATTTTTTGGGAGGTTCTTGAAATTTTGGATGATGGAAGAATTTGATTTTATGGAAATTTTCATGGCCGTTCAGGTTACCATTGGCCGTTTCACTTATTTTGGCTATCCCGTAATGAACTTCTGTGTCAAATTTGACTACTTCCGGTTTATCATTTTACAGGGGGAAAGCTAAACTTTTAACCATTAAACCATGGCCGCTTGACGTGTTGAAGGGGTGGCCTTCTAAAAGGGGTAATTTTGTTCACAAATAAGTTAATACAAGAAATAATTGGCCGAGAGAAAGGGATGGCCTCTCAAGATAGTGGCCGTTTCACAGGGGGACTACTGTATGCACAATTAGACCTCGAGGGGAACCTTCATGTCAAATTTGAAGGAGATCCCTTCAGTGCTTTCTAAGAAGTAGCAGTAACAAACTTACTTTGGTTAAAATATAAGATGGCAGCCTGTTGGTCATGTTGGATTACAATTTCTCTGAAAATGTATTATGCAAAACTAGACCTCAAGGGGAACTTTCATATTAAATTTCAAGTAGATCCCTTCAGTCATTTCTGAGAAAAAGCAATAACAAGAATAATTCAGGACAGGCAGACGACAGACAGACAACGGAATGACGACAGATGAACCATGGATGCAGGGCCATATGAATGGTTCACCATCTGTTGATGGTGTGCTAAATATCAAAGCTCTACTCCTTACACCATACCATATTTCAAAAGTTATAGACATGGATCAAGTTTTTTTTTAAAAAGTATGTCAAAAGTACCTAGGTCACGAGGTCAAAGATCATGATGGTACCAACTGAAAGATGGACTATAATTAAGGATTACATATTTGAAATTTCAAAGGTCAAAGTTTTTAAAAAGTCAGTAGAATTCAAGGTCATTAGGACAAAAGTAAAAGTACCATTGGACAATCCTTACCTAAAAGAATATACATGTACATGTACATAAAGCTCTAGCCCAGGTTTAAGTTTTTGTCCATCAATGATGCCACCACCAGGCATAGAGCATTAGCTCTCCAGACATTGTCCCAGTGAGCTAAAAAGTATATTGTAAATAATATTTTAATCACATGTACATGTAACTGTCAGATTAAAAATGATACAAAATTGATTGAGACAAGACCCTGTCCAGGGTAAAATTTCTGTTGTTGTTTTTTTAAGTAACGCTATAAGCTTGGCCATTATTATTTCAGCTTATTAAATTTGGAGTAAGTGTTACTGAGACAGGATTAAGAATGCAAAATAAAAATATTGCTGAAAGAAGGCATTCTCATATTTTGTTTTTGTGTGTATGTAATTCCATGTATCCGACATTGCAAAGTTAAAAACCAAATTCTCAGAACTGCTTAAGGTTCCCGTTGGCATAGGAATAAACATTCTGACTCCTTTCCTGTGTACTTTATAGATATCCAAGTACACAACAACTTGTTGTTATATAATACTACTGGTGGCCATTCTGACATAGCCATAATACTGTCGTACTAACTTTAAGAAATTTCACACCTCCAAGTACTAAATATGATCAATAGAAATCAGCTATTGCATGCAATGTCGCTCAGTCAAGCGGGGAGCTGGCCTGGCTCAGTCGGTATCGTGCTCGACTCATGATTGTGAGGTCGTGAGTTATAGTCCAGCTGACAGCAGGTTGGTTTCCTATCCTTTGGATGAGACAGTAAAAACCGAGGTCTCGTGTCAAAGTAGGATTCAGCAGGTTAAAGAAACCTCACTGCTCAATGGCCGTAAGTGCCGAGCATAGGCCAAAATTTAAAGTCCTTCACCGGCATTTGGTGATGTCTCCACATACATGAAAGATTCTTGAGTGGGACGTTAAACAACAACAAACAAACAAACTCAGTCAAGCAAATTGTTTCCAGTGAGTATTGCCTATACATGAGTCAAGAGGTTTTGCGTCCATTAGAGTGGCAAGGTGTGAATTGAAAATTCCTGTGAAGAGTACTGCAGTAGCAATGAAAAAACGTATAGGCTAGACAGAGAGACGACCTGACGGATGGACAGACAGACAGAAACATACATGTCCACACTTAAATGTACAAATATTGAATTTTTTATTTAATTATTATTTCGGAACAAGTAATAAAAAATCATTTTTATTTCTTCACCTTATAAAAGGTTTCATCCATATAATATTTTTTTGGACATGGATATTACCGTAGTGAAACATTTTTGTATTTTGTCTATAAAAAATCTGCTTATTTTTATCAGCAATAACACATATTAAAAGCCCCATGACTGGCAGTGTACACTCACCCAGGTTGTTAATTTTGTTTTAAATAATAATGCACTTTGCAAAATGCTTATATAAAGTTATTATCTTCCCCTTAATTATGCTTCTAAGTGATTCAGTTTTCTTGCAATTTTGAGTTGGAATATCAAAAACTGATTTTTACTCATAACAACAATAAATACAACCGGAGTTGTGTAATATTCAAGGCAACCTCAGATGAACAAGTTCAACATATGAGTTATTGTCATCTCATATTTATCGCTAACTCGTGCCCATCAATTAACTCATTTGTGCCCATCAACTGTTTAATCGTTAAATTATTTACGAAGTTATACATGTTTTTACCAAATAAGTAATTATCATAAAATATGCCATTTGGTATTGAAATGACATACAACTGTCCATAGAAATGAATTGACTTCAGAAGTACTTCGCTAACAGAGGTATAATTCATGCAATTCACAAAATGTGACAGGTGGATTAATCTCGTGATTATCTTGCGGAAGATTCTACTAACTTTTCGGTTATTGCAATATTTATGGGAAACAACTTTTTATTTCCCCACTAGATAGGCCTACTCGTAGGTAGGATAACAAGAAACACTATTATTGTCAGTGTAAATTTATTTTCCTTATTCTTTATTACCTAAAATTTTTATGTGTCCAGGTCAGTCAAATTTAATGTCCTTATTCTTTATTACCTAAAATTTTAATGTGTCCAGGTCAGTCAAGAAAAGGTTCACAAGACTACATCTCGCCAGATTATATGGATATAAGGTAAACGGGTTGTTACAATTTTTTAGCTTTTGGCGATTTCATTTTGGTTCAGAAAACAAAGAAATTTAGAATCCCCAAATGTTTATACCGGTAGATATTTATAAAGATGGACACCCTCAGAGTTGTAAAACTACCATCCTGAATCGCTATGAACTTGCCTACCCATGGTTACATGTACCCGAAATTATTTGTAGCTAATGAATATTTATAAAGGAGTAAGTGTGTTTAATTTATCCAATCACAGTAGTTGTGATCAGCAACGGAAGTTATCGTGAAGTTCGTTGATCTAATACAATTCTGAAATTGTTTAACAGTCTCAATCTGATTAGCTGACAAATGCACGAGCACCCTTTACTCACATTGGCTGAGGCTTCATTAATAATTAAAAAAAGATATGCATGTGTGATTTCGGGCACATGAATCCTTGGGTAGGAAAGGGCATAGCGATTCTGGACCGTGGTTTTAAAACGATGGCGCTCCCTATACTGTTTGTTTAGAGTTTATGGCAAATTTAGGAAGCACTATGTCAAATTTTTCAGTTGTTTAAATGACAGGACAGAGACTTGTCGAGTTAATTAGTAGTTGAACCTTCAAGGAACATACTATTAGTAGGATCATCATTGCACTTGGTAAACTGTCTTATAGTTATATTGGAAGTAGTCTTTGAATTATAATTACCTAAAATAATTACACTCCTATGCCTATGACATAAAACCCCATTTATTTTGACATGGCAAAAACTGACAGAAACATTTTATGCCATCAAAAACGTGATAATTTTCAAACAAAATTGCACTTCTTGCAAACAACACACAATTGTCATGTATATAGCTATAATTTCAACCTACTAAAACAAGAGTAACTTTCTACGACATGGTCATTATTAAGATTCCGCTAAAGTCAAATTTCGGTAAAAGATTCACAAAGTAATTATTCCTTAAGTATGAGAAAGCCAACCTTGAAATTTGGCATACTGTTAAAAATTTATACAGACTTGCAGTCTGTTTTGTGTTTGACTTGTTGGTACTGTTAGAAATAGTGTTTGCTTCGAATCTATTTGAAAAAATGAATTAAAATTTTCAAAAAATGCACAGTTTTAAAAGACCAACTTTTCGTAATATAATACTCATGTTTTCTACTAAGGGCAAGCCGGCCATCTTTTTAACTATATATTTGAATTTAATGATATATTTTGATTTCCCGTTCTTGTTCCACAGCTGCTGACCAAGCCATCTTGACATGACATGCTACAATTTCACTTTCATACAATAGATGGATTATGAATTTATTATTTTTTTTAGTTGTAAAATATACCTGTAATATGAATCAATCAACAAGCATTTAATGTGTGTACACCTTGTATGTCGCGGGGATATTTCCCTGGATTATTCTCTCCATTTGTCTGTTGTTGGTGCTGGTGGAAAGTGAAAGTAGATGTAAACTACTACACACTTTCGTATTTTTGTTTTATTCAAACATTTAGAATCTTCGTTTCAATTATACATTCATTTTAATCTGAAAATAGTTTCAAATAGATTTTGGGAAATGTTCCGTTCATAAAATATCATTATTTCTCGAGTTTAGTTGCGGATAACAATGTAGCACCAACTTCCGGTTGACTGATATTCAGCTGATCTTTGATCACGGAGACGTAAACAGCCCTATTTACTGAAGAAGTACAGATATTCAAAGGGAATACTAAACGCATGGTTGTCGATTTACTTAGCAATTATCCATTTTTAATATTGTCTCAAAGATCAAACAAGATTTAATGATAAAAAACAAACAAGTTAACAGGTCCCTCGTGTCAGCCATGAGCTAGAAATGTTTTTAAAATTATTTTTCAAAACTCCATAATTTCTAATTTTCAGTGAACATGGGATGATTAACTACCTAAATGATAGTTGTATATGCCTATAACAAAAAAAATAAATAGTTTAAACTTTCTGTTTCCATCACTAAATTGTATGGAAGGCCACATATTCAATAAAAATGTCACTTTTTTACATTTCTGATAAATCGTTATTTTTTGTTACCAGGTAGGAAATACATTCTTACAAAAAGCATTTAGTCACAATTAATATTAACTATGCATTTCATATAAAACTACATTGTTGACAAAAATATTGTGAAGCCCTTTCTTATCCCCAGAGACATGAAGATAATGTGTTATATAGGCCCTATGTCTCTTATTCAATATTTCATTTCAGTATAATTTTTTCTCAGCCTCTCAGGTCATAAAGCAGTTTGAACACATGTTGAACAAAACATTTAAGAAGAATTTATTTGTACATGCAAAAAATCAAATTTATCCATTTGACTTATATCTAACTCTCTTTTTTCAAAAAATAAGAAAAACTTTAATTTTCTTAATTTTCTCACTTTTTCAGGAGGGAGAATTTAAAAGAAAAAACTGATTAAATTCTCCATACCCAATTTCTTTCTGAAAATGGTATGACAAACCAGAGAATAACCTGCATATCTAACATAAACTTTACCTGAATGCTATTCAATACCCTTCTTTTTTCACTTGTATAAATGCTATGCGATATATATTTCTTACATCTTGTTAATAAAGTAAGTATAATTTATTATAAAGAATATTCCTAGAACTATTTTTTGTAATTTTAATGGCATTATATCCAAATGTTGAAATAGATATTACAGGTGCATTTTGTACATTAGTATGTTATCTTTACAGTTATGGTCCTCCATACATTTATATGAAAGTAGTTCCCACTTGGAAAAATAACATCCATTTTTTTATTTGCCTACCAGGCTTTACAGTTGCATACCTTTTTTGTAATTTAAAATTTTTTTTTAAAAAGTCCCAACTTACCCTAGATATGGCTTTAAAGATGATAATGCTTAGATTTTGGGGGAAAACAGAGTAGTCATTTACTGTCCAGAATTCTTAAAACAGCAAGTGATATAATTGCAAAGTTCTTACTCCACATGCATTTTATGGCTTCAGTGTTATGATATTCTGATTCAGTACAGAATTCTGCAAATTTTGGTGTATAAAACATGTTGTAATATTCTATAATAAGTTCAAATTTTGGTTTTGAAAAATAAGTCAAATTTGACTTTAGCGGAACCTTAACTATTGTATATATATATTTTTTATTGTGAATATATACTTGGGGTTATTTTTCTATAGTAGAAAATGCAAATTTTTCTATGGTGAAAAATATTTCTGTGCCTTTTCTATAGCTGTAAAAATGTTATCTGGAAAGAGTAATTCTTCCTATTGGTATGGGTCATTAGACCTTTTTTGGGTGTATTTTTTCTATTACCGTTTGTCATAATAGTATGCAACTTCAGAGAATTTCCAGTTGAACATTTTATCATATATACATCACCTGGAATCTAGATACCATGCAGTGCTAGATGCCAGATATTAAAAGCAGCCTACAAAAAGGTGATGGCACTTGTAGTTTTTACAAGAAAGAATTCCAACATCTATCAACAATTAAATCCCAGGAAAAGAACTGAGTCAAGATATCACTGAATGTTGTCAATGTAAATATTACGAAACCGGAAGCGATCTTGCCTGACATTCTGTTGAGGTCACATGATGTGAACACTAACTATTCCAACAAAATTGAACGAAAAGGAACAGACCAAAAAATGCTTTAAGGGTATTCTTGATTCCTACGTAGAATAATGATCGAGCCCAGGTAGTTTTTCTATGTGCTTGAGAACTAAGTCATCGGTGTAACCAAAATTCCTACAATATTAAGTACAAATCAGTAAAACTATGGGTACAACTTTTCCAGTTGATTTGGTTATGAGTCAGTCAACCATAGCCATAACTTAGCCAAAGAGGATATGAGTTGAGATGGGCAGGAATTGAAATGGGTCCTAGTTTACCAACATACCAGAAAGAAGTAGACACGTTGTCATACAGGTAGCAAATAAACAAAACACAAAGGACAGAAAAAGAAGGGAGAGAGAATTGATAAAGAAATTGTGCTGTGTGTTATGAACAGAAAAAGAGTGTTGAAACGCTTTGAGGAAGGAAATAAACCTAAAAACAAATTATTAATTTGCCACCCTTCTTTGAATTTCCCCTGCAGAAACCTCAATCTGTCAAGGCTATTGTTTCAAACTGGTCGGAGAATACCAATACATTCTTTTGATTATATCTTTATAACTTGAAAGTGATAAAAGCAGATGTATAGAAACACATTGTCTGTATTTAGAAAAATGAATAATTGCAGTTTTTGGTGAAATACTTTCCACAATTCATTCATTCATACATTCATGTTTGACATGCTTTCTGTAGTGATGCAAGCTTTATATATCGCTGATAATATATTATTTATATAGCAATATACAAAACAAAAAAAACATAAAACAAAACAAAAAAACAAGAGGCCCAAGAAGGCCTCAATCGCTCACCTGAGAACTATCTACAAATGTGGAAAGACGACCAAGAAGAATATGTACATGTAGGCTGATCTGGCCAAGAAACATAAATATTGCTGTTTAAAGAAATTCATCAAAAATTCTAGAAATCAAATTTTGGCAAAAATTTTGCACAAAAACATTTCTTTAACTATATACAAGTAAAACACTTTAATGCATCATGGTGAATGCAAGGAGAGATAATTGAGGATATTATGCAAAAATTACTGAAAATGACAAAGTCTGAAAAGAACTCAAAAACGCATCAAAAATTAATATTCCAATTTCTATGAAAAATACTAATTTGAATCATACATCCATGTAGATCACTCAGAAACAATTCGTTTTTCAATTCATGTAGTGGTTCTGGAGAAGAAGATTTTCAAAGAGGGTACCTTTTGGGACCTATTCTGTCCCACCCTGGATCCATCCCTGGGCCAATCTGGCTGAAAACTACAACTTGGTAAATAACGTTGAGCACATGCTTCCTGTAAAGTTTCATCAAATTCCTTCAGTAGTTTTGAAACAAAAGCTTAGTGTGAAAAATGCGCACACCCCTCTTTTTTTGCTGTCTTGAAAAATTTATTAAAAAATTATAGAAATTAAATTTCCACAAAATTCTTGCACCAAAACATTTCTTCACCTAATTACAAGTAAAACACATTAAATGAATGCATCAAAGTGAATGCAAGTGGAGATAATTAAGGAAATCATACAAAAATTAATGAAAATGACAATGTCTGAAAAGACCTCATAAACGCATCAAAAATTGATATTCTGATTTTGAGAAGAAGATTTTCAAAGAGGGTACCTTTTGGGACCTATTCTGTCCCACCCTGGATCCAACCCCTGGGCCAATCTGACTGAAAACTACAAACTTGGTTAAGGGCCTTGCTCACTTGCTTCCTGTCAAGTTTCGTCAAAATCCCTTCATTGGTTTCAGAGAAGAAGTCGAAAATATGAAAAGTTTAGGAGCGGACGCCGGACAATGGATGGGGAGCGATCACAATAGTTCACTTCATTCTTCAACTCAGGTGACCTAAAAAACAAAAAAAACCTTGTCCTCCACATTTTAACTTTCAAAATGCTGTCTGTTATTTTCAGTGCGTTTTACAATTGTCCATTTCTTTGCTATAGATCTAAATTTATTTCATTTCTCAATAAAACAAAATTGTTTTCTCTTCTCATCCAAAGAAGAAGGTCCATTATGGCTCTTTATATGCCTAAAAAATTAGAAATTTTGAATTGTCAGAATTGTGTGTTCATTATTAGATATTGTTAGCCTAAGTATGCAAGTACTTCCTAGTTGTAAACCATATGTGACTTTTCCCTCCTCTGCATATTTTAAACCTATAAAACCGAGCACGGTTACGGAATTTCCGGAATTTTCTATCAATTTCTTAGATAAAAGAGTAATTTTGAATATGAGCAAAAAGCCTCGAGCAAAATGAAATGATGTAGAAATGATGACAAATAAATTCATCTTCTGTTTTTGATCAATTTCATTTTGCTCGAAACTTTTGCTCACATCGTTTTTGGATATAATACAACGCAGAGATCGGCGTCTGAACGTGAATATCATTTCCACTATTGCATTGGCATTTTATGACGACGTGACAGTTATGAACCTGGACAGGTCTACATGTAATGGGTACACTGATTTTCAGCATACTTGCCGATATACAGTAAGTATGTTTATAATTTACAATGACCATACTTGCTGATATACAGTAAGTATGTTTATAATTTACAATGACCTCACGTTCAGTATATTGATTGTATAGCTGGGAAAATACGTTCAATAATATCGTGTAAGTTGTAGGCCTATTTGTCTATTTGTCTGCATATTTGTTAGACATAGGCATGGTGTATACTAAGCGTCTCTCGTATAATGAGCTTAAGATGAGAAAAGCATTAAAAATGCATAAGAGATTGGTAATTAGAGTGTCAATTAAAGAAATGGTTTATAGTGCATTTTTATTTAGTTTATATTTCACTCAAATTTTGTCAAAAGCGGTAGATCAAGTGTTGTTGATAATGAAAAATAGATAATCGTCTGCAAGGGAGGCGATAATTAGGACATACATTTTCAGTAGCTGAAAGAACAACATAGTAGTACATTACTAATTAAAAGTAATCCGTGTCTATATGGATTTACATATTTAATTTAGAAATAGTCCAACAGCGTGTACATCTACAGGAAAATGTGTAAATCTAGATCTAATTTAAGGATCAGATTCAGAGTCAGACTCAGAGTTGTGAAGTTCGGAATGTCGTTAAATGAGTAAAGCTTGATACAGATAGAATCTGGTTGTAGCAAATAGCATGAAAAGGATAATCAATATTATTTCAACCACATTAAAGTAGTTACTCACGAGTAAAAGTAAAATCTAACAGATAACTTGCATCCAAAACAGAGATGATAGCTTTCACGATAAAATCAAGCTATATTGTATAATATAATATTATACATTACAATTTATCAAAGTACAAATAGTGCAGCGGTATGAAGCATAGAAATGGACCAGGCATCTTGGGTTCGAATCCCAGCGTTGGCAATTTTTTTTTCATTTTGTTTTTACATATATTGAAAAAAAAACTTAATTATAAAAAATTTGAATTTTTTAATGTTCTTTAACTCATCAACCCCTGAAAAATAATGGACACCACTGTAAATCAATGGCACACTCAACAATTTTTCAGTTACAGTAACAATACCAAGATTTTACAGTCAGTCATATTTAACTCCTTCTGGACACCTGATTTTATCCTGTTTGGGATTCGCAATTGTTTTTCATGTTGAGACCATTTATAATTATATATCTAATTTGTCATGTTCTATAAAAAATAAAATATCCATTGGTACTTCTTCCTTTTAATGATGTCAATTACAGTAATATTTCTTTGTGTCGGAGTACTTTCAGAATAAAACTGGTTTTGTTAAATCGATAGGATAATTATATATCTATATTTTTCATATTTTATCAAGAACATTTTTCTTAAAATTGCCGATTGTGAGTTAAAACGAAGTATTATGTATGCATACTATGCAATAAGCATCCAAAACCTAAAGAAAGGAGGCGGGTCAACGACAATATAGCACCCATCCTGCGTAGATGTTTCATGATTGAGAATACAACTAACACATATATATGTAATAAATGTGCACATGAGTGTTACAAAATCAGGAATGAAAGTGCAAAAACACCCTGATCGCCAGAACCATTCTTATCAAAGAAACCAAGAACATCTGAATCAGTCGCAAGTCCACCCTCTGTAACATTATCTCTGCAACGGACAAGTCTCGGATATTCATACTGTTTTGTTTGCAAAAAACCTGGACCAAAACCGGTAGTTCCATCCCATCGCCTTCGCTTTTTAGCCTACATCAATTCAGATATTTTCATCCCCTCTGGAACGAGATGCTGTGCTAAGCACATCCAGAATGATACTCTCATCCCTGCAGCTACAGCAATGATGAAACCGGTAAAGGATCAAACTTCCATTAATCGCACAGGCATAGTGGAACTGCTAAGGGAAGCAAAGGAAATCATTAAAGAGAGAGAAAAGTCTTGTCTTGACTTTGATAATTTAGACAGTCTTTCAGAAGAGGATTACTACAATCTCATGTTTGGTTCCTAGTGATACTGTCATCATTGTAAACTTTTATTTGAATGATGACGTAAGTTGTTGTATGGATTTTCTAAACTATTTTTTGGCTAAATGATAAGGTGGATTCAGGCCTTTCTTAAATTCTCTCACCATTTAGCCACAAAGAAATAGTTCAGAAAATTCATTGAGCAACTTACAATTCTCTGTTAGTTTTAAATCGTTTTTGTACTTGTGTATGAAGTCATAGTATTATTCATGGTTTTGACTACTTTAATTCTCAATGTGTTACTTATTAGAATTGTTGATAAGATACCGAGTTGTTATTGAAATTTAATTATAAGCATTGATTCTATATTTTTCCGGTTCACTAGGAAATGACCTGAATGACGACTGTGCACACTTCTAGCGTAATTCGCAAATTACACAGTGTGCACAAACTTCATTCAGGTCATTTCGTAGTGAACGGGAAAAAATATAGAATCAATGCTTAAGTCAATGCATTACTTTTTCAAGAAATACAATATTTTTCTGCATGGTTTTCATTACTTCAATCAGTGTCTTTGTATGACTTGTATAAAATGTGACAATACACGTGTAATACATTTCAAACCAGTTAATGAAAAATCATAATATTATTCATTGTTTTTAATACTTTAATTGCCACTGTGTGACTTGTTAGAATTGTTAACAATATTTTCCAGAAATCTGAGAATTTTAAATGAAAAATACCTTTTGTGTCCAAAAATATCTTGTAAAAGTAACAAACATAACATAAATATAGAATTTTATAAGAAAAATACCTTTTGTGCACAAAAATATCTTGTAAAAGTATAAAACATTGCTAAATATTTTCTTGTATGATAAGTTTTTCACCACTCAAAAGTTTAGTTTTTTACTTTTCTGAATTGTTATCGAGATATTCCTGAAATCTGATTTTTTATAATAAAAAAAACACATTTTTTACCCCAATTTTCTCTTAAAAATGTTATAATAGCTGAAATAGTGTTTGTTAATGAAAGGTCAAGACCTGATATACCATTGTCATTATTTTAATCATCTGTGTCTATCTTGTTGAAATTGTAAGTAAGATTTTCCAGAAATCAGTTTGTTTTGTTCTTGTAAAAGAAACAAACACAACATAAATATAGAATTTTATAGGAAAAATACCTTTTGTGCACAAAAATATCTTGTAAAAGTATAAAACATTGCTAAATATTTTCTTGTATGATAAGTTTTTCACCACTCAAAAGTTTAGTTTTTTACTTTTCTGAATTGTTATCGAGATATTCCTGAAATCTGTGATTTTTTATCAAAAAACATTTTTTTTGTCTAATTAAAGCTTTGTTATGAGACTTTGTGATGTTATGCAGCATTTCCATTTTTGTTTATACCTGTATTATGTTATTTGGATATTTTATTAAAAATGTCCAGAAATCCTTGATTTTTTTGTTATTTTTCATGTTTTTTACCCCAAAGTATAGAGAAATAGCTAAATAATTAAAAAATGTTAGAAATTAAAAGTAAAGACAGTGATACAGAAGTATATCACAATTTCTTTTAATTTTGAGGTTGGGCAAAAATGACCCTTACTGCACCTACTCCTTAGCATGGAAAGTCCATCATATTCGTATTGTATACCAATTCTAGTTTTATTTAGTTGCAGTACTATTTGGTCTTACAGACAACACACATTAAATTGGGTGCACATAAACCCATTATATAAATTTATTGAAATTTCAATAGCTTCACAGGTGATGATCAAACCCTACTAGTAATCTCATCAACCCCTGAAAAACAATGGACTCTACAATAAATCAATGACTTCGACCAATCCAAATGTGTCTTTAGGGGTGAATGAGTTATGGTCATTCTAAGGTTTTTTCTCTGTTTAGAGTCCACAGATTGATAGGTTCTTAGATCATGAAACAAAACTAAGAAAAGAAGAAAAAAACACAAATATCTGGGGAAAAATTGGAACATAGCCCTAAAATGAACAGTTAAACAATGACATTCATCATCATCATTGCGAAAACTATCATTTCATAGATCATTCATTTGTACAGGCCAATGACTTGGTTTTTGTAAGTTAAATTTTGTTTCACTTTTGTTTGCCTAGTAGGAAAATACTTCTAAAAATGTACATACAATTGCATGTTCTCATAAAATATATTTTCCTGATAGAGATATAGGTGTTTTTTTATTATTTTAGGGTGGACATAAACATAAAATTAACAACTTTGGAATGGCCTCATTGTCAGACAGGGTGATTATACTGTATGATTTCCTTATGTGGGGCCTGAAATGATTTATTTAGTTCTCAGCCAATAATATTACAATTAACAAGTGTATCTCAATATTGAAACAAATACCTGTAAAAGACAAACATGTCATGTTTGTTTTGCAATTAATTAATACATGTATACTATTTTTTAAAAATCTCCAGTTAAGAAAGATACCAGGTGGCTCTGAGATTATGAAAACCATTGGCAAAACTCGGGAGGCAATTGTTTTCAAGCTTTAAAAAATACAATTTTTAACTTTTCCTTTTATCATTGATCTTAACAGGTTTAATCTGGTTTGTAGAAATGAATTCAACATTATTCCAGTTTTTACACATGGGCAAAGTTGATAGACAGTACATTTAAATAAGTTTCAAGCATGGCTTTTTGTTCTACTTTTTATCACTTTTTGATTTCCATTTTCCTAAATCAGTTTTAATCCGGGACGTGACTTAACACCTCTTAGTTTTAACACGCGACATGTGACCCATATTTAAAACCTAGGATAAGCTTTTATATAATTTTTTTCTTCACATTTCCTTTTTCATTGTTATGTATGTGTTTAATTTGTTTGTGAGTCAGTTTTAATCCGGGACGTGACTTAACACCTCTTAGTTTTAACACGCGACATGTGACCCATATTTAAAACCTAGGATAAGCTTTTATATAATTTTTTTTTCACATTTCCTTTTTCATTGTCATGTATGTGTTTAATCTGTTTGTGAGTCTCTCATAATACCATTGCCAATGTTGATGTGCTAACAAATTTTTATATCCAAGCTGTGCTTTATGTAATTTTTTTTCTCACTTTTCCCCCCATTTTTCTAGATTTACTTAGTATATCTCTTTGATTTGGCACCAAGAAATCAGGTCGATTTAAAAGGGTCTCTTTCACAGTTTTTCATGTGATGAGTAAAATGATCTTATTTTTTTGCTTCAGTTTTTGTTTTTGATACCTTAAAGTGATATAAGCTGTCACAATGATTTTTGTTCCATGACATATAGATGAGAATATGATTAAATGTGTGTTCAAATACATTATCAAACACATAAGACATTGTAATAAGATTGTTTCGAGGTTATTCGTTTTACTAAAAATTAAGTTTTCTCGTACTTAAAAATCCAGCTGTATTTCCGTATGCAATGACCTTTCAGATGAAATCTTTCACCATATCAAATGTACTTCATAATTCGGATCGGGATCTCGGGTCCTTTATGAGCTCCAACTATGTTAAAGTTAGCCAATTTTTATGTTTTATGTTTCATAATTATTTTTAAAATACAGGACGTGATTTTTATTGGAAAGTGCATGTATTATGTAAAATGTATGCTTTTCAACGCTATTTTAAATACCTGAAGAAAATCGGATAAATATATGAATAGATATATCACGTCACTAAAAGATTTTTTTTTTTATCTTTAATAATGTTACCCTGAATGCTGACATTGACAAAATCAAAACAATATATTAAACTGTGAAAAGTATACGTACCTCATGTTTTACAATCGTGCCGCCATGTCCGATGGAGTTGGGCAGTTCATGATCATACCTGTACGTGTCAAGAATGATATATCACCATATCAAATAAATATCGCCATATCAAATGTGCTAGTAATTCGGTCAGGAGGATCTCGATCCTTCACGTGCACGATCTATCAGCAACCTTGGCACTGGATACAATTGGGTGTGTTAAAGTACGTCAATTTTTATATGTTTTATATTTACTTTTAAAATACAGGATGTGATTTTATTGAATGGTACATTTTTATGTAAAATATGTCCTTTTCAACGCCATTTTAAATACCTGAAACAAATCAGATCAATATATGAATAAAACTATAAGGTCACTAAAAGAAATTTTCCCAGTCTTTAATGTTACCCAAAAAAGAATGCTGACATTGCCAAAATCTAATAATATAACTGAGAAAATTATGTGAACCACATGTTTTAAAATCATGCTGCCATGTCTGGTGTGGAGTTGGGCAATTCATATTTGTCAAGAATGATAAAGCTGAGTATGCGATCAGACGAGTTAAAAATGGGTCGAGATTGCCCGATATACCCAGCACGTGCACAATTTCAAAAACGAGTGTTTTGAAACGACGAAAAAAAAAATTTTTTTTGCCTGATTTAGGAATGAAATAATGATGTACGAGAAAAATTGCAAATGGTAATAAGAATAAAATATAGATTAACTTCAATAACATGTCATTATTGGACGGTCATAATCTTCATAAAAATTGGCGAAAGTTAACTGTACTGGCCAGAATGATATCAAACTAATATTACGGGTTACGTTTGGTAAGTTTTGGGCAATTATATGCATGCATTTGTTATTCTAATGTAATTTTTTTCATCTACGACAACTCATATTGCTTTAATTTTCCATCACTTAACTTTTTTTACAACATTGGGTTTTGATACAGATTATTAACCCTAAAACGCATGCTAAATTTATTGTTCACTTCTCACGATAACGTTCACGACCCGCTGGTAGAAGTACAACTGCTAATTTCGAGAACGTTGTAAACCTCTTTGTGTTTCTCCTTTAGTCTTAGACTTCAGTCTGTATTATCACATGTACATATAATGGATGCCAGCGAAAATAAGCAAGTTACGACAAATATAAAAGTGCTATTATTTTGAAATCAGTGACTGAAAGTCATTTGAAAAAATGGCTGCTTATGTATCCGAGATTTAGATATTTTCAACTCTGATTCTGACCCTAAAATCGACTTTTTAGTATCTGATTTGAATGATGATAATCTATTCCTACGAAAATAGAATCCGAGATAGATATAGATTCCAAATAAGTTGTTAGTGGTGGCAATGATTTTACGGACAATTTCAATGCAGAAACCTCCTTTGCGGAACACGTGTCAACAAATAATTTAAATCAAAACTTCAATTTAACACATTTACATTTCATGAATAGAACATTTATAAGTCCAAAACAAGCGTGTTTGTTGATAAGTTTAGTTTCAATGTTCAAAACAGTTACAGGTGTGTTTCCCACAGGATCTGATGTTAAACTATGTTATCCGTTGGAAGTCCTCTTGATTGGGATGTGGACCTGCTGAACACAATTTTTACAGGGGACCAACCAAATACTATTGTGACTAAGTTTGGTTCCAACTGGCTTGGTGGTTTCAGAGGTCAAGAATATCTCTGAATGTATTTTTCCATTGGGTTTAATGTTTAACCATGTTTTGCCCCGATGGCCATGTTTTTTTTGTGGATGGGCAAAATTTTAGCAATCTTACTAAAGGACCTTAAATGCATCATTCCTGTAAAGTTTCGTTCCACTTTGTTCAATAGTTTTAGTGGAGATGATCAAATTATGTTTTCCCCACAGGGTCCAATTTTAAATTATGGTATGTCGTGCATTGGCATTTTTTGTTTGTTTGGCGGATCAGACAAAGAAGAAAGAGAAGATGATCAAAATGTAAAAGTTTACAGACAGATGACAGACCACAAGTGATGACAAACGCTCACATGGCCTTTAGCCAGGTGAGCTAAAAAATAGTTGGTCGCGAAGGCAGATCATACCCACCAAGTACTTTAGATGTTCTGCCCCAGAAACAATTTTCAGTAACTGAGTTAGTTTCTAGAAATTAGGTTAGACAGGCCTTAGTACCCAAAAGGCACATCTAGGGCACATGAAGATCATTTGTGTGAATTATGGATGCAATCTACCCAGTAAATTAGGTGTTATGCTCCGGAGAAGATTTTCTTTAACTGTGTAGTTTCCAGAAAGTAGGTCAGAGAGGCCTTAGTATCAGAAAAGGCACATCTAGGGTGCATAGGGATCATTTGTGTGAAGTATGGTCCAATCAATCTAGTAGATTAGGATTTCTGCTCCAGAAACAATTTTCAGTAACTGTGACCTAGTTTCCAGAAAGTAGGTCAGACAGGCCTTAGTACCACAAACAGCATATCTAGGGCACACGTGGATCATTTGTATTAAGTGTGGTTCCAATCCACCCAGTAGATTAGAATTTCTGCTCCGGAAACAATTTCCAGTAACTGTGACCTGGTTTCCAGAAAGTAGGTCAGATAGGCCTGAGTACCCCAAAAGGCACATCTAAGGTAGATAGGGATCATTTGTGTAAAGTATGGTTCCAATCCATTCATTTATATAGCTAGCTATTATAGTTTTGGAGATAATATCCAAAAGCTATGAAATCGCTAAAAATTCGACATTTCAGGGGCCATAACTCAAAATATATATATAAGATTCTTCCGAAATTTTCAAGACAGGTAGATATTTTGTCCTGCTGATCATTTTTGGCCAGCTAGGTTTCATTCATTTTGTATCATTTAAGAAAAAATACATATAGTGAAAAAAATCTGAAAATCATTAAAAATCAACATTTCAGGGGCAATAACTCAAAATCAGTTCATCAGACTCATCCGAAATTTTCGGATTTGATAGATCTTGTCCTGCCGATCATTTCTGACTAGTTAGTTTTGAATATTTTGTTTTGTATTTGAGCTAACTGCTAAAAACTCAAAAAAATCCATTAAAAATCAACATTTCAGGGGCAAAAACTCAAAATCAGGTCATCCAACCTCATTCGAAATTTTCCGGTTTGAAAATCTTGTCCTGCCGATCATTTCTGGCGAATTAGTTTTGACATATTTTGTTTTGTATTTGAGCTAACTGCTAAAAACTCCAAAAAATCCATTAAAAATCAACATTTCAGGGGCAAAAACTCAAAATCAGGTCATCCGACCTCATTCGAAATTTTCAGGTTTGAATATCTTTTCCTACCGATCATTTCTGGCGAATTAGTTTTGACATGTTTTGTTTCGTTATTGAGCTATTTAAAAAAAACTGCAGTTTTTCCCTTATGTTCTACTGATTGCTATTTCGGCCAGGTTGGATGGTCAACAAGCATACTCAATAGAATTTTGAATCTAGACACCCAAAGGATGTGTGTGGATAAGTTTGGTTCCAAATGGCCAAGTGGTTTCAGAGGAGAAGATTTTTAAAAAAGTTTATGACAGACAAACACCAAGGGATGGCATAAGCTCACATGACCTTCTGGGTCAATAATAAACATGCCCACAGGTTATTTACCTGTAAAAGTGTCAACCAAATGATTAGCGGACGTTTGCTGATTAGCAATTATGAGGAGTTTACATGTTGGTCACATTTTTTTTTCTGTATTTGAAATTTCCGATGACGGAATATTCTGAAATGTGACAGGAGGGGCAGAAGGGACCCTAAAAATTAGGAGATTTTACTCCCTCCAAAAGAATCACATGTATGGTCATGTTGGGAATGGTTCCAAGATGCAAATTTGTGAAGAATAATTGTTACTGGGTTGCTGTTACAGGAAAAAGCTCTAAATTTCTCGAAAGATCTTGAGAATGATAATTTTATGGCATCAAATGGTTGGCTTGAATCATTTAGTCAGAGGCACAATATTGTTTTTGGTACAATGAGTGGTCAGAGGGGGATGTAGATGTAGATGTTTATAGACAATGCCCCATCACACCCAAAAATAAATTTAAATAATGCAAAACTGGCATTTTTTCTCGCCAACACCACATCAAAAACACAACTTATGGATTTGGGAATTATACAAGCAACAAAACTGAAGTTTATAAAGAAACGGGTATGTTGGTTGCATTTAAAAAAAAATCAAGCTGAATTATGTTCAAGACTTTTTGTTTGCGTACTCAGGCATTCATAGAACTTAAAGCAATCTGATTTGATAATGAAGTTTTACATAGAGTTCCTTTTCGTTATCACAAATCAATTTCCTGTTTATATTCACGTTACACAACATTAAACGAGTTCATCTTTCTTTCTTTCGGCTTCAGCATATGATCTGTGAAATGGACAGGCAACCTGGTGCATGTAGCACAGACATATTAAGACAAATAAATGTCCTTGACACAATCTACTGGTTACGTAGATCCTGTAGTGCCGTCAATCCTGGAATGCCGTAGAATCCAGTACAACTGTTAAATGTTTTGCTAAAACTGGTTTTGTGTTTAAAAGATCTATCAGTGAAAATGTAGATGACCGTGTTTTACCAGTTGATGACAACATTGACAGTGATGATGACGAAGATGACTTGCCATTAGCAGTTGAAAAACTTTCAAATGAACTGTTTGGTTGTAATTTCCGAGACTTAAGTCTCACTTGACAAAAGTCTGAAAAGTTGTAACACAACTCGGGGCAGATTAGGGTTTGCCAGCTGTCCAGCTCCTGGACAAAATCAACAATTGTGACATTGAGGGGTCCATTGATGGTGATGATGATGATAATAATGATTCACAGGAGATGGGGGTATATGTGTGCTCCAGTGTCGAAGCACAACTTCTTTTTATCTAAATTAAAACTTTTTGTAGTGTCAATAGGCAACTCAGAACTTCTCATCAACTTTACGGAAGCTTGTGACATTGTCTGTTCTATGTCTGTCAATTTTTTTTAAATAATGAAATAACACTTTTATTGATGTATTCATTAGTAAGTACAGAGAATGTCACCTTAATTTTTGTAAACAATAAAATGATATTAAACTTTCACAAATTGTTAGTGATATTTATTGTTAAATGCATGTACATATGTTGCCATATAGTGCATAATGGACACCGATTTTTTTTCTCTCAACCTGGAACCAAGGGCTACCTGTCTTATGCAGCCACTTTGTTATTTCCTTTGAATGGCTGCTGAAAACAGGTTTGTCTGTATCAAAATTTATTGCAATAATGGTCCAATTATCACAAGATAAAAGTAGTGGCAATACCCACTCCTGGTATCTTTCAAAGTTTATTAATACATAAATAAGGTTTTGGCTTGGTCAAACTTTTTTAATACTAAAAGCTCTGAGAGTCCATTTTGTAGTTTTTAGACACTAATTCCTAATATGCTCTCTAATGCTTATCACTAGCTTAATTCCAAGCTGAATTGTTTGAATGGTCTCTAGTTTTCACTAATTACTATAAATCTAAAATTAAATTGGAGCAATCCCTGTGGTGCCCCAACTCGCCTGGATGGATTGCCAGTACAGAATATTCTGTGTCATGCATTGCATACAAAAGATCCAGCTGTTATAACTCTGAGCCAGCAAGCAATTATTCTGTTGTTGTGTTGTTGTTTAACGGTCTAGTCAAGAATCTTTCACTCATATGGATATGTCACCAAATGCCAGGGAAAGGCTTCAAAGTTTGGCCTATGCTCAGCACTTCCAGCCATTGAGCAGTGAGGGTTCTTTCATGTGCCAACATCTACTGTGACACAGGACCTCTGTTTTTATTGTGCAGTTGTTTTAAAACAAAGTTAGATTGGACATTCTAAAATACCAGAGGGATCTTGGTGTCCACCATGGAATGTTCTATATCTGATCTATGACAGACGTTTCTCTTCTTTTCTCTTATTTTGTGTCTCAACATTGAATTTGAATTTAAATCCATATCTCTGTGAACTACTTTTTTCACAAGATTAAAGCGAAACTGAACTTGAACTGAACATATTACATTTTCAGAGAGAATGAAATTCAATATGGCCACCTGCCAGCATTTTTGGATTCTGTTCCTTCTGAAAATGTAAAATACACAACTAGACCTCAAACTTCAAAGACAACCCTCATGTTAAAATTCAATGAGATCCCTGCAGTACTTTTTGAGAAATATAAATGTTAACAAAATTCCTTTGGTAAAAAAACAATGGCATCCTGTCAGCCATGTTGGATTCTGATTTCTCTGAAAATGTCATATGCCCAACTACACCTCAAAGGGAAACTTAATGTCAAATTTAAACAAGATCCTTTCAGTCCTTACTGAGAAATAGGGGTAACATACTTCCTCTCAGCCATGTTGGAATCCGATCTCTCTGAAAATGCAATATGCACAACTAGATCATAAGGGGAACCTTGATGTCACATTTCTACGAGATCCCATCAGTCCTTGCTGAGAAGAAGCAGTAACAAACTAACCTGTTGGCCATGTTGGATTTCAATCTCTCTGAAAATGTAATATGCACAACTAGACCTCAAGGGGAACCTTCATGCCAATTTTCAAGAGGATCCATTAGTCTTTTCTGAGAAGTAGGGATAACAAACTTCCTTTGGTCAAAATCCAAGATGGCCACCTGTAGACCATGTTGGATTCCGATCTCTCTGAAAATGTAATATGCACAGCTAGAGATCAAGGGGAACCTTGATGTCTAAGTTCAAGGAGATCCCTTCAATACCTTTTGAGAAAGTATGACAGTAGACCATACTATTTACTGATTTGGGCGAGTCTAAATGTGACTAAAGGGGTTGACGAGTTTACATTGTGAAGAAAGTACCGAAAATGAATTTGATTTTGGAATAGATATGTTTTCGGATCATTAGGGTGTATGTCTGCACCTGATTTCCAAACTATATTTAAAATATGTAGTGTAGATATACAAGTAAATAGGAGATTTAAGTTGGCATTTTTGTGTTACAGTAAATAAAAACAGCAAAAAACACCATGTTGTGGAACATTTCCATCTGAGAATGTCATCAGACTTATCTTGTAGGGGATTTATTTTTTATTCCAAATTCCGTCTCCTGAATTTCTAGATCCACCTATAAGCAGACACATTGAAATACATTTAAATTTTTATCAAATTAAATTAAAATTACATAAAATTTTTCCAGGATTTGATTTAATGTCCAAGGTCATCAAAAAAGTACACGATGATCCCCGTTTCTGGTTAGCATTTCTTCTCAAATTTTGTAATAGAATCCTTTTTAAACACAAGTACAAAAAATATATTCTAGACATAACAAGTTGTATATGATATTGATTGTTTTTCATCACTCGTAATTCTCAAAAAATGTAGATATACAATTAAATAGGTGATTTTAAATTGGCATTTTTGTGTTGCAGTAAATAAAAGCAGCAAAAAACACCATGTTGTGGAACATTTCCATCTGAGAATGTCATCAGACTTGTCTTGTAGGGGATTTATTTTTTACTCCACATCCCATCTCCTGAATTTCTAGATCCACCTATAAGCAGACACATTAAAATACCTGTAAACCTGAAATTACGTAATATTTTTCCAGGATTTGATTTAATGTCCAAGGTCAGGAAAAAAGTACACGATGATCCCCGTTCCTGGTCAGCATTTCTTCTCAAATTTTGTAACAGAATCCTTTTTAAACACTAGTACAAAACTATATTTTAGACATAACAAATTGTGTATGGTATTGATTGTTTTTTATCACTCGTAATTCTCAAAATAAATTTATATTACATGCGGTAACTTTTCTCCTGATTGAAGAAATTATACCTGTTGCATAATAAAGCCTGACGGTAACAGATACATCACAGGACAAATGTCTGGAGACAAGTTTTATGGCTTCCATACCTCCATTTTATAGCTTTGCCAGCTCTAGGGTATCAAATTAAAAAACCGATACTTCAAGTGTATAGACATTATGACAATATCAAATCATTATGAATGTGTAAGAAATTATTACCCAGCTACTGTGAATTGCAATTTCTTCTAATGAAAAGGTTTACATTTAGTAAAATGCATAAATCGAGACAAAGCAGGAAAGATTAGAATGAAATCATAAAAGACTTTAATATCGTTAGTTTTTTTTATTATTATTATTGGATTTTTTACTGGATCAAATGTTAAGAAATGATCCATTAAAAATCATGAATTATCACTGCAAATATGTATACATTACTTCGAGTTTTGCAATATGGTTGTATCATTATTACATTTAGATGCAGTCTAGGTACCGCATTGGGATTCAAAACTGTTTCTTAATGAAAATCAGAGTTGGTATAAGTATTGGAAGAACTAATTAGATGTCATCTGTGATTCATGCAAAAAATTAACACATCATTTAAACATGTATTTGTTCGTGCAATCACGTAAAATTTAAATCAAAAGCTCTTTTTTATGACATATTTTTATCAAATGGAAAAAAGTTAATCCTCATTTTTCAGTATTGAATATTCAATTAAGAGAAATTGAAAAGTTACAGCACATGAAAAACTTAAGATTTTCAATAGAACTGAAAAGGAATAAACAGAATTAAAGGCTTTTTTGTTACTTTATAGCAACTAAAAAATAAAATCCAGAAATGGAGTTTTCCGGAATCTATTTTAATGAGAGAGCCGCCAGGGGCAGCATATACCTCCAAAAAAGGGAAAGTGGCATTTTTGTTGGATTGTTGCATGCAATAATACTGTGATGTCAATAAATAATTTTTGAGAAAAATCTTTAGTCTTCTGTTGTGCCGATGACCTTACTCTGGACCCTATGGACTCGAACAACATGTGAACAAATCATTCATTTTATTACATATGTAAGGTACTGGTATTTGATATATACATAGATGTATAGGTATAGATGGTATACCAAAACTGAGCTTCCTTCCATCATGCAATAATGAGAAAGCATAAAGAAAATTTATCTAACACAACTGTGACCTTGACCTTTGGTGGACCTGTATCCTGCAGAGGAATTTGTATACCAAAAATCAGCTCCCTAGCTTTAGGCGATCTTTTAACCCTTTCATCCCGATAATGTTTAAAACCGCTCGCTAAATTCATAGTTCACTACTCCCAATAACATCCTCATTCGCTCGGTACAAGTACGACACCCAATTCCGAGAGTTTAAATGAGACTTTAGTCTATTATTATCACATGTTAATGTAATGGATTCTGATGAACATTAAAAAACTACGAAAAATAAAAAAATTGCAATTTTTTTTTTAAATCGGTGAATGAAAGTCACCAAGAAAATGGCTGCCGATTTTTCATCTGATATTCCTGAAGCTGTGTTAGACATTTTAAACTCGGATTTGGACTCAGAAAATGACTTTTGGGGATTTGATACGACTGATGATTCTGAAGGTAAACAACATGTAATATTTCTATGGAAACGGAATCAGACATTGATATTGATTATGAATCAGATGTTAGTGATGAGGATGATTTCAGTACAGAAACTTCCACGGAACCTGTGTGGACAAATAATTTAAATCAGAATATCAAACTGAACACATTTACAGCTGAAAATATTGGACCAACTCAGTTTAATTTTTTTATCAAGTGAGGTAGAGTTTTTCCACCTTCTTTTTCATAATAAACTTTTACAAAATATTTCTGAAAGAACAAATCAATATGCAATTTTTTACATGAACCACAAAGGAAAAATTGATCCCAGATGGGTACCAGTTACACCAGGAGAAATAAATGCATTTATTGGCATTCATATCATCATGTGTATTCAAATTTTATCCAGACTTAAAAAATATTGGTCAACTGACGATGCTTTGGGCGTGCAAATTATATGAAGAACAATGCCACGTGATAGGTTTGACAAAATATCTCAATACTTTTGTATCAGTGACAGGCAAAATGAGCCAGCTAAAACTTCACCTCTATACGACAAATTGTACAAAATAAGACCTTTGTTGAACATGTTGGACACAAGTTTTTTAATTAATTTTAAACCTGGATGTGAAATATCCACTGATGAAGCAATGGTTAAAGTACAAAGGAAGAATCAGATTTCTTCAATACTTACCTTTGAAACCTGTGAATATACAGGTAAAAATAATACAGGTACCCTATCATCCAGGAAAGGTCTTGGTTATGATGTTGTAATGGATTTGGCAAAACATTTTTTACAAATAACACCAATTTATTTTGATAATAATTTCAATTCTTTTCAACTTCTACATGACCTACTACAGAAAAAAACTTACAGATGTGGAATTTTGTTAACTGGAATTTTCTGATATCTCAGAGTTATCAGGGTTGTCCTTTAAACAAACTTTGAGATAACAAGATTCCACTATATTTAAAACAAAAGGCCCAAGAGGGCCTCAGTTGCTCACCTGAGAACCATCTACAAATGTGGAAAAAAGACCAAGAAGAATATGTACATGTAGGCTGATCTGGCCAAGAAACATAATATTGCTGTTTTAAGAAATTCGTCAAAAATTCTAGAAATCAAATTTTGGTAAAATTCTTGCACAAAAACATTTCTTCAAATATAAACAAGTAAAACACTTTAATGCATCATTGTGAATGCAAGGGGAGATAATTGAGGAAATCATGCAAAAATTAATGAAAATGACAAAGTTTGAAAAGACCTCAAAAATGCATCAAAAATCAATATTCTGATTTCTATGAAAAATAGAAACTTGAATCATACATTCATGTAGATCACTCAGAAACAATTCATCTTTCCAATTCATTTACTGGTTTTAGAGAAGAAGATTTTTAAAGAGGGGTAACTTTTGGGACCTATTCTGCCCAGCCCTGAATCCACCCCTGGGCCAATCTGGCTGAAAACTACAAACTTGGTAAAAGACCTTGAGTACTTGCTTCCTGTCAAGTTTCTTCAAAATCCCTTCAGTGGAAGCCTTCGGTTTAGGTGAGCTTACAAATATATTACACAGAAACTGATAAAGCTTGCAAACAGCTTGATACTGATTACAAAATCTGTTTGTTTTAAAATTATGTTTTGAAGTTATTGTTGTTGTTTTTTTCACTTTTCGGTGTAATTAGTTGTTAACATGTAATACTCTGAAGACATGACTCTACTTCCAAGCTTTTATAAATGATACAAATTGGTTTCCTTAGAGCGAATGTATAGAAAGTGAAAACACTTGTTTTATTGTTGTTTAGCATCTACAGGGACTAAAAGACCATTTTTTGGGACAGGGTCCTGTACCCTTCAAATTGGGAATTTTACATCTGATGGGCCAAATTGAGGGAAAAAATTAACTATGGTGATTTATAAGAATAAAGGCACAAAACTTATGATTCATTCTGCCTCTCTTATTTAACTGACAACATGGTTTTCATTTGAAGACTTCGAAGTGCAGTTCAAACATGTACTAAATTTTCCTTTTTATAGTTTGATACTGAATCATTGTGAATGACAAAAGTGAATCTAAATGGGAAATTTTAGCTCAATATTGGGAAAAATAGCAGATTTTGCATTGGAAATGGGGCCTTTTAGAGGACCTGCATGTTAATGATATTAATCCCTGATCCCACCAAGAGATTATCATTTACACATGTCAGGGTCTGAAAAATGAAACATTTGATCAGAAACAGAAAAGATTAATTTGACACATTTGTTTGAAAATACTTTATTCTTTATTTTGAAATTCCAAATTGGGAATTTTTGTATATTTTGGGGGAAATGCAAGCCCATTTTTGCACTGGAATGGGTCTTGTAACCAAACTGAAAATCCCGGAGATGTCACCAGCTCTAGATAAAGTGCCACAAATGTTGACCTATGCTAAAGACTGATGCTACAGCCTACCATGACACAATACTGTGGTTTTAAGTCACATCCAAAAGAGCCATGATTTTCACTTCATATGCTGAGGGCCTTTTCCAAGGAAACAGTCGCTACAACATTTTTTATGTCTTTGGTTATAACGCGGTATCAGGTGACAAACCAAGGACTTTCCACTTGCGAGTCAAACCTGTTACCAAGCAGACCACCACAATACATGATACTATCAAAATATTACTTAACAAAATAACAGCAACGTTTCATATATCTTTAATCTTGAACTTGCTTTGACATTCATTATATCCTCGGAAGAATGATTATATTTGTACTCATTTTGTCGTGTAAGATCACTCTTCTTTTTTCTTCATTCTACCATCCAATTCTTGGCTTTCTTACAAATAACTGAAACACCTGAATAATACGACGTCTAATCTGGACACGAATCTGACCAGGACATGAGTTGACTTGGACATGAGTCTGACCTGAACATGAGTCTGACCTGGAATTAATCACACAAGGTGTGTCATATAAAAGACCCCTCACTGTAATGGTCTCATGTCATAACACAGAATAAAATTTGTGGCACTTCTCCTAAAGCTAGTGCCACTTCCAAATGAGTGAAAATTTCGTGGCAGGATGTAAAACAACAAACGATAAGACAAAGACATGGTAAAATTTATTTGTAAATCCTAAATTATTCCATACATATGCAGAACTGCTTGCCTCTTCGTCAAGTAGTGATTTATGCATTCATTTCGGTCTGAATGTTTAGTAAAAATGACCTTTTACCAAGTAAAGTACCAAGATACGATACAAATGTTGACGTTCATGTAGAACTCGTTACTTTCATTATCACAATTTTGAGAGAACAAAACTGAACTTAATTAACCTTCCCGTTATTTTCTTGTCCTTACATTCATCATAATCATAGAGAAACAAGGAAGAGCGGAACAAATGAAATCACTCAGACAATAAAAAAATCATAGACATTACCAAACTGACATGATTACGACAATAACAGTGATCGTAAAAATGAATACAGGTAGTAGCTGGCTGTGCTCTCTGTACAGAGGGCCAACAGCATTCCTGGTGGTCTATGTATGCCATCAGGGCCCCAGTCATACAACTGTAAAATCACACAATTCAGATATGATATGAATCATTATCGTAATACCTTGTACGCAACAGTGACAAGTGTGTTCGCCTATTATGTACTAACAAGACAGGTATGTAAAACTGCAATTAAAATATCTTGATTTATTTAAAAGTTTATTTATTCCATGTTTGTCATGTTGTATACATCTCTCATTACTGCAATCTCACCGGCAGACTAACGTATACATATCTGTATCAGACAATAAAAGAATGCTTACTCATAAATCATGAAATAACATGACCACTTAGGCTCATCTTCACAGCTGCCAAGATTAGGGGCTCTTTTTTTTATCGTACTTGTCTATATTCAACAAAATCTGTGTTGAGATACTAGGCTTTTTTTTTTTCCTGGAGTTTCCACAGGGTCAATATTTTGACCTCATTCCCAATGCGAAATACTTATCTTGATCTCATGTAAAAAAAAATCCAAAATTAACAAATTTGAATCATACATCTATGTAGATTACTCGGATGCAATTCGTTTTTTTCAAGCCATGCAGCAGTTCTGAAGGAGGAAATGTTTAAAGAGGGGTATCCATTGAGGCCTATCTTCTCCCACCCTAGATCCACCCTTGCCCG
The DNA here is from genome assembly GCA_030159075.1 of Atrina japonica. Taxonomy (NCBI): domain Eukaryota; kingdom Metazoa; phylum Mollusca; class Bivalvia; order Pterioida; family Pinnidae; genus Atrina; species Atrina japonica. Next base: position 901,111 of record BROG01000071.1, on the reverse strand, counting down.
ATCTATCAGAAATAAACAAACTTGGTAGAGGACCTTGGCTTCTTCTAAATTTTCATCAAAATTCCTTCAGAGATTTTGGAGAAAAAGCTGAAAATGTGAAAAGTTTACAGACAGACTGACAGACAGACTGATGGACAGATAAATGGACAAACGACAGACAAAGTTAATTAGAGAAGCTTACTTGAAAGAACAACACCTTCAGTTCAGGTGAGCTAAAATTGAATTATTGTTGAGGAAATGCATTCAGAAAAGAAATTCCATCAAATTCATTTTAACGTGTGTAAACTATTTTTTCCAATTTGACAGAAATTCACATTAAAATTCCAAATTGTATCACCAATAGTATTTCCCCCAAATTGGCAGAAAGCCTGGATACATTTACTAAACAAGAGTTGTCGGCAGACAACATAGCTTGCTGGAATGGAGTGACTGTCTCAACATAAAAATAGACTGATGATATGACATCTTAGGACCCCTAAATGTTCAGTAACTTCAACAATTAAAAATTTAAATGAAACAGATCCTCTCATAATTTGTGGAACTTACAATGGAGAAATGGAATTGGACATTCATAGACCCTCAGAAACATCCAGAAATAAGATTAGTTAGAAAGTATATATGTAACATCAAAGCCCTACCCATCATACTTCAAAAGATATGGCCCAGGTGTAAGTTTTTAAAAAGTATGTCAAGATCAATTTGTCATAGGTCATGACCCAAAATGAAAGGTCTGATCGGGAGGAATCTATATATGAAATATCAAAGCCCTCTATCCGTAAAGGTTCAAAAGGTATGACCCTAGGTAAAGATTTTGAAAATTAGTCCAAGGTCACTATGTTCAAGGTTATGATCCTAAATGAAAGGTCTGCTTAGGAGGAATCTATATGTGAAATATCAAAGCCCGACCACTCAAGATGAAAAGATCTGGCCCTGGATAAAGATTTTGAAAATTTGTCAAACACTAAGGTCAAGGTCAATAGGTCAAAGATCATGACCCTAAATGAATTGTCTGGTCAGAAAGAATTTATATGTAAATATCAAAGTGACACTCTTCAAGATTTAAAAGAGATAGCCCAGGTTAAGGTTTTTGAAAAAGGCCAAGGTCAATAGGTCATGAATCTAAATGAAAGCCTTGGTCATGAGGAATCTCTATGTGAAATCTTAAGCCCCATCCCTCTTAATTCAAAACATATAGCCCAGGTTTAAGATTTTTTATGAGGACATGGATGGATGACTTTGAAAACCACCAATCCCTAGACTATTCTGACAAAACTAGATGGATTGGAACAACTTGAAAAAAGTCTATTGCATTGAAGTTTGCTATACTTAATTACGGAAATTTAGCCTGTAATACACATCATATAGTACACAACAGACACCAAACAACAAATTGTACACAACACACATGACAACACATAACACAATCAGGCAGTACACTACACACAGGATAGCACATATCACATCAGATAGTACACAACACACATCAGGCAGTACAAAGTACAACACATAGCAGCACACAATACATATCTGACATTAAACAACACAAGACAGCATAAAACACACAAGACATTACACAACACACATGACTACACAAAACACAACACATGGAATACACAACAGATAACACACATCATGGAGTACACAACAGATTACACACATACGAAAGTACACATCACACAGCACATGCAGTACACAGCACACAACATTTGGAGTACACAACAGATAACACACATTTTGGAATACATAACAGATAACACACATCATGCAGTACAGAAAATATAACACACACCAGAAAGCACACAACAGATAACACACATCAGACAGTACACACCACATAACACATCAGACAGTACACAACAGATAATACATCAGACAGTACACAACAGATAATACATCAGACAGTACACACCACATAACACATCAGATAGTACACAACAGATAACACACATCACGCAGTACATAACAAATTACACACATCAGAAAGTACACATCACATATCACATCATGTAGTACACAGCAAATAACACTTCAAGCAGTACACAACACACCATGCAGTACACAGCACACAATACATCATGCAGTACACAACAGATAGCACACATCAGACATTACAACACAGATAACACACACAATGTGTAATGCAGTACACAACAGATAACACACACAGTGCAGTACACAACAGATAACACACACAATGCAGTACACAACAGATAACACACAATGCAGTACACAACAGATAACACACACAGTGCAGTACACAACAGATAACACACACAGTGCAGTACACAACAGATAACACACAATGCAGTACACAACAGATAACACACAATGCAGTACACAACAGATAACACACACAGTGCAGTACACAACAGATAACACACACAGTGCAGTACACAACAGATAACACACACAGTGCAGTACACAACAGATAACACACACAGTGCAGTACACAACAGATAACACACACAGTGCAGTACACAACAGATAACACACAATGCAGTACACAACAGATAACACACAGTGCAGTACACAACAGATAACACACACAGCGCAGTACACAACAGATAACACACACAGTGCAGTACACAACAGATAACACACACAGCGCAGTACACAACAGATAACACACACAATATCACACAACAGATAACACACACAATGCAGTACACAACAGATAACACACATGCAGTACACAACAGATAACACACAATGCAGTACACAACAGATAACACACAATGCAGTACACAACAGATAACACACAATGCAGTACACAACAGATAACACACAGTGCAGTACACAACAGATAACACACAGTGCAGTACACAACAGATAACACACAATGCAGTACACAACAGATAACACACAATGCAGTACACAACAGATAACACACAATGCAGTACACAACAGATAACACACAATGCAGTACACAACAGATAACACACAATGCAGTACACAACAGATAACACACAATGCAGTACACAACAGATAACACACAATGCAGTACACAACAGATAACACACAATGCAGTACACAACAGATAACACACAATGCAGTACACAACAGATAACACACAATGCAGTACACAACAGATAACACACACAATGCAGTACACAACAGATAACACACACAATGCAGTACACAACAGATAACACACACAGTGCAGTACACAACAGATATAACAGTGCAGTACACAACAGATAACACACACAGTGCAGTACACAACAGATAACACACACAGTGCAGTACACAACAGATAACACACACAGTGCAGTACACAACAGATAACACACACAGTGCAGTACACAACAGATAACACACATGCAGTACACAACAGATAACACACAATGCAGTACACAACAGATAACACACAGTGCAGTACACAACAGATAACACACAATGCAGTACACAACAGATAACACACACAGTGCAGTACACAACAGATAACACACACAGTGCAGTACACAACAGATAACACACACAGTGCAGTACACAACAGATAACACACACAGTGCAGTACACAACAGATAACACACACAGTGCAGTACACAACAGATAACACACACAGTGCAGTACACAACAGATAACACACACAGTGCAGTACACAACAGATAACACACAATGCAGTACACAACAGATAACACACAAAGTGCAGTACACAACAGATAACACACACAGTGCAGTACACAACAGATAACACACACAGTGCAGTACACAACAGATAACACACACAGTGCAGTACACAACAGATAACACACACAGTGCAGTACACAACAGATAAACACACAGTGCAGTACACAACAGATAACACACACAGTGCAGTACACAACAGATAACACACAATGCAGTACACAACAGATCATGCAGTACACAACAGATAACACAATGCAGTACACAACAGATAACACACAATGCAGTACACAACAGATAACACACAATGCAGTACACAACAGATAACACACAATGCAGTACACAACAGATAACACACAATGCAGTACACAACAGATAACACACACAGTGCAGTACACAACAGATAACACACACAGTGCAGTACACAACAGATAACACACAACAGTGCAGTACACAACAGATAACACACACAGTGTACACAACAGATAACACACAGTGCAGTACATAACAGATAGTACACACAATGCACAATGCAGTACACAACAGATAACACACAATGCAGTACACAACAGATAACACACAATGCAGTACACAACAGATAACACACAATGCAGTACACAACAGATAACACACACAGTGCAGTACACAACAGATAACACACACAGTGCAGTACACAACAGATAACACACACAGTGCAGTACACAACAGATAACACACACAGTGCAGTACACAACAGATAACACACACAGTGCAGTACACAACACACACACAGTGCAGTACACAACAGATAACACACACAGTGCAGTACACAACAGATAACACACACAGTGCAGTACACAACAGATAACACACACAGTGCAGTACACAACAGATACACACAGTGCAGTACACAACAGATAACACACACATGCAGTACACAACAGATAACACACACAGTGCAGTACACAACAGATAACACACACAGTGCAGTACACAACAGATAACACACACAGTGCAGTACACAACAGATAACACACAATGCAGTACACAACAGATAACACACACAGTGCAGTACACAACAGATAACACACACAGTGCAGTACACAACAGATAACACACAGTGCAGTACACAACAGATAACACACACAGTGCAGTACACAACAGATAACACACACAGTGCAGTACACAACAGATAACACACACAGTGCAGTACACAACAGATAACACACACAGTGCAGTACACAACTTTTAGCACATATCTGGTCCTGAAGTCACCAAATTTATTCAGTACTCAAGCTCAACTATCTTTTCATGATTTTAAGGTAAAAACACGCAAAACTTAATTCTGTAACTGGACATATTTGTATATTGACAGCATGCAATTGTAAATAATGATCAAAATTATTGTTAATTTGAAGAAATCTTCAGAAATATTAAAAAATAATTTTAGTACGTACTCAAATTTTGAGTACTGTACTCAACGCATTTATTCATTTTTACTTGAAAATCATAAGTGTGACGCAAAAAGTTATATGTGAATGATGGAAAATAATAATATGTTACCTAATTACTCAAACCCAAAAATGTACAAGCGATTATACAGTCAAAATAACAAAACAAAAGTTGAGCTTGAGTTTTGAGCAAATTTGGTGACTTCGGGCCCAGACATTACACGACAGATTGAAACACAGTGCAGTACACAACAGATAACACACAATGAGGTACACAACTTATAACACATATCAGACATTACACAATAGATAACACACAATGCAGTACACAACAGATAACACACAATGCTGTACACAACAGATAACACACAGTGCAGTACACAACAGATAACACACAGTGCAGTACACAACAGATAACACACAGTGCAGTACACAACAGATAACACACAATGCAGTACACAACAGATAACACACAGTGCAGTACACAACAGATAACACACACAGTGCAGTACACAACAGATAACACACAGTGCAGTACACAACAGATAACACACACAGTGCAGTACACAACAGATAACAGCGCAGTACACAACAGATAACACACACAGTGCAGTACACAACAGATAACACACACAGTGCAGTACACAACAGATAACAAACAGTGCAGTACACAACAGATAACACACACAGTGCAGTACACAACAGATAACACACAATGCAGTACACAACAGATAACACACAGTGCAGTACACAACAGATAACACACACAGTGCAGTACACAACAGATAACACACAGTGCAGTACACAACAGATAACACACAGTGCAGTACACAACAGATAACAGTGCAGTACACAACAGATAACACACACAGTGCAGTACACAACAGATAACACACACAATGTTGTACACAACAGATAACACACACAGTGCAGTACACAACCGATAACACACAGTGCAGTACACAACAGATAACACACAATGCAGTACACAACAGATAACACACACAGTGCAGTACACAACAGATAACACATCAGACATAACACTACAGATAACACACACAATGTTGTACACAACAGATAACACACAATGCAGTACACAACAGATAACACATCAGACATAACACTACAGATAACACACACAATGTTGTACACAACAGATAACACACAGTGCAGTACACAACAGATAACACATCAGACATAACACTACAGATAACACACACAATGTTGTACACAACAGATAACACACAGTGCAGTACACAACAGATAACACATCAGACATAACACTACAGATAACACACACAATGTTGTACACAACAGATAACACACAGTGCAGTACACAACAGATAACACACAGTGCAGTACACGACAGATAACACATATCAGACATTACACAACAGATCAGTCAGCACACAACTCAATCATACACCACTTATTAGACAACACTACTGAGGTTCTCTTTCATTGCTTTTATTGGTGGTCATGATACAGTAACTGTTTGTGTGATATCTTTAGAGAATGTTTTTCAATTCTTTTTTTTTTTTTTGCAGCTTATGAGGCAATCCAAACTTGATTCATAGCTGGTGTCCATGTGATCATGTCCATGTGATCGTGCCCATGCGTTTCCGCCCATGTAACCCCATCCATGTAACCAAAGTCAAGTTCATATTAAAACCACTAGATATTTTTTTACATATTTGTAGGATTTTAAAGGAGTAAAGGTATACATATTTTGTATCAATTGCAGAATTTCATCTCATTACATGTATTTTGAAAATTTTTACTTTTTTTTTGTTTACAATTTTGTCAAAATTGTCGATTTAGTGGGAGGGGAGTATTTATTATGTCAGTTAACTATTGGTTCTAGCCAAGGTGTCACAATGCACTGTGAGCCGGCCTGGCTCAACTCTGGATCGTGAGGTCGTGAGTTTGAGTCCCATCGGCGGCAGGTTGGTTTCCTGTCTTTCGGACGATACAGTAAAAACTGGAGGTCCCGTGAAATATTCTTGAGTGGGACGTTAAACAATAAACAAACAAACAAACAAACAACGCACTGCAATGAAAGCATGAAAAACGAAAATACCTCAATAATAAAATCAGTATCATGACACATCACTGTACCAGGTACATAGACATTAGCAGATGGAGCATGTTGTACAGTTAAAATACTCTGGCCTTTCTTTCTAGAGTTATTTCCCCCTGTTATATAATCATTGGCCACCTACAAGTTTTACCTCACCAAAATACTGAAGCTTTATTCATACTGTTTGAGAATATAAGAAATGTTTCTTTTATTCTTGCTCTCACTACTCGTCGCACGCAATTTCATTATTTATGGTCTAATATGCCGTTGTGATATACAAGAATGATTTCATTACATGTTCCAATTGTCATACCAATCAGAGAAACTTGCTCATTTTATTTATCACTCTTGTAATAAACAAATAACTCGAACAATATTTCCCCAACTGAAAGATAAACGAACCAATAATTAGTGCAAGAATAATTTATTAACAATAAAATGTCTATCGAACTGATTTATTAAACTGTATCCGCTATTTTTGGAAAATTACTCACAACTATATAAGTCAACTGTAGTAAAACTGTACCAAGTAATCGACAATAATAATACTTACCAAACAATTCTCATGAATTTTATCCACATAAAAAGTAGGCTATTTTCATATGTAAGTACTAAATACTTATAGACCCATGGGAATGGTGGCCATTTTGTAATTCTGACCTGCTACAATACATATCTACAACTTACAGGCATACAAGCTTTTGTTTGTATCAAAAGTTTCAATAAATTGCTGCTTTGTACAAGTAAAATCTTCTTTAACCCTTTTACCCCTAGGTATATAAATGATATGCTCTTTCCTATTGTCCTAGACCAGTCTATTATGGTCTGTAGTGTTGAAAGGGTTAAAATAATCCCAGGTTGAAAAAACCCATGTAATTATGTTCAACAACAAAAAATTCTGAAATTCTAAACAGATAACCAGTGTCTTTGTATGTATACCAATATTACCATATAGTATTTCAATTTCACAAGATGTATAATTTGCATCCAAGATTTTCACCAACACAACTTTTGTATCCTTTGGTCTTGATGCAATCCATTCTATATACTAATGGATAGGTAAGGAAATTATCCATTACTAATGATTTTTTTTTTATTATTTTGAAAAGCGTTTTATGACACACTGAATAATTTTTCAGTTGTATATGACGGCAGCCATTTTTTTTTCAAAAATCAGCTTAGGTTCAAACCTGAACTGACCATGCAGAAGTGAGAGACTTCATGGATCAGAGCGCAATGCTCTAACCAATCAGACATGGAGGCCCCCTTTGATAACGAACAGGTTTAAGAAATCATCCTTTACGTAATACCAATAACTAACTACAACAAGACACAAAGGCCTTGAGTTATAACAGCAAATTCAGTTGATAATTCGCCATTATGCTGTTAAACTTTTTACCTGAAAATTTTCCCCAGTTTGTTTTTTCGTTCATTTTTGCCCATAGATGAGAGAGCAATTTAAAATGAAAGTGACATTTTCAAGCTAAATAAATGAAGCATGGACGTGTATGCAATCCATCAGACTACGGAGGTTTATGTCGAGTGTAAGTCCAAGGAGGGGGAATGGTGTGAACAATTATTTCTGTCATAAGAGGGCCAATATAACCAGGGACAAATATTTGTAGGTATGCAGTATTTCTTTTCCTTCTAACAAATATGAAGTAGTTTTATATAAATTGACACTTTTTTAATTTAATTACATGCCAATATAATATTCATGTAACAGCCATGAAATTTGAATGCATGTTAACGCAGAATGTTGAAAGTTTTTAAAGAAATTGGTACCCAGTTTTTTCACTTTGATCATCGCCATATACTTAATGATGAGCAACATGGCTTGTTACTAACATACTTCGGACCCGTAGTATGTTTGTATGTTTCAAGGTGGTGATGCCGCAGGGTCTGAAGTATGTCAGTAACAAACCCAGAGTTTTTTAAATTCACCGATCTTCCCAGAAAAACCGGTAAATTTTACAAAAGTCCCATGACATCCATCTGATAACTGGTCCAAATTACCAGTAATTTTCCATTTCTTTTCACTTGTGTATATATACAGACCAGTAAAATCTTTTCTTTGACCAGTGAAATTTCTTTATTCACTAGTCTGGTTGACCAGTATTTTTTTTTTTTATTTATTTCAAAATGTCTGCAAACCTTAGAGCAAATGTATCAAACTGAGAACCTATATTTAGCTGAAAATATCAACTGGGCAAAAATATTTATAAATTAGATGCAAATATTTTGAAATGACCCCATAACCAATTCAGGACCAAATAATATTTACCAAAACCTGCAATATCACAGATATGAGTTTCTGGACAATGCATTAAGAAGAATGATGGATTCAAATCATCTACTTAATTGTATTTGTATATAATCTTATTTTATGCATCAAGCTGTGAGAAATGTATACCAATTAATTTTCAGCATTTCATTGTCTTTGACCACATAACCTTAGAAGCTTTCAACATTACTCTGTTGTCATGCACAGACTTGCCATTCCAACACGTTTTTGAAATATAGTTGAGTCTTTCCCAAATTTAACGCAATTTGGAAAAAAAATAATAAATCGTTGTACATTTTGTTAAATCAATCTGATTCGCTAGGATGTTGCACTATGCAATACGTTTGAAGAAGCTTGTCGAAGTATGAACCCCTCCCAGAATCCATTTTGCTTCCATTTGGATCCACCTGTGGTAGATCTGGCCAGTTAGCAACAAAACTTGTAGGGAATTATAAATAGCTTATCCCTACCAATTTCTTTAAAAATCATTGTCGTGGGTTTTTTTGAGGGGAAGTTGAAAATGTGTTCCAAGACATGCATTCATGCAAACTTCCCCCCTTTTCTTTTTATCAACTCAGAAAATGTTTTTAAAATAATCAGAACCATCAAATAAAGATTGGTTTACTGAAATACAGGTAGTCTCGCAATATAGATGCAATTCAATCAATTTACCATTCGGAAATTTCCAAAGAAATTCATAAAATATGGTAAAATAATCATTACGAAATTATCAAAAACGTGAAAAATTTGAATTTGGAATATACCAAAACCAACAACACTTCTTCCCACATCCTTTAAGATCAATCCAAAGAATTCAATTTGTCACTTCGACATATTTTTTCTAATGAATTCAATTGGTCACTTTCAGACATAACTTGTCTAACCCTTTATCCATACCTGGGTGTATCAGGACCAAGAGTTCTTGATCCCCATCAAGTTCCATCAAAATTCATGGAGCAACTCCAGAGAAGAAATTGAATTTGTAAAGTGTACACCAGACAGATGGCCAGGTGAGCTAAAAATCTAAAGTTATCAAATGGCAACCCAGAGAGTAAGTAACGACACATGCCGATGGAGAGAGTGACCCCTAATTGTCAACCAGCTTCGCAGGTAACTAAGTAAGGAGTTAAACTTTCTCCTGGCTCTGATTCCTTCTGTCTTATAGACACTCAAAAAAGATAGGTGTACTCAAAGAGTTTTAATATAGAAATTAAATATGACAAAAATAAGGCATATTTGAAAAAAAACAACAACAAATCACTACAGCAAGATCATTCATGAATACAAGTATTTTTGAGAAATTTTAAATTCATTCTTTCGAGAAAACATAATGAAAACAACACACCAAACAATGGCTGCAGCCGGTTACAATGTACTCAGGAATGGATCATCAGACTTGTGGTACTAAACTGGCAAACTTTCTCACAAGAAACAGCTTAGGTTCTAGCAGGGCTTGAACCTTTACTGACCGGAAGTGAGACTTCATGGTTCAAAGCACAAAGCTCTACTTGCTCCAATTGGCTACAGAGGCCACCTAATGAGTTGTCATTTTTACAGTAATCTACAGTGGCCTCTAATGATGTCATTTTTATAGTAATCTACAGTGGCCCCTAATGAGTTGTCATTTTTACATTAATCTACAGTGGCCTCCTAATGATGTCATTTTTACAGTAATCTACAGTGGCCCCCTAATGATGTCATTTTTACAGTAATCTACAGTGGCCCCTAATGAGTTGTCATTTTTACAGTAATCTACAGTGGCCCCTAATGAGTTGTCATTTTTACAGTAATCTACAGTGGCCCCTAATGAGTTGTCATTTTTACAGTAATCTACAGTGGCCCCTAATGAGTTGTCATTTTTACAGTAATCTACAGTGGCCCCTAATGAGTTGTCATTTTTACAGTAATCTACAGTGGCCCCTAATGAGTTGTCATTTTTACAGTAATCTACCGTGGCCCCTAATGAGTTGTCATTTTTACAGTAATCTACCGTGGCCCCTAATGATGTCATTTTTACAGTAATCTACCGTGGCCCCTAATGATGTCATTTTTACAGTAATCTACCGTGGCCCCTAATGATGTCATTTTTACAGTAATCTACAGTGGCCCCTAATGAGTTGTCATTTTTACAGTAATCTACAGTGGCCCCTAATGAGTTGTCATTTTTACAGTAATCTACAGTGGCCCCCTAATGAGTTGTCATTTTTACAGTAATCTACAGTGGCCCCTAATGAGTTGTCATTTTTACAGTAATCTACAGTGGCCCCTAATGAGTTGTCATTTTTACAGTAATCTACAGTGGCTCCTAATGAGTTGTCATTTTTATAGTAATCTACAGTGGCTCCTAATGAGTTGTCATTTTTACATTAATCTACAGTGGCCCCTAATGAGTTGTCATTTTTACATTAATCTACAGTGGCCCCTAATGAGTTGTCATTTTTACATTAATCTACAGTGGCCCCTAATGAGTTGTCATTTTTACAGTAATCTACAGTGGCCCCTAATGATGTCATTTTTACAGTAATCTACAGTGGCCCCTAATGATGTCATTTTTACAGTAATCTACAGTGGCCCCCTAATGAGTTGTCATTTTTACAGTAATCTACAGTGGCCCCTAATGAGTTGTCATTTTTACAGTAATCTACAGTGGCCCCTAATGAGTTGTCATTTTTACAGTAATCTACAGTGGCCCCTAATGAGTTGTCATTTTTACAGTAATCTACAGTGGCCCCTAATGAGTTGTCATTTTTACAGTAATCTACCGTGGCCCCTAATGAGTTGTCATTTTTACAGTAATCTACCGTGGCCCCTAATGAGTTGTCATTTTTACAGTAATCTACCTTGGCCCCAAATGAGTTGTCATTTTTACAGTAATCTACAGTGGTCCCCTAATGATTTGTCATTTTTACAGTAATCTACAGTGGCCCCTAATGAGTTGTCATTTTTACAGTAATCTACAGTGGCCCCTAATGAGTTGTCATTTTTACAGTAATCTACAGTGGCCCCTAATGAGTTGTCATTTTTATAGTAATCTACAGTGGCCCCCTAATGAGTTGTCATTTTTACAGTAATCTACCGTGGCCCCTAATGATTTGTCATTTTTACAGTAATCTACAGTGGCCCCTAATGAGTTGTCATTTTTACAGTAATCTACAGTGGCCCCTAATGAGTTGTCATTTTTACAGTAATCTACAATGGCACCTAATGATGTCATTTTTACAGTAATCATTACAATATACTGATACACCATAAAAATTAAAAAATTAAACTATTCTGTCAAGATTGAACAATAACAAACGACTTCTTCAGATATATAGGCAAAGTCACAACTGGTTTAGTAATATTTGCACGGACAACATTCTGTGATTTTTAATTTGGTCTCAGTTCATTTGCAAAGGGGAAAGTCTTGATTTTTATTTCTTTTAATGATGACACATGTCATAATTTTCCTGAAGGCTTAAATCTGGCACCTTTCATTACATGTTATCCATACCTTGGTCATGTATATAGACTATACCATATAGACATTACCATAAACAGGTAGACTTGAAGTGATGCTGCCTGGTTTTTTCTTTGAAGTAGATATTTATCATGAACCATGATGGGACTGAAAAACAGTTGACCAAATTATTATTAAACTGATAATTGTTGGCATCTTCAAACTTATTAACTAGTATCATGAATGCAGTGCACTGTAATGTTTAATGTTGTTACACATATTCCTCCGAAGAATTCCCGACATACCAACCTAATACATGTATGTTAACAAAATCAGTCTTTTGTCTATATCCCATGTAATTATACATACATAATTATATCGTGTTTAATGAAATATAAACAAATGTAAAAGAAGACAACAGAAAACTTGGATACACAACGTCAAAGATGTTTCTGTATGTCCGACGCCCAGGAAACGATGATAAAAATGACTTAATAACCTATTTATGATGAAATTATGTTTTAATTATAACCTCCTAAATGTTACACACCTTCCGACATGCCCATCCATCAACACGCTGGTCCCTTGGTGTAAAAATGTCTGACGTGGATCCCTTGCGACAAATAATGTCTCGAGAGAATCTTAGCGTCTCCAGGTAAGTGTTGTTATGTACAGTTAAACAATAATGTCGGGACATTTGTAGGGACAGTTACGAAGCTATAAAACCACTCAGTATGACGGAACACCTACAAACAACAACGTGGTTCTCGTTAACATTGCTGTTTATTACACTTGTAACTCTGGCCTTAAGATGACTTTACAAATAGCTTGTCTTATTGTAATGTTTCACTGGAGATCTCGAAATTCTTCTCGGAATACAAGAGACAAATTGGGGCAATAAATTATGACAGACATCTTGACAGCTTCTGTAGTAGTTAATAGCACATCAACCTTATCATTTGCAAGAGCGGGAACCTCCATCACCAAGTGGTTAGAGCATCTTACTTTGAACCATGATGTCTCTCACTTCTGGTCAGGGTGGGTTTGAGTCCTACAGGAACCTAGACTGATTTTTGTCAGAAAGTTTGCCAGTTTATTTGCATACATGCCATATTTTTTCGGAGGTCATTTTGGGATTTTTTCAGGGACAAATGACATTTTTCTGGGACAAATATCGAAAAATTATGGGACATTTTCTGAGACACTTTTGTATGGTGATTCAAGACAGCATAATATCGCTACGTTTAATCCAACTTGATATTATGATACGATACCACAATATTACAATACAATACCATGATAATATGATATGAATATAAAAAATTCCAGATACCAAAGTATAAATCAATAGAATGTCCAGGACATAGATACAAATCCGGTAAAAATGGACAAACACGGACCTCTGGAAACCAAGAGGTGGGATCAGATGCCATGGAGGAGTAAGCATCCCCTGTTGACCGGTCACACCCGCCGTGACCCCACAGCCAAGTCCAATGAAACACGTGAGGAGTGTATCCTCATCACAATTGGTACAGATGTCTCAAAAACCGCCAACGAAAAGGCAACTCAACATTTCACTTAGTGAAACAGAGTAGTCGCAAACAAGACTATTATACCGACCATAAAATTTGCGGAACGTTGACATTAAACGCGGTTTTCGATATCCCTGTGTCAATAAATTTGTCAGTGAGTAGTTTACCTCTGTATATGAAATCTTCATATGTTGTACACGCCCTGGCATATCGGATCATTTGTGAAATATAAACTCCATATGCGGGTGACTGAGGGATATTACTACTTGAATGTGGAAAATTTACGATGGGAAAGCCGAAATCATCGCGTTTATCGTATAGCTTAGTTGCTAATTTCCCGTCTGTGTTTATATTAAGTAAAATGTCTAAGTATGAAGCATGTGTGACAATATTATAATAGGAAATGATGATACTATATCATGATGCTATGATACAAAATGATGATATTATGATATTACAATACAAAATTATAATATTACAATATTACAATATCATCACTACCATGTCTATGCATGCGTTGCTTGAAACCGAGATTCATCTGCCATTTGCAAGGTTAGGGTTAGAAGACACAAACTGGGGTAAGTGATTTGCATAACACGTAATAGAAAAAAAACATAACTGACAGAATGGATATTTCAGAAAGAAAAATTGAATATTATTAGAATAGGTGTACCAAGGTGAATTGGCAGGTTTACAAGCACAACAGGTCTAAACTAAATCATAAGAAGGGTGACAGGCTTCTCGTCCTTACAAAAATTTTCAAGCTTCAGTAATGCATGGAATTGTGCAAAGCAATAAGTTTCATCTGTACAAACTATTTTTGGAGAATAAATGTTTATGGCTAGTAGGATTGCAAAAACTTTATTATTAATAATACCAAAGTTATCGTTTTACTAAAAAGGCCAAATTGATAAATGTTCAAGATGATCGTTTCTGTCAATAAGACTTCATCAGTTTGACAGTTGAGCCCAAATCTAATATTAATGTATGTGTCTAAAAGAATAAAGTGGTATCATAGTCAAGACAAAACAGTAAGTCTTAAGTCTAAGATTGCCATCTCTAAAAAGATGACTATCTTAGCATTTGAGAAAATTAGAATTTAAATAGTACAATCCGAGATAAATATTACTTCCGTAAATAAGAGAGGCAAAGGAGCATTATGTCCCGCCTACTGTAACATAGCAGTTTAGGTATTCTGCTCCAGAAACAATTTTTAGTAACTGTGACCTACTTTCAAGTAAGAGTGTCAGACCAACTCTGTAACCCCAAAAGCCACATCTAGGGTACATGGGGGTAGGGCTGTCATTGATGAGAAATTCTATATTGATACATCGATAAGTAAAAAGTATCGATATATCGATAAATTGAATAATCGGATCCTTCTATGAATGCATTCAAAATAATAGATTCATTGTAATATTTAGTTGTTTTATTGCAGGGCTCTACAATACTAAAAATTCAGTCTTCATTTGGCAAGTGAACCAGAAATTTTACTAGCCAGCCAGAAACTTTTACTCACCAATATATATATATATATATATATATATATATAAAATGTATAATATATATATTATATTGTATAAAAATGAATGTGTTTTTTGTTTAAAAATGAAATGAAATGAAGAAACAAAACATTAATTTTTTAAGTTGACATGACTTTTTATTGTTCCAATCCATTTAAAACAAGATGATTAACTGTTGTCCATTTTTTAATAAATCCGAGTGTTCGTATGTCTATATTTTTCATATTTGTTGCTAATATTGAGGCACACTTAAACTCTTGTTTTTGAATTTACAAAACACAGTGTCTGCCCACAAGAATTTGAAATTCTATCTATAAGTTAAATCTAGAGTCAAACACCCGATCGTCAGACAAACTTCTATAAATTTCTTTGTAAGGTTTTTGTGCAGAAAATTGGGTATTTGACTCTTGATTTTAATTTACAGATAAAATTTCCAATTCCAATTGTGTCTGTGGTTTGCCAGCCCTCCTTGTAGAACACTAGCCATAACTCAATTCCAGTTTTCCTGAAACACTAACTATGTTTAAATTTGCTAGTGTCCAATGAAGAGGTAGAGACTTCTGTTGAAATCTACACTGAAAAGAAAATGTCATCGTGTTCTGTTTGGACAATTTCAAGTCGAAAACATGACAGCATACGTGTTTTTCTACAGTAATCAACGTGAGTTAGACACTCTAGTCTATCAAAACTGAATAGCCAAATTGGTTGTTGTAAAGCGCATAACAGATCATGATTTCGATAATGTAATTTCACGATGAAAACAGAAAAACTTTTGATTTCCGGCTCGGGAAAAAACTAGTCGCAATGTGGTGACTGAATTAGAATAAAGACTCACCAAAACCTAGAATATAGTCGCATTTGCGAGCTGTATGTATATTTAACGCATTGCAATCATTGCAAGCTAATGTATTGTACAATTTAACCATTTAGAAGACATGAAAAATGCAATAAGGAAATATCGATACTTTAAAAGGTATAAAAAATCTCATTTGTGTTGATATATTGAACTATCAATGACAGAACAATTTGTGCAAAGTATGGAACAAAATATAACACTCTGCTGTGGAAATGTATTTCAGTGATCATGACCTACTTTCCAGGAGTGGAAATGCAAAAGGCACAAATGTACATCATTTGTGTAGTATGGTTTAAAAGTCTATAATGCTCCGGAAACAGGTTTTCAGTGAAAAAGATTAGTTTGCAAAGTATAGTACTCTCAATCCACCCAGCAAATTAGACATCTTGGGTACATGGAGCATTTGTGCAAAGTATGGTTCCAATTTCAATTTAGTGTCCTGCATGACCTCCATGGTACGTCTACTTTCCAGTAGAAAGTCTGTCCTTCATCCCTTGACAGGCCAGCACTGGTACCCAAAAAGGCAGTTTCCTTGTAATGTCCTTCACTTGTCCAGGGAATCATCTCAGATGTGAAGTTTACATGTAGAAGGTTCTGTCCTTCAATCCACTCAGATGTAGTTTATGGAATTTGCTCACGGAAATCTCAGATTTTTGCCAGTTTTAAATGTAAAGAGATCTAGTGGTTCTCAGATGATTTGCCAGTCATGTAGAAGGCTTACTGTCCTAAAGGCCTCCTGGAAATGATTTTGCACATCTTTGTTCTGGTACATGGGAGATGCCACATGTTGCTTGCTGTCCTCCAAGGCCTCATGATCTCTAATTTGCCATCTAGCACTTGTTTTATTCCTTGAGCCTCACTGTATCTCAGATGATTTGTAAACCAAATGCTGACACCACTGGTATCTCAGATGATTTCGACATGTGACTTGTTGCCAGGCCTCACTTGTAGTTTAAGACTTGTTCTGTCCTCCATCCCTTGTCCAGGCCTCACTGGTATCTCAGATGATTTGCCAGTTTACATGTAGAAGGCTTGTTCTGTCCTCCATCCCTTGTCCAGGCCTCACTGGTATCTCAGATAATTTGCCAGTTTACATGTAGAAGACTTGTTCTGTCCTTCATCCCTTGTCCAGGCCTCACTGGTATCTCAGATGATTTGCCAGTTTACATGTAGAAGGCTTGTTCTGTCCTTCATCCCTTGTCCAGGCCTCACTGGCAGATGATTTGCCAGTTTACATGTAGAAGGCTTGTTCTGTCCTTCATCCCTTGTCCAGGCCTCACTGGTATCTCAGATGATTTGCCAGTTTCCTTGTAGAAGGCTTGTTCTGTCCTTCATCCCTTGTCCAGGCCTCACTGGTATCTGTTTACAGAAGGCTTGTTCTGTCCTCCATCCCTTTCCAGGCCAATTTGCCAGTTTACATGTAGAAGGCTTGTTCTGTCCTTCATCCCTTGTCCAGGCCTCACTGGTATCTCAGATGATTTGCCAGTTTACCTGTGGAAGGGTTCTGTTTTCCCTTTGTCACTGGTATCTCAATTTGCCAGTTTACATGTAGAACCTTCATCCCTTGTCCATCACTGGTATCTCAACTGATTTGCCAGTTTACTTGTGGAAGGCGTTTTCTGTTTCATCCTTTGTCCATCACTGGTATCTCAGATAATTTGCCAGTTTACATGTAAAGGCTTGTTTCTGTCCTTATCCCTTGTCCAAGGCCTCACTCATCAGATGATTTGCCAGTTTACTTGTAGTAGGCTTGTTCTTCCTTCATCCCTTGTCCATCATTATCTCGGCCAGTTTACATAACATCTCTCCAGGGTGGTATCTCAAATACATTCATGTACAATCCCCCAGGCCTCAAACAGAGGACAAGTTTACTTGTAGAAGTCTTGTTCTGTATAGGCCTCATGTTATGATTTGCAGGACTGACGTTTTCTTTGATTGAATTTTAGTCATCTGACAGTTTACTTGAGAGACTTGTTGATTTATCATTTATGACATAACATCCTCTCAGGGGATGTCAACCCAAAACAAGGACAATAATTGGTTATGTGCAAGTAAATGAATTTTATTCTGGCGTTATAGTTCTGGGAGGCCAATATTCTGGGCTTTTTCCTGCCAATATGCCATCGGCAACACAAGTGGGACTTTCAATGTGAATTTGTGTTAAATTAGGAAAAATAGTTTGAATACATCTAAATCTAACTGTTATTGAATTTCTTTTTTCAAATGTATTCCCCCCGAACTAATTCTTTTTTTCATTATAGTCAGAGTCTGTATAACAAATTGGGAATTTTTGTCATGAAATTGGGGAAAAAAACACATGCATTTGGCATTGGGAATGGGACTGGATATCAGCTACACAGAAAGCATAGAAAAAGGCCTCACGTAAACCACAAACTTGAACCTAGATCTTATTGATATAAAGTTTAACTCATCAATCCCTCAAATCAAACTTAACCCTTAGACTGCTATGCACAACTAAAGTTGTGTTTCTGACTTATTGCAGTTGTTGTCATACAGGGTTTTCACCTGTACAGGTGACAATGACACATTAATCAAGATATGACAGTACCTTTATAAAGTATAAACACTGACAAACATTTTGATGTATGTTTTATCTCTGTATCTTGTACACTTTTTTGAATTATCTGAAATCAAGAAGTGTATCTTAATTTCTTTTAATTAATGCAGCAGTGATGGCCTATATTGACTCCAGTAATGAAGTGTAGTCAAAGGGTTAAGATCAATTCCACGTCAAAACAAGAAAATATCAAACAGGCTTGGCCACGGCATGTCAACAGATTTTAATGAATTTCATTATGGTGACTCCATCTATCCTACTTAAATCAAATTTTGACTTCAAATGACAAGTTTCATTTTGGTTGCCATGGAAACATAAACGCCATAATTTGACTGCCAGGAACTGCTAGATTTTGTCATTTTCTAGTCATACTGGACCCATATATAGTGCCTTAATGATGAGATCAATGCATTATTTTTCTATTTATCTCTGAATTACCCATGATTAGAAAAGTATTATTTGAACACAATAGCTTTGGATATCTAAAAGTGAATTTTCAATACATTAATACAATGCAAGGTCATTTTGGCACTTTGCCAAATAGTAATGATTGGGGTGGTTTCATGGGCATATTTCACCACTTTTCCCAATTAATACAGAAATGTGTTATACCACATTTTAAACATCACACTCTGTTCTTTTACAAAATATGAAAACATTTTTGGTGAAACACCAAGTTATCGAACTATTAAAGGCTGAAAATGGGCACTTTGTTGTTTTTGTCAATATTTTTCAAGGTTGAATAATGGCAAGAAACAATACCTTAAAGCGATATATGAGTCGTAGGTCCATGCCCATTTTATGTGATAAAATTATATTCCAAAGAGACCATCAAAGGGTTAGAATAACAAATGCATGTGTAAAACTGCAAAAATCTTGCCAAAGGTAACCAGTTATATCAGTTATTTTTTGTCCACCATACTTTGAGCATTGCAAGTTAATTTTCGGTAATTTTTTACAAAGATTACTGAGTGACGAATAAACACGATATTTGCAGTTAATATGCATTCTATTCTATTACCCTTTGCGTTTATTTTCATACATGATCATTTCATACCCAAATCAGGCAAAGTTTGTCTTTTTTCGTCATTTATAAACATTTGTTTCTAAAAATTGTCTATGTGACGGGTATACCATCTCGACCCATTTTTAACTTCGCATTTTTTTATTTTAACATTCTTGAACTTATAAAACATTCACCGGAATGGCGAATTGGTAAAAACATGAGGTACTACTTTTCAACACATCAAGGACCGAGATACACAAGATTGGAAAAATTTCTGTGACCGAATAATTACGATATTCTTCCAATTTACTTCAGGTATTTAAAATAGCATTGAAAAGCATATATTTTACATAATACACAAACTTTCCAAGAAAAATTACATCCTGTATTGTAAAAGAACTTATAAAACATGAAAATCGGCTGACTTTAACACGAAGGACCGAGATACCCTGACCAAATTACAAAGTACATTTGATATGGCATTTTTGAAAGATCAAGGAAATACAGCTGGATTTTTCAAGGTACGAGAAAACTTAAATTCTAATAAAACAAATAACTTTGAAAAGAAAATCTTTCTCAACATTTCACATGTCCGATAATGTATATGAACACATATTTTATCATATTCTCGACTATATGTCAGGGGACAAAAAAAATCATTGTGACAGCTTATATCGCTTTAAAGGCCCATGATTGGTAATTTATGCTCAGAAAGGTTGTTAATTTTTATTTCAATGGCAATATGCTTTGCAAAATGTTTATATAAAGTTATTATCTTCCCATTAAGTACCCTTCTGAGTGATTCTCTGTTTTCTAGTACTCTGAGACTGAAGATTAAAAAATGATTTTTACTCATAACGACAATAAATAAATATGAAATTGAGTAATATTCAAGGCAACCTCAGATGAATAAGTTCAACATATAGGCTACTGTCATCTCGTATCCATCACAACTCCTACCTAAGTGAATTGTTTCACTCTTACCAATGTTTTAGCTGACTCTTGCCCATCGATTAATTCATTCGTGCCCATCGCCTGTTTGACTGTAGAATTATTTATGAAGGTATACATGTATTTACCAACAAGGTAATTACCACAATGCCGTTTAGTATTGAATTGACATACAACCATCTGTGGAAATGAATTGGCTTCAGAAGTACTTTGCTTACAGAGGTATTGTCCACTTCATAATATGTGATAGGCGGATTAACCTTTTTATTATTTTGCGGATGTTTCTACTCAATTTTGGGTTATGACAATTTTTATGAAAAAAAAAATCATATTCCTCACTGGAAACTCGTAGGTTGGATAACCAGAAAGAACGATTATTCTTGTCAGTGTAAATTTTAAGTCACTATTCTTTATTACCTAAAATTTGAACATGTCCAGGTCAAGTAATGGTTCACGACACTACATCTTCCCTGGTTATTTGGATATAAGGTTAAGATGTCATTACAATTTTTGAGCTTCTGGCAATTTGATTTTGGTTTCGAAAACAAATAAATGTAGAACGCCCGAATGTGCATAGATGTTTATATAGATGGGCGCTCTAACAGTCCTATAACAACTGTCTGGATTCAATATGCACTTGCCTACCCATGATTTCATGTCCCCGAAATCACTCGTAGCTTATGAATATTTATAAAGGAGTAAGTGTGTTCAATTTATCCAATCACAGTACAGTCAAATTTGCCTTAGCGACCCACTCATATAACGACTTCCTGTCCATAAAGACCGTATTTGTACTGCCCCTTGAGAATTACTATATATTTGCCACCTATATAGCGACCACCTGCCTTACGCGACTGGCGACTGCTCTATTTTGTCCGCCGGTGGTTGTCCTACTTGCGTATAGTGACTGCTTATACACTTACTACTCTTGGAAGGGAGATAACTCGTAGATAATTCTCGCGGGACAATTCGAGACTTAATCATCAACATGGCGCAATACACGATGCTTATAGTCACAACACACCTGGAGGTGTCAATTAACGTCCCAGGTAGTAATAAGGCACTCGGACGTGCTTTTTGACAGGATGTTTTTACAACCAGGAACTAACAATCATCGCTGACTGATAAATGTTTTGTTTTTGATCATCAATTAATGACCTAAGTTTCTGGTGATGATTAATTAATCAGCGAAAGACTAAGACTTAAAAGAAAAATTCAGAAAGGGCACACTTTGTGACAAGGTGTTTTTACAAACAGGAGCATTTAAATATCATCGCTGAATGATTGATAATTTGTTTCCTCATATTCGAAAATGCTGTAACTAATCAAACATCAATTGATTAGCTAATCAACATCTCAATCCAAAGAGTAAAATCGCCGGTAGTCGTAGCACATTGGATTACGTCTAATAAAATGATAATTAAATAAAATTCAACTATCTACATCTTTCTGTACATTCTTACACTTCTGACTTGTGTGACTTAACAACACAGACCACCGACTTTGAGCACATTTTAGATAAACAATGTGCCATATCCTCGATGTACACGTATAATTCAATTACATCATAAATTAATTTAAATTATTTAAAACATTGAATTATTTCATTGTTATTTTTTTATTATTATTATTTACATGTTCTGCATGTATTAGCTACAGGGATTTTCTATGACTGTTTTTGGTATGGTTACAGGACACTTCCCAATGCAAAAATTACTTGTATTTTCCCAAAAAGATGCAAAAATTCCCAATTTGGAATTTTTTTTAAAAAATTAATATTTTCCAATTTTCCAGACCGTGGAATTAGGAAAATCCCTTTAGGAAATAAATACAATATACATTTAATCACCAAATGAAATATCTAACCATGGAAGAAATATGTAGTTGGAAATAATAAAAAGTCAACTCCGATACCTTGGATTTCATATCTCTTGTGACCCTTTATATAAAGACCACCTGTCTATAAAGACCGTTTTTGTAATTTCCCCTGAGCGGTCTTTATATACAAGTTTGACTGTAGTTGTGATCAGCAACGAAAGTTATCACGAAGTCCGTTGATCTAATACAATTCTGAAATTGTTTTATAGCTTCGATCTGACTAGCTGATGAATGGGCAAGCACCATTTACTCGCATTATTGAAGCCTCATGAGTAACAAAAATATGCACGAGTGATTTCAGGCACATGAAACTAGATAGGAAAGAGCAGACCGTGGTTTTATGTACGACTATTTAGGTACGACTATTCAATTTGATTTGGTTATGAGTCAGTCAACTGTAGGCATGACTTAGCCAAAGAGGATAGGAGTTGAGATGGGCAGAAATTGAGATAAGTCCGAGTTTACCAACATTCCACAAAAGATGTAAACACATTGCCATACAGGTAGCAAACAAACAAAACAAAAAAACAGAAAAAGAAAGGAGATAAAATCAATAAAGAAATTGTGCTGTGCATTTAGGAATAGAAATAAAGTGTTGAAATGCTTTGAGGAAGGAAATGAAGCTGAAAACAAATTAGTAATTTGCCATCCTTCTTTGAATTTCCCCTGAAGCAACCTCAATCTGTCAAGGCTATTTATATAACACTTCTGTTCAATCGTTGAGTCTCAAACTGGTTGGACAATACCAATATATTCTTTTGTTTTTATCTATTTAACTTGAAAGTGGTAAAAGTATGTGGATAGAAATACAATATTTTTATTTAGAAAAATGAATAATTGCAGTTTTCGATGAAATACTTCCCATAATTTGACGTATACTCATGTTTGACATGCTTTCCGTATTGATGTAACAGCAGGGAACGGTACACGTGCGATCGCTAATTAGGGGTGTTTGTTGTTATCATTTTCTGACTAATTGCAGTGTATGTGTGCACTAGTTTTGATCAGCATGTCTTTAAATTGTATAATGTGTGAATCAGAGAACTTTTATGATATTTCATATAGTTCAATATTAGCCGCTCATGGGCCTTTAATGTAAATAAATACCTTTAGACACTCACTTAACACATGAATTGTAATGCAAGGTAACTTTCAATTTGTTAAAATGTTTTTTATTGAATCATTCATTGCGGGAACTGTAATTAAATTGTTACAGTCAGGTAGCCGGGAGATCTCAGGTACTTTGAAAGCACATTATTTTGAAGGCTCCTTACTCCAAAGGCCTGTTATTATTATAGCGTGATTGTGTTTTGGCAAGTTATGTTGTTTGTGTGTTAGTGCGTCAGCGCAACTGTGTCATTGTTTGAAGTGGATCATTTGCAACAGTGCAAAGGAGCCTTTGAAAAACTCCAGAAAAACAGGGTCTGATATTTCATATAAGGGGTATTAGAAATGTCGTAACGGCATGGCACAAATCTGCTTTTTAGTTATCGCACTTGCAGGCTAACGTGCCAACATGCTCTCAGACAAACGCGCTATTTGGATACTGCTCTTACACTCAGAAAAAGAGAAGGTATTAAAAAATAAACCAAAAGTAAGGATGTTGCTCTCTTAAAAGAACATGGGGACAGGATATGTGACTTTAAAAAGTATGGAGGTAATTTCCGGAAACCATTAAGGTGGGAGTGGTATAAGTAATTGCAGAAAATACATGAGTTGAGTTGCAACTCAGTAAAAAAAAACAACATTTACTATTCTAATTATTGGACTAAACAGTGAGACAATATTTAGCAGGGTGATCAGGTCTTGCACACCTTTCAGAATTTTTTTTTTTTAAATTGGAAGCTCAACGAAGCATTTTTATTTTTATTTTATTTTTCAAGACATGAAAAGTTATTTTGTACCTTCCAGACACCAAATTATTATCTCTTTATGTTAAAATATTTCATTGAAAGATTGATAAACTACTTAAAAGAAGGAAAATCAACCATACATTTAAGCTGCATGCTAGGGGTTTGGGTGTATGCAAACATGGTACATTTTAGAATTTTACAAACTTTTTTTTTTTAATTTCACAAGTGCTAGGAGGCCATTATTAGCTTCTTAACCGACTTATGATACATTTATCCTTTCAAAAGAGTGGATCAACAGGGCTCTACAATACTAAAAAATTCACTCTTCTTTTGGCCAGTGAACCAGAAATTTTACTAGCCAGCCAGGAACTTTTACTCGCCAATATATATATACATTATATATATATATTATATATATTATATTATATATATATATAGATATATATATATATATATATATATAATATATGTATATATATATATATATATATATATATGTATATGTATATATATATATATATGTATATGTATATATATATATATTATATATGTATATGTATATGTATATAATATATATATATATATATATATATATATAATATGTGTATGTGTTCTTGTTAAGAAAATTCTTCTGGATGAAATGAAATGAAATAAAATATGAATTTTTTAAGCTGACATGACTTTTTATTGTTTCAATCCATTTAAAACAAAATTATTAACTGTTTTCCCAATAAATCCGGTAGTGTTCATATGCCTAAATTTTCATATTTGTTGCTCTATATTGAGGCACACCTCTGTTTTTGAAATTCATAATGCCGGTTTTTCTTTTCGACTGAATTTACGAAACACAGTTTGCTTACAAGAATTTGAAATTTTAATCTGTAAGTTAAAATCGAGGGTCAAACACCCAAACGATAGACAAACACCTATAAAGTTCTTTATAAGGTTTTTTGTCCGACAATCGGGTGTTTTGACTCTCGATTTTAATTTACAGATAAAATTTCCAATTCCGGCTATGCCTGTCATTCTGCCCGCCCTCCTCGTCGATAGCCATAATTCGGTTCCAGTATTCTTGTAACACTTACTACGTTTAAATTTGCTAGTGTCCAATGAAAGATGCTTCTGTTGTAATCGAAAATGTCATCGTATTCTGTTTGGAAAGTTTCAAGTCGAAAACATGACAGCATACAAAGTGTTTTTATACAGTAATTAACGCGAGTTAGACGCTCTAATTTATCGAAACTGAATTGCGAAATTGGTTGTTGTAAAGCGCATAACAGATCATGATTTCGATAATATAATTTCAGAGTGTAAACGGACAAACTTTTGATTTCCGGCTCGGGGAAAAACTGGTCGCAATGTGGCGACTGAATTACAATAAACACTCACCAAAACCTAAAAAATGGTCGCATTTGCAAGTGATTTGGTCGCATTGTAGAGCGCTGATCAAGGTGCAAAAAGTTTGGGAAATTTGTTATTAATTTTCTGAATTTTTAAAGATAAAAGCTTTAAACCCATTTCATACATTTTGTTGATGGCACACCCTCCCCGCTGCACTTTCTCCTAGTCCCTCCTGGTCACTGCTCATAATTCTATGAGTAGGATTAATTTTGAGGCAATATTTCATTAGGGCCAGGTTTTACGTATCTTTCAGAAAAAAAAAATTTAGCAGTGCAAACGTCCTACGTGAAGTTGAATTTCAAGCATAATTGATGGGAAAAACAACAAATTTATAACAGGAAAAAAAGGAACAATGGATTTAAACTTTTTGGATGAAATAAACACTTCTAGAATACACTTTAGAATTTGTTTTCTTTAAATGCTCATTTAATTGAAAACTTTGGTAAATGAAATACACATTGTACAAGAGACAAGGGATACACTTGCTTGGATACATGTAGGCCTGGTGTCACATAATACTTCCCACTGCTATCAATTCAGTATGGGTTACTGTCACAGTAAACGGTACACAAGTTATTATAGCAAGTCAAATCATTGAAAGACTTGGTTTTCCTGACACGAACACCCCTTAATTCTGACCAGGGATTTTTCCATCAGTTTTGATGGATCTGTTTAAATTTGCCTTCAAGGTGTGAATGAGTAAATGCCAAATGAAATTTCAAAATTATTAGAGGAAAACCAAAATATTACAAAAATAATAATAATAAAAAAGACAAATAAATTGACCTCCAATCTCTGACTTAGAGAAATTTGAAAAAAAAAAATTTAAGTCAATGACTGCCATTAATTTATTGTAATTGACATCAAGTATTTATTAGAAATTAACCAAAAAGTCTGATTGGTCACCTCATAGATGAAGATTCACATGACTATTGGATTCATGATTAAATAATTGATATCGCATAATGATACAGAAAACTTGTCGCACATATTATCGTGGCATCATTATTTATGTACTGTTTACGATACACAATCAGATTTCACATTTTCATGTATACATTTAATTCTTGATTTTTTTCCCCCAATATAAATGACACATTTTTAGTCCTGAGGCTAAGTACACAAATAAGTTGTGACGGCCATGTTTGCTGACAGACTAAACGACTAACTAAACTATAGATTAAAATCTTACACCATGTATCATAACAAAGTCTGAAGACAGAATACAAAGCACAGTCCCTAACAGACAGATCATAAATGTTAAAGGTGACATACACAAAACAATCATTTCTCGGACATTAAGATGCAAGCCGTACGTATGACTATGACGAGGGTTGTAACAGATATTGTACTTTGGGTTCAATAAGTATAGCTGGCATGTACTATACACTGTCCCGCCGCTATAGTGACATTTAGAGTCAATGGCCATCAGTCCAGACTAAGGCATGTGTAAATCGTTTTTTTTCTCTTCTGGTCTTTACAACTGTCATAAATAATTATCAGATACAAACAAACGTCTACCTGAGATATCACCACGACTATCTGATAAGTCACGCTATGGTTTATTTTGTTTAATTTTAGATCAGATTCAGATAGAGGCATGAGATATGACGTTAATTCTACCACATAAATGTGTCAGAAATATCCTTTTTTGATTTTACATTACATGTAAAAAGAACATATTGTCTCCCTGTGACATCAGCATTTTCACAGAGCTATAAATCATACAATAGTTCACATGCTAATTGAAAGGGACACTGGTCAAATCAGTAAACAGTGTCTGACTGACACTTAAAATATGTGAATTATAAATAACCATCAGTGAAATAAGTTCAAATATTTTTGTAGATGAGATCATTTTGAGGAATCTGTACAATAAAAAAAAATTATTCACAAATTGACACAATGGTCAAAATACATAATATTCTTGGAGTTCTGACACCTTAAAGCAATATGCGCTGTTACAGATTAAAAAATTTTACATGCCCATTTTATGTAATATTTTATCTCATATATATCCCAAAGAGACCATCTGGTGGTTAGGATGACAAATGCATGTGTATAATTGCAATCTTGCCAAACGTAACCCATAATATCAGTTACTGTTTGTTTGCCATTACTTTTAGCATTGCAAATTAACATTCGGTAAACTTTTACAAAGATTACAGGGTGTCCAATAAAAACATGCTATTTGCAGTTAATATGCATTCTATTCTTATTACCTTTGCGTTTATTTTCTTACAGCATCATTTCATACTTAAATCAGGCAATGTTGGTCTTTTTTTTGTCGTTTCAAAACATTCGTTTCTGAAATTGTCCACATGTTAGGTATATCAGGTGATCTCAACTCATTTTTAACTTGTTCCATCGCATTCTCGGCTTTATCATTCTTGACACATATGATCACGAACTGCCCAACTCCACCGGCCATGGCAACATAATTGTAAAACATGAGGGATGCATACCTTTCACAGTAATATTGTTTTGATGTTGTCAATATCAGAATTCAGGGTTACATTAAAGATTGGAAAAAATTCTTTTAGTGACCTGGACACAGGTTGTTAAATTTAACGTGAAGTCAACCAATGTTAAACCAATGGGCTAACTGTAGGTTAAAATTAACATGTGTTGTGCAACTGGGTCCAGATATATTTATTTATATATTCATCCGATTTTCTTCAGGTATTTAAAAGTGTTGAAAAAACATATTTTACATTAAATGCATGCACTTTCCAATAAAAATCATGTCCTGTATTTTAATAGTAAATATAAAACATAAAAATCGGCCTACTTTAACATAGTCCAAGCAGGTTAAGGACCGAAATCCCCCTGACTGAATTACAAAGTACATTCGATATGGCGAAAGAGTTTACTTGAAAGGTCATTGCATATGGAAATACAGTTGGATTTTAGTACGAGAAAACTTAAATTCTAATAAAACAAATAACTTCAAAAAGAAGATCTTTTACAATGTTTCACGTGTTTGATAATGTATTTGAACACACATTTTACCATATTCTCGACTATATGTCAGGGGACAAAAATAATCACTGTCACAGTTTATAGCGTTTTAAGTAAAGGCCACATGTGTGTATATTCAAAGCAAAATTTTTGCTTTATTGTTAAATGTGTTGACGATAATAGGAACTAGAGTGCATTTGATCACCGTCATGCACAGAACCACTTCCTTCACTGAGTTACCAGACCATGATGATGATCATACTCGGCCAATGTCCTGCATGCAAACAGAATTTAAAGGTGCATTAACAGCTGTTTTTT
Source organism: Atrina japonica (assembly GCA_030159075.1). NCBI lineage: Eukaryota > Metazoa > Mollusca > Bivalvia > Pterioida > Pinnidae > Atrina > Atrina japonica. The sequence continues at coordinate 871,394 of BROG01000071.1, read as the reverse complement.
TTTTTGTTTTTTTTTTTAATTTTTTCCCCCTTTTACGACTTAAATTGATATACAATAACAAAAGAGATATTTACATGCATAAATGTTCTTAAATTCCTGTATATTTCATGAAAATTGCTTGAGAAACTCAGGTTTGGCACTTTTCCAATTCAATTTGATTACCTCAACCTTACTTTTTGTATATGAATTCTACACTGGAATTTACCTTATTTTCAGAAAATATATAAGAGAGTAAAATGTTCATGTCTGTGTATAGGTCTTATTTGTTATTGTACATCAAGTACAAGTAGTAAAAGTAGAAAAAAAAATTAAATATTTTTTGGGGAGCAATCACAGTTAATGCCCCTGAAGTTTTTGTACACAAAACACAGTTTCTGCTCACTAGTTACAAGTACATGTATTTATACAATACAAATTTACATGATGAAATTAACCTTAAAATATGTAATGCAAAATTTGGCCTATTTTTTTATGAATTAAAAATCACTATTTACATGCAAAAAGTATGTTTTATCATGTGTAAAATGACTTTTAGCATACAACTTTCATGTTTTTTGCATGCAAGCGGTAATCACGTTAGTTCATCATGTTTGTGAATCAATGGCCTGTTAATTTGTACATGCATGTAACACGTCAAACACTGTCACATTCTCTCTCTTTGTATTTTGGAGTTGGTTACAAATATTGAAATTTTAATACTAATTGATATTTAAACAATGTTTAGGTCTGCCCATCATTTGTCACATGATCAGCATGTAGTTAATTTTCTGGTTTCCAACATTTAGAATTTTCTAGGACTAATAACACACCTTGGATGTCTTTATCACTGAAGGAATGGTGCGGTAATAATATAGAGTTGTAAGTTGGTACGCAGTAGTTGTTGTGACTGTGTGGCTGTCATAATAAGTCCTATACCAAAATGCTTCTGGCTGCAACTTTATAGACGCTGGACACGAGTCAAGACTGTATGCAATCTAACTCCTACCTCTTAGTACTGAGTGCGATCTTACTCCTAGCTCTTAGTACTGAGTGCAATGTTACTCCTAGCTCTTAGTGCTGAGTGCAATCTAACTCCTACCTCTTAGTACTGAGTGCAATCTTACTCCTACCTCTTAGTACTGAGTGCAATAAATCTCTCAAAGCCGTAGCTGCATGATCTAACGATTTATTCAACATTTTCGCATTAGCTGGATCTTGTCAGTATGGAGGTCCGACTCCAACTGACAAACAAAAGTATATGAAACATATATTGCAATAGGGTAGGAAAGTCTCGGCGCAGTAACGAAGTAAAAAGTAACGCAATGTTGTTAAAAAAATAATAACAATGAAAATATTTATATGGATCTGTATCCGTCGGATGTTAATAGCCCAAACCTTTTTCTTCAAAATCATACCAAAATTACATCTGTGCAAGCTATACTCACTCGCGGAAACGAGTTTGCATTTCGTCCAAGGCCATTCTGACAGTATGGGTTATCTCCTGTAGCAGTGAAATTTCCCTGGATTGGCCGCCATGGTTACAGTTGCCTCCTACGAAGCATCCAACGCGCCAAGGTCTGATTCATGTAATAAACAGAAGATGTATGACAAAAAAATGTTTAATAAACGTACTCTTTCACTGAGGATTGCTTTTATAATGAGTAATCGAGGTTAAAAAACTGGAAATCGGATTATTCTGCCAAAACTGAAATCAATTTTAAGCTCGAGCTTTTTCCACTTCGCATTATAGAATCTGTCTACGACTTCCGAATTTCTCGGGACTTTCCCTTTCCTCTGTGATACAATAAGGAGAATTTCAAGTAAATAGTATTTAAAAACTGTTGAATTAAATACAATTTCATAGGCAAAACAGAGGGACATTGATTATCTGGTGACCGGAATTCATAAACCGAAAATGAATATAAACGAGACTTTCCAGCCCTATTAAGATGCTTTTTATATGTAGAATATGATTTATATTAAAGATCTGAAGAATAAACATATAAGAAATGTAAGATTTCTTAAAAGGAAAGTAGACAATAGGTCAATTAGCATAAGCCTTAGATAAAGACATACATGTAAGTTTCTCTGTAGTTAAAGCTGTCATCGTAATTTTAAACAAGTTTTGAATTCGAAAAAAAGTTATAATGCTTTCGAAACATCCCCAATTTACTTTTATTTATTATTTTGTTAAATATTATTAGATCTTAGCTGGCAAGAGTCTGCAGAATGACTGTTATTTCACACCTGTACATTCCTAAAGTGAAACAATGGACAGATGACATGTAATCAAAACAGACATTGTATTCATATCATTAATATTTCGCATTAATTTTAACATCAAAGACTTCAATAAAGATACATAATAAATAGATTTTATAATTAGTTTTGAATTCATTATTTTAGTATCTGTAAATTAATATTCACGTAAAAATAAATGAAATTGTACCAATAATCTGCAGCTTTTCGTTTTGTTGTTTTACATAGCGCAGAGATGTTGAAAGTAACCGGTCCAACCGGCAAAACCGGTTGAAATCGACTGTGACCGGTTGGAAACGCTAACTGATCGGTCCGAATGACCGGTAAAATCTCCGACTCGAATTGTTTTCTTTTCGAAACGTCCTTTTCACTCTAGGTCATTTAAACGCTTGAACGACTTTATTTTAATGGATAAAGCGTCTCATTTCAAACATCCAACTGACATTGATATCAGTCAACCATCAACACCAATTAAATATATCTTGGGCGCAACACCCGGCAAGAAACGTCCAATAGCGCAAGAGAGTTCTTCGGAAAAGAAGAAGAAATATGAAATTAATAGGCCGACTCGAGAATTTAAGCCAGAATGGTTAAACGACAATAAATGGCTCAAACATGACGACGAAAAGGGCATGACTTGTGAAATCTGCATTTCATCTTCATCAAAACACGGGCGAACCAGTACTTTTCATTCAGGTTCCAAAAATTATCGTTTGTCAGCCATTATAGACCATGAGAAATCTTCTTGCCATGTGCATTCTGTTGAAATTATATAGTCTAGAGAGGCTGCATCAGCTCGAAAAAGTATTGCCCACCAGACAGTGATTGCGTTAAACGAGTCCATCAGAAAATCGTTAGAGTATAAGGTCCGTAATGTACATGCCCTAATCAAAAGCAATAGGCCTATTTCAGACATTGTTTGGCTGAACAAATTGGACGAATTTGAATAAATTTAAAGGGAAATTACAGTATTCATGTTCATTATAATTGATGTTGTTGCTTCTTCATTCTGTAGGTACAAATATGAATGTTTAAATTAGTTGGATTACTGAAAAAAATTATCGGACTGGTAAAAATTTGTTCGGGCCGGTTGATTCTGTTTAGTTACTGGTCCAAATGACCGGTTGGTTTGAAAAACTTTCAACATCTCTGATAGTGTCACACATTCTGGTGAACTTGGTACTAGTAATATGTGAGCAGTCAGGTTGCGCAACACTTGATCAAAGACAAGGTACCCCTTCTCCGTATTTTCATAAAGATGACATCAAACAGACAGAGCTGTAAAACATTGCTATCAAAGTATTTGAAATAGATGCCAGTGGTCCCGTAAAACAAGCCGAGTGTTCGAATATTTATTTCTGAGTTGACCTTGGTCAGACTTGTCCTTGATTCCTTATTTCAGAAGTGAGGACATTCATATCATAACAGGTTGTCTGAGCTCCCCTTTGTTTATAATTTTCTCATGGAAAATTTGGAATTATGTTTGATATTCTCATGTTTAAACTGATTAATTACATGCTTGTAAGTTGTATATTAGCCGGCTAAATGTCCATATAGAGTATTAAAATGAACTTTGATATCAATATTTATTTTCGACATGCAGGTAAGTTACACTCAAACTTCATTACTTCACACGTGGATCCACCTGGTCACAAAGATCGTTTTTTGCTGTCCCCAACAGTACCATTTGTGTGACAAATCAACCTCTATATAAAGACATCCTCCCTATAAAGACCAGTTTTCTTGTGTCCCAAAGGTCAGGTCATGTATGCAAGTTTCAATGAAATGTTTACAGTAACAACTCTATCAAAGTTTATAGGTGTCATCTTTGTACAGATATAAATGGGCTGACAGTCTCAGTTTTCTACAAACACAATTGTTCATCTTACCAAAAGGACTAGAATGTGTGACGCTATATAAAAAACATAACGAACGATGCTGACGTACTTTGACTCTATCTCTGGAAAGGCTGTAAGCCGATATAACCGAGCTGATGTACCATCGATTCGGAAAAAAACATAAGTGACAGCAAACTAAAAAAAACGTTTTTATTCTTTCGTACTAAAGTAGTGACAAATGTGAACTGCACTCAATCAATTTCTTGAACTAAAGGTCTTTACTACTGATAATCAGTGCTTCATTCTGTTGGATTTTTTTTTTCACCACAATATTTACAATATTTTAGAAAAATTTTACATCTTATTTTAGTTATTTCATCATGGAAAACAAAAGAGAGGAAGATTAATGCACTGTGCAAAGTTTGAGATCAGGAGGAACAGTTCAAGAACTAATAATTCAATATACCAATATTATACCACAGCTACTTCAACTCCATCCAATGTGGATAACCTTAAAGGCAGTTTGTGTCACGTTCAGTTTGATGGTATTTATTTAATATTTTTGCATACGTAACATGAATCGGGGGTTTACTCATCACATCTCAAGGTCATTCCTCCAGATGCTGAACATGCTAGCTGTTACTTAGCTTCATTACGTGAACATAAAAACCAACCATCCAGCCACTAAAAGCTAGCTATTGGACTAGACAGTTAATCTGTCTATATCCATGACTTGTTACACTACCTCCTTTGCTGACTAGCTTCGGCCCAAAGCTTCATGGGTTCAACCTGAAAGAACTTACACTATGCCCCTTAGCTGTACATCCAGAATTTTTTTGTGGGGTGGGGATTTGGAAGAGTGGGGGGTGTATGTCACCACTGGCAACAAATGTCACCATCCAGATACTGACTGCGCTCACCAGTGCTTAACTCATCCACCCCTAAAGACACATTTGGACTGGTCTAAATCATTGATTTACAGAAGAGTCCATTGTTTTTCAGGGGTTGATGAGTTAACAACAATACACCAAATCTCCAGGTAAAAAATTAAAAATCTCCAGTTGTGGCGTAGCAGTTGAACTGATTTCTGTCACATGTATGCCTTAATACACATGTAAAAAGACCGGCTCAGAAGACTCGAAAATGATATTATACATGGTCATTGCGTAATGTGATGTAAATGTAACATTACAGGAATATGCTTCCAGTTCATGTTTCAAAAAGTGTAATAGTCACTGCAAAAAAGCTTGCAACAGGTAAAATAAAGAATTGAAAACAATTATGTATTTATTTAACACCTGAAAAGTGAATTTAAATGAGTCCCAGAAAGTGTCCCAGAATTTTGCGATATTTGTCCCAGGAAAATGTCATTTGCCCAAGAAAAAATAAAGTAAAGGAAAAGTTTCATGAAAATCATAACACTGAAGATGTACGCTACTTTAGTACCAGGGTTGTTATATTTCAGGAGGCAAAACAAACTAGTTTTTTTATGTAAACTGCCATCATAAGATTAATGTTTTGGCCAAGAACAACAATGTCTGTGCCAGTGAAAATGTCAGGCCTACAGCATTTTCCTATTAGTAATATTAGTGGTTGAAAACATGTTAAACTACCGGTAAGACTTGCATATGTCAGAAATTCAGAAATATTACAGCGTGAATATGAAATTGACAATTTTCACTGAAAAGATTTCGGCACTTCTGGAATTTTCTTTTTAAAGCAACAAGACTGTCAAGAGCCTGTTGAACCCATGTTGTTGCTTTTATATTTTGGGGGGGGAATAACTGATCTAAACACTGCCAATTAATTATGTCCATCAATTGAAGAGTTGTGTTCATGAGTTCATACAGACCTGTGTTCAGTATTTTGTTAAAATTAAAATTCAGAACACGCATTATTGTTGTCTCTTCATTATCTCTACATGAAAATTTTGAAGCACATATAAAATCCAATTTTCCATATACTTTGTACTTTATATGCAAGTTTTGCATGGTATGATATCGCCAAAATCAACTAATCGATGTCAGACCGGCCATGCAAAAATCCGTATCAATTTCAGACCGGCCATGCAAAAATCTGTATCTCACACTTCGGAATTTATGAAACGGGTTGTGTCAGACGACATATTGTTTGTTTACGATGTCAAAAGAAGGCAAAAGGTATTGCAGGACTTGGCAGTTATTGAAAAATTAAAATTTATTGAAGCAATCATTCCTTGCTTAATTCATTTAATTCACTTCAGAAATATAAAACTTATACTTTCAGTGAAATCAATCAATATGATTTGCAAGTAGTACTGTTTGTATATGATAAATAGATTATAACATGGTAAAACTCTTATCACATATTATAACAGTCCATTGAGGGCTCAATATCAGACACAGGCTAAAGCCCTCTGTCTGAAATTGAGCCCTTGGGTTGATATGATATGTGATATGAATTTTACCATGTAATAATCTCTCTACATCGGGTATGTTCTTTAATATTGTAATGTATTGTATCAAAATTCTCTGGTCAATACACTGCCCTAGTGTTGTCACAGCTAGTCAAGTGTTAAATTACATTACCCTATTGTCCAAACTCAGTATGTAAAGAGAGATAACTCCAGCATTGAACTTAAAAGCTGAGACTAATTCTTCAGCGAGGAAAATCCAATATGGATATCACTAATACTAGGTTATTCTTAGATTGATTTTGGGTCTGGTTTCAGACAAACTCCCAATGCAAAGATGACTTGTATTCCCCCCCCCCCCCCTAAAAAAATATGCATAAATTCACAATTCTGAATTTCAAAATAAAAGATAAAGTATTTTAAAACAAATGTCTTAAATTACAGTAGTAAGTTTTTCTTTTTAAGTTAAAATGTCATATATGTTCCCTATTTTCTAGACCCTGGAACCAGAGGTTTTAGAGATAGGAAAATCACTACTAGCTGAACATCTGAAATTGATAACTTATATGGTAGGAGGAGATTTCAGTGGACAACAATTTTCATGTGAGCAAGCAAAAAACTTTGATCATGAAACAACAAAACTTTGATCATGAAACAACAAAACTTTGAGCATGACACAACAAAACTTTGATCATGAAACAACAAAACTTTGAGCATGACACAACAAAACTTTGAGCATGAAACAACAAAACTTTGATCATGAAACAACACAAAACTTTGACACAACAAAACTTTTATCATGAAACAACAAAGTGAAACTTTTACATATTGCTATTTCATACAATTGATTCTATGTTACTTTCACTGATTTGGCCTAAATTTCACGAATAAAATTATTGACCTTAAAAATACCCCATAATTATTAAATTTAGTTCATTCATTAAGATTGAAAGTCACATTATTTATAACCCTGACAAATACATTTGAATCTGCCAAATGTTTATCATAATCCAATAAAGTTGATCTAATTGATACAAAGCGCTTAAATCAAAATATTCTCTTCCTTTTCCTGCCATTACCGCTGAATGACTCCGCTTACAGTTACGGTGATTTAAACAAGAATAACTATGCGATCTCCAACAAAGCAATACAAAAATAAGTATCAACCTACATGGGAAAGCACGTCCAAAGGATGGCTGTCAAAAAATTCCAAAGGCATGGATTATGCATTCTGCAAAGTGTGCTGCGAAGATTTTAAGATTGATCATGGCGGAAAGAATGATGTTGCAAAACACTCGCAGACATCAACGCATAGATCGAATGAAAACTCACAGAACAACTCTGTTCCTATGAAGAACTTTCTTGTAACGTTAGACGACGAAGGTATGTGTTTTATTAAATTTTATTGATCTTATCTAGCATAATTTAGAATTAAAATCTACATGACATGCTTCAGTGTTTAGCCATTTTGAAGATTTTAAGCGGGACGGAAGCGGGTATCTCACTATCTGCCTCCGACCAGGTTCTTATTCATCCCCGGAATAAAGGGCAATATCAAATTATTTAATGGGTATTAGATCTGCTATCACCAAATTTACAATGCATTTTGTGGAGAGATGTCTACTAGTAAACGTTGTACGTTGCTGTTTGTTGTATATCTTGATACTGCATAATTTGCATAATTTGTAGGTGTTTGTATTATAATCATGGTATCACGTGATGTTTATATATCTAGATTGGGTAGGTAAACACTTGGCTTGGGTTATAAAAATTATAAAAACGTACATCTACACAGATTTAGATATAAATTTCCACAACAAGCAGTCATGTTGATATATTTTTGTAAATAATGACAAATAAATTCATGAAATTTAACAACTTTTCAGATGTTATAAAGGCAGAGACTCTCTTCGCAAATTTCCTAGCTGAGCACAATTTGCCGTTTGCAGTGGGAGACCACTTTACAAAAATTTGTAAGAAAATGTTGCCGGATAGTAAGATAGCCCAGAAATTTGGAAGTGGCAAGACTAAAACAACGATGATTGTAAAGAAAGCCCTTGCGCCTGCATTACATAAGGAGGTGGTGGAACACTGTAAAAACAATCCATTTTCATTGGCAATTGACGAAAGTAATGACAGGAATGCTGAAAAGACCCTAGCCATACTCGTTAGAATATTCACAGATTATTCTACCACCAGGTTTCTGGATATGCCACTTTGTAACATAGGTTCTTCCCAGAATATATTTGACCATCTGCAACAGGTTTTTTTGTAAGTACTCATAACAATATCTCAGTATTTTTGTAGATTCATTTGCAGGGCTCCCCCTGGACTCAGAAAAGTATGAACCAAAAATTAGTCAACCAATATATTTTTAGTCAATTGAAATTTTGATCAGCCAGGTCGATGAATATTGATACCAAATATGTTTTGATTTTTGTGTAACATGGTGGTGACAAGAGGAAATTATATACATGTGGCACACTATTTACAAGTTTACTTGATTGGAAAAATTTGGGAACATTCTGTTTTCACCAATCAAGCATTCTCTTTTAACAGATGTTGTGTGCAATGTTAAATGTAGTTGTCTGTGATCAATGCTGATCATATATCTCTTTTGAATAACAGCAGTCTGCATGAATATTTATTTTATTGTTGTTTTTTGGTTGTTTTTTTTTTTGTTAGGGGATAACAATATTCCATGGGGAAATGTTGTTTCATTTATGTCGGACAATTGCAGTGTTATGAAGGGGAGCAGAAACTCTGTAATGACAAAGATTAAAGAACAGAATCCTGACATATTTGACATGGGCTGTATTTGCCATTTGCTTAACCTTTGCGCAGTAGCAGTAGGTACTGAAAATGCATTTGAAATACAGCAGGAAACGGTTATTTTCACATATAAAGCTGTGTATTTGGCCTTTTTTACTTTCAAGTTGTTGTTGATACATTAGATGTAATTTTAATAAAAATATATATGAAATAAAAGTTTAGACTTTGTTCTTTCAGTCTGTATGTTTTATATTTTCAAAGGATTTTTAAAATATGTATTGTTATGCATTTTTAAATGCATGCTAACGACAGGATTATCGATGTTTTACTCCATTTTCAGCGAAATTTTCTCGAACGCGATTGTGGGTTGCGGCCGTTTAATGCCTAGTCGCATTTGCACCATGGGTTTAACAGAGGTATAAGAGTTACCTCCCGTTTGTTGATACTATAAGCTAAAAGCCAGTATAAAAAAATTACGGAAATTTTGAGGGAAAATACTTAAATTTTCGATTTTAAAATGTTCTCCAAGTTCAAAGACAATTTTTGTTAACTTTTCATTAACCGATTTTCACGATCTTGGTACCAAATTAAACTACAAAATGTAAAACTATTTGAAAACGAAAGTAGTTTTGAATGCGAAACTATGGCGTAGATGCGACTCTGCAATATGCATATATCGCGCATGCCCCGTTTAGCTTTCTTGCTAAAATGGCGGCCTCCGCGAAAAGCAGCACAACCTTTACTGTGGAGTCTATTGAAGAATATTTAGGTAAGAAATGAGAATTAATGTGTTGATCGGCGAATTTATACTTTGCAATTTTGTTTTATCTAGTCTTTCAGTCATTGTTTTTATAAATTTTAATTAATAAGTTTTAGCTTTTGCAAACACAAACTCGAACTGGTATCTCAGCCGTGATTTAATTTTAAAATTTTAAAATTTGCTTTTCATATTTTTTTTCCCGTTTTGTTTCATTCAATTACTGCTATATATATGTTTCTTATTTTTATTTGATTTTAAATTGCGAAATTGTGAAATTATTATCTTTATTTTTAGTTTCATTGTATTGAGTTTAAACATTTTAATTTTTTTATTCTGATTTCTGTTTTATTTTGAATACGTTGCTTTGTGGTTTCTTTTATGTCTCTTTCAGATTTTCCATGACCATGACACATTTGACTAGTTTGTTTAGCCGTAATTATAAGTATATAACAGACAAGTAATGTATACAGTATCAAGTTATAACTTATTAGTAACATAATTTCCTACATTGTGTGTGTGTGCAATTTTTGTTTTTGTTTTCCACAATCTTGCTAACATTGCTTAAATAAAAATAATATGCTCCAAGTCCCAATCCTTATTTGTTTTAAAAATCTGTTAGTAGTGTGTGTGTGTGTGTGTGTGTGTGTGTGGTGTGTGTGTGTGTGTGTGTGTTATGCATAAACATGTATCGTTGTTTGTCCCATTCTAACTTTCAGGGGCCGAGTGGTCTAGGGCGTGGCCTATGGATCATAATGCCTCTCATGGTCTAGGTTCGAACCCCGGCCGGGACAGGACAGTTCCTAGTGTGAGAACATTTGTCAGTTTGCTTGCCGAAGGTCGGTGGTTTTCTCCGGGCACTCCAGCTTCCTCCACCATTCCTGAACTGACTGTCTCCTTAAAAACCATTCAAACCAAACCAATTCTAACTTTGTAAATAAAACAAACAATTTCAAAAGATCTTTATTTTCATTTTTCTTTTTCTTTTTCCGATAGTGGTAGGTAGCGATTCCCCTGTCCAAAGTGCGATATCATGTCTATCTGCAACATAGTGTTTCAGTGAACAAGCACTTTAAAACTGATTATGGCTGGCCTAGTACAAGCAGATCTTTAAATCTGCATCATCATCACACATCACATAAATAATTAATCAAATAGACCTCAGTCTCGTCGCAGATGTCGGACTGAAAATTGCTGATGCAACAACATAAAACATAATCAAATCAAATCTGTTAGTTGTATGTGTGCATGCTTCCGTTTATGCATGTATTTGTGATCCATGGCCAATATAATTATGGTCTTGATATTTTTTCAGATGATGACATCTACAGACAGTTATGTGGAGTGTTTTTTAAGGAGTGGCAAAGGGCGTAGGCCAGATGTACCAAAACTTGACATAACAAATTCACTGCTTCTGCAGATGTACATGATGAAGATCAAGCATGATAAACCTTGGGTTTTCATTGAAGAATGCCTTTCAAAAATGTATCCAAAATATCAGAAACAACGATTTAGAGCACTTGTGGAGAAAGCACAACAAAATCTTCAACAAGTTACATCACACGATTTACAAAGTTTTTTAGCTAGTAAAATTGACCTTAATTTTATTGGTCCAGTTTGTGGACAGTTAACTTATTGGCTGTACAAAAACGATAGTGGTACAATTGGGTAATTCGGCATTCTCGTATGTTTTCTCAGATTTTTTTAATTTTTGTCACAGTTTGGTACTAAAGTTCTTGCTTGCTTGCTTGCTTGATTAGATAACATATATTTATTCATTCTTTATGAAGGAGTAAGGTTTAAACTACTTGTATTTCAAATTTCAGTGAGATATCTTGAAAACTTAAAAAGTTATGAACATTTTAATATACCATATTTTAAGCTATTTTCCTCGATTTTTGTTCATTTTGCAAATTGGCCCTACATGGGATGTTCAGGTGACTATATTTTTATACACAGAAGTGCTGTAAGTCTTAAAAAAATTGGATGTACTATCTGGAAGTAGCTTAAAGGTTTAGTATTTAAGTCCAAACATGTTTTGTTTATGGTAACAGAATTACCAGGTGCTAAATATGGCATTCGGGGCAATTTTTTGCAGCAGAATCAGGCTGACATAGGGTATTTAGCAGCCAAGAAAACCATAATTATAAGCTATTTCATACCTGGATGTTATTTTTCTGGCAAAATAACTTTCTTATAATACAAAAATTAGAAAGTTGAGTCCCTAAAAATAAATGCTGGAAAATTACGGCTTTGGTTTCATGGTACCAAAGGCCAATTGTGCTGGAAAAATTGCACGGCATGCCATATTTGATGTCTGGTATTTTTATGTATGGTCTATCTAGAAGGGTATGTATGCTTGTTTTTATGAATATAGTTGGTAAATAACAGTTTTAAGAAAGATCAGTGTTCCATCTACAATGATAATGTAGTTCTGATAGCTCAAAAATGTCAAAAATCTTCATTTTTCGGTGCAAAAAGGTCATCGAAATAAAGATTTTAACATATCTCGACAACCGCTTGAGGTACAGAGCTAATTTTGGTGTCGTTTTGCAGGTTTTTGGTAGCTTTATTTAAAAAAATGGCCAAAATCACTATTTTTTCATTGAAAAAATCATTTTCAGTACCTAGTAGCAGCTGTCAAAACCCTACCATTGCCTGTGGAAGATTTCCTAATTGATACATACTTTCACTTCTTTCATAGGTATGTTATCATTGAGGTGATCTTTTACATATACAACAAAATTGCATTTGCCATGGAGACAAATATCAGACTTACTTTCCATGAAATACGAGAAAGAATACCCAGGGATGTCCCTAAACTCAGAAAACTGTGAGCCAAAACAAAATTAGCCAGCTGCAGTCTTGATTAGCCAGGTCAATTAATTTTCATACGAAAATAAGTTTTGTAATTTTACACAACATGTTGGCAAGTGCAAAGTATAGACATATGCAGTGCATATGGCAAACTAATTCCATTTCTGTATTTTGACTTGATTGGAAACACTTCGGACAGTGTGTTGATACAATCTAGCATATTATTTCTCATACTGCATGAATTGTCAGAGGTAGCTGTCTGATTGTGCTTTTTCTTTAAACATGCATCAAATATGATAAAAATAATAGCAAATTACACTTTTTCGCCAGAGTTCAAAGAGAACAGTCAATACCTACATTGGCGAATGACAGAGTGAGCCCACCCTGATTATCATTATATTGACCATATTACCAGTACTTTATATTAATTATCTAAAATAAACTTTATTTCCATATTGCTTGTCTTTTATTGTTGATTTTATTTTTTTTTCAGTTCCTCTCGCAGGGAAAAGTATAAAGAATTCCTAGAGTTCTGTGACAAAGAGCCTAACAAACTCTTAAAGCGTTGTGCTACAAGATGGCTCATCTTGGAGAAATGTGCTAGGAGGATCCTGGATCACTGGCCAGCTCTGTCTAGTTATTTCACTTCACATGAAGATGTAGACAAACCGGGGCGAGTGAAGAGAGTTACTGGTCATCTAGTTTCCCATGAAATGAAACTTTATTTTCATTTCTTGGTATACATTTTAGAGCCACTGAATGAATTCAACACCATGTTCCAGGTGAGTATTGAAGAAAACCTATTTGTACATGATAATTCAAAATTTTTCTACTTTTATTACTTGTACTTGATGTACAATAACAAATTATAAGAGCTTAACACAATCATAACAAAATCTTGTATTCCTATATGTTTTGTGAAAATAAGGTCAGGTCCAAAGTATGTATATACAAATAGTAAACATGAATGGATCAATTGCACGTGAATAATTGGCAAACTGAGTTTTTATAGCAATTTTAAAGATTTTTATGCCTGTGTATATCTCTGTTGTTATTGTTTATCAATCTAATTAGTAAAAAGGAAAGAATTTTTTGGGGGGAAAAGCATAATGCTTCTGTAAGAAAATTGAGTAAGAGTTAAGTAAAATTCAGTCATTGATTTGAAATGTACATTGCTGTCATTTTTTTATAGTAATATCACTTTTATCCATAGGCTGATGGGTCCAAGATAGGATATCTGGACAAGGAAATGGACCGTCTTTTGCGAAAGTTTTTGGGGAGATTTGTTAAAGCGAAAGTAATCCAATCCTCAGATGACCTGACAAAAGTCCCTTACCTTGATGAAGACAGCATGTTGCAAGACAACATCATAGCTGTGGGGATGTATACTAGGTCATACCTAGCAGAACAGCAAGATGACATCCCCACAAGTGTCATCAAAAGGTTTTTCCAGTAAGTATTGAAGTAATACTTGTAGTTAAATGAACAATGACAGAAGTATTTATTATTCAATTAGAATAAGAATTTTTATTATTGAAATGTCCACTTTTCAGATACTTGATGTGTACATGAATTTAATTGCATGTACATTTTGTAAAATATCTTGTATTATAATCGACTTATGAGATTTTAAGATTGCAAAATTAAATTTTACTAAAATGACAGGTAAAATTAACACTAAGATTTACAGGGTTTTCATGTGATTTACCTATTGTGTTTTGTGTAAATTATCCAAAACTTCTGAACATGGCTGAATATATTTATTTTCCAGTTTCCAGTTTATATGATCAAGATTCCTGCAAATTGTTGACAGAAAAAAATTAAAATATTTATTCTATTTTGAACTGGAATTTATGTATTTTTTTTCCAGGGCAGTCAGAAAATTCTACTCAGCAGTGGTGGGAAAGATGCTGGCAAAATTTCCCTTTAACGACCCAGTTGTTGCAAGCATGGGGTTTTTGAACCCAGAGACGAGGTGATGAGCATGTGAATTCTGTTCTTTCGATTGTGCAGAGATTTCCATCAGTAACCAAAGACATAGATCTTTCGAAATTGGAGGAGGAGTATCTGGAATTCAGTGTTTCTTCTGCTACAGACCTTCCAGCTTTCATTCCAACTGAAACAAGAATAGATGAGTTTTGGGGGAACCATGGCATTGTTGAAAAACAAAGTCACAGATACTCCAAGATATCCAAACCTCTGCAAGGTAGCTTCTCTACTGATGACTATACCAAATAGCAATGCAGATTGTGAAAGGTTATTTTCAATGGTGAGGAAAATTCAGAGAGAAAACAGAATGTCCATGGACAGTGACACCATTTGTAGTCTTCTGACTTGTAATGTTGACTTATACAGTCTATGTTTTACATTCAATCCCTCAAAGGATACACTAAGGAAAGCCAAGAGTGCTACATGCAATTACAGCAGGGAGCATATTACACCTAATTAAACTATGCAATACTAAAGACCAGAATACAATAGACTGTAAACAATGAAAACATACCATTCCAATATTCAGGGGTGAAAGGTTTAAGCAAATAAGTCTAGCAGTTAGAATGTATGTATTGAAAGTTACCTGTAAATTAGAACATTGATCTAGAAATTGTTTTTCTGTTGGTAATAGAATACCTTTTCTTGTGATATCTTCATGTCGCACCAAATTTGCCTCACATTTGATGCCAAAGTATAAAGAGTTGTATGTTGTTGTTGTTTCTTTTTAGATATTTATATTTATAAGTACCAGAATATTTCAATGGCATTCTGTTGGTTTTTTGAAATTATTATCAAGAAATAGTTGCTGGTAGGATTATCATTATGTTAAGTGTGTGTTGTGTGTAAATGTATATAAATATATTATGTGTGTGTGTGTGTATGTATGTATTATATTTTATTTTCATTAGTTGCCAAGTACATTTTATTTATTAACAATAGATAATATATGTTGTATTTATGCTTGAGGTAAAGAGTCAGCCAAAAGCTGATTATCAATAACAGAGCTCCAGATAAGGAGAGAAAGAGGGTATAAACTCTTTAAAAAATTGAAAATCAGCTTTGGAATTTAGGACAGGGGATGAAAATTACTCATTGGAAATTAAAATTACAAATTGTACTAACAGTAACAATTTATATATAAGTATGTAAAATGCCCTTTAAATATTTAAAAATACCCTTTAAGAATTTTGATTAACCCTTTGAATTTTATTTATGGGATTGAAATCCCCTTTACCTGAATACCTTATCTGGAGCTCTGAAATAAGAAACTTATTTTCATCACTCACTTTTATTTTTTAGCATTTATATTTATTTATTGTGTTTGTTCCATGTAAATAGTTGCTAGTTTGATTGTTCTTCTTCAGAAAATCAAACATTGTTTAAATTTATATTAATTCTATATTAATTAATATTATATTTAAATTATTTCAAGCAATTAAAGAGACAAGATATTAAAATCTTTAAGATCATTGTAAATGAAAAGTATGCCATGATTCTTTTTTTTTTCTATTATATAATTCTCAATTTAGGATTATTAAAAATAATGCTACAACATTTCTTATTTTTATTTATTATGAGTTTGTGTTTGTTCCATGTAAATAGTTCAGCATTGTTTTTATTTATATTCAGTTTATTTCTACAGAATAAAAAGTCTTGAAATATGAAAATATTGCTTAATAGTTGTTATTTATACGACGGCATCAATGCACCGGTAAATGACGTCGTCAAATTCCTTTTACGCACTTTCTACCCCAAGAAATTTGTAATATGTTGACAAGTATGCATTACATATTTCTTTGTTTCATTTAAGTATAATTTTCAATACAACAGAAAGAATGTGTATTTACAATCATGCTTATTGATATGAGTTTTTTATATTGTGATTCTATTTTATTCACAGAGTTGTCCAGAAAGTAACCCAGGTTCTGAAATATTGTAAAATTGAAGCAAACTACTATTTTATATAAATGTTTGTGACAGCTCTATGTGATACATATATGTATTGTTGTTTTTTGTTCTTTTACAGTGTTGTATGATAATTATTTATCATAATAAATAATCGAACCCAACAACGGTGCTACTTACTGCTTATACCTATACGCACCAGGAAGGAAACCCTTGTTACAAATGGCGCCCATGTTGGGACCCGAGGGATTTGGACAACACGGACAGTGATGTAAGGACTACCGATGGAAGGACCTATGGTATTGGGACTGTGATTTGACTTTCCATTGATACTTACTCAATCCTGAGGCTCCAATAGGGAATTGGAATTAAAGACTTTGATCGCATGTGAAGGAAGATACGACTTATCGAGAAGGAGCATGAGGTAGAGAAGACACAGTGCAAGATGGCAGTTGACAGTACAGCAGATGATGACATCAAGGATCTGAAGGGGATGATACACCAGCTCAGTGCCAAAGTTAGCAACTTAGAGAAGTCAAAGAGCACAGAACAACAGAATTTCCATCCAGACTATTAGATAGATACCAGTAGCAACTATAGAGGATACAGCAACAGAGGTAGAGGTTCAAGGAGAGGATGGCACCATCAGCAACCACCACAGTATCCTAAGTTTCGGCGACAACCATTACAGGATAACATCAATGAACCTGCCTATACGGAAGATGGGGAACCTGTCTGCTTTAGGTGTCGTCAACCCGGTCACTTATCGAAAGGTTATCGAGTGATTCTGGACCACAGTAGAAGGGATTTAAACTCCAACAGGCCTTCGCAGTGGGGCAGACGACAGGCCTACACAAGCAGTGCCCCTCAAGGACCACAGTAGATTTAGTCGGTGAGGAGAACAGTGTACACATTATTATTGAAGGCATTGATGTACAGGCCCTACTGGACACTGGTTCCACAGTCAGCACACTGAGTGAGAATTTTACCACGAGCACTTCCCACACTTAGACATTCAGCCACTACAGAAGCTGCTCCACATTGAATGTGCAGATGGACAGAATCTACCATATAGTGGGTATATAGAGGTAAACATCATAGCGCCTGGTACTACCAACATCAAGCCAGAATGCTGTCCACTACTAGTCGTGCCAGATAGCAACTACAATAGGAAGGTACCTGTTCTACTAGGGACTAATGTACTTTGTCAGCTCATGAACAAATTGCAGACTACCAGAGGAGACCGTTACCTACAATCCTCCGCGTTAGAAGTCCCATGGTATTTGACATTTAGTGGGATCAAGCTCAGGGATAAAGAACTGACCCGTCACAAGAATCGCCTCAGTATTGTCAAGTCAGCATCCCTTGTCCCTGTAACCATACCACCTAATACTACAATGAAGATTCAAGGATATGTGGATAAGTCACTACCCTATCATGCCACTGCAGCCATTCTACAGAGCTGTGAGAAGTCAGTATTACCATCAGACTTAGACGTTGCACCATCCATTGTCAACTACAGCTAACATGAAGAGAATATCAGACTTTTTCTCAGTCACCTAGAGTTCTAAAAAAAACTCGAAATGATATTCAAAACAATCCAAGCTCGTCATCAAGTGAAAAAAAAAACAGCAGAAAGATCAGAATCTGTCTCTTAGAATCAGAAACTAAAGTTTCATAATCAGCGGTTACACGACGAACGTTTTAAAAACTGGTTGACTTATGATGACAAATCTTGTACCGTGAACTATAGTGTATGCATAAAATTTAAAAAAGTAAATCCCTTCACCACAGGATGTACCAATTTTTGTATATTGGTGAACAATGTACATGGACAGTTACGATGGTTACAGTAAACTCTAAACTCTTCACAACTGGTCAGTTTTTCTTGATATGTTATGGCCCCTTCTTTTTGAAAATGGCCCCCTGACTTTAATAGCATGGGCCCGTCTGGCCCCCTTGTCCATGGTCATAGATTGAACTCTGATACCCATGGTCTCATACAACCGAAATCTTCTGGAAAATCAAGTATTCAAGAATTATAACTATAAAAAATCAAGTATATAAAAAAATTGTGTCTGTGTGATAAAAGAAATTATGTCAAAACGTGGGTTGGGGCACAAACATACTTGTGACCCCCATTTCAAAAGTTGGGGGGGCATATGCCCCCATCGCCCCCTGTCCCACGCCCATGGTGTTAAACTGACCTACACTACAAACTACACTGTAGTTACAAAATATTGTTTTATTGGCTTGAAATAGTATGTAGAAAAAGAATCTTTTGAAGAAAGAAAATTTAAAGCAATTTATAAAAAAACAGCGGCATAAGACGTTTGGAGTAAGCGCTGGGTTTGTAAAGTCATTATCTATGATCTATCATTCAACAGTTTTGCCTTTGTGTTTTGCATGCATTTCCGTCAAAAGGTGAAGACAGTGGACTTCTTCATAAAATTCAGTCAAACACTGAAATCACGATTAATCTTGCATAGGCGTCGGAGCCGGGGGAGACTTGGGGGGGGGGCTAAGCCCCCCCCCCCCACTTTTTTGGCAAAGATAGGCATAGGGTGTTGAAAATTGGGGCTTAGCCCCCAAGACGTTTCTGGCGTGTGTGTGTTTTAAGTTGGTTTAGCCCCCCCCCCCCCCCCCCCACTTCTGGCGTGTGTGTGTTTTAAGTTGGTTTAGCCCCCCACTTTCAATTTGCTTCCGACGCCTATGTCTTGAATTATAAATTAAGGCATAAATTAACAAAAACTACAAAATAACATTATTAAAACAACTTACCTTTTACCTATGGCACGTTTCAGCTTTTTTAAGATCCCGAACTGACTTTGACCTACTGCAGTACTATATTCGGTTATTGGTGGATATTTTATTACCGTTGTCATTGTTGCCCTCGTTTTCTCAACTGTTCAATTTTCACAAATCGTCGAAGCAGATGCATGTATTATTAAATACATCACAGTTGTTAGTAACTTATTTGTTTGTTTCTTACTCCATCAAGATTTTTCAAATGTAAATGCGTACCTATGCATAATTTTGCTGTATCAGTCAATCTGCACTCAGTTACAGCACGTGCTGTTAGACTGGCTTCCTGACCTTTATTTTATACAGGTATACCATCCAAACACTACCTTTTTCATATTTAAGTGTATACAATTTATTCTATAGTTCGGTTATATCTTTCTTTTTTTTTCTTTTTTTTTTTTTTACTTTTTAATAAACTTTCAATATTTCCATACGTTTACCACCACATAACACCATTTTAACATTGACATTTAGACAAACAGGCACATCTAAGCAAAACCGTGTTATATAAGGTCTTTGAGACCCAATTTACCAACGTATAAAGACAACTAAATATTGTACTTGCTGTACTCTCTTATATATACCAATGGTGTAGGAAGCAAATCAAAAGTGGGGGAGGGACAAAAAATTGCTTATGAAAATTTTTCTCCCAGTAATAAATGTGTTTTCATTTGTGCTTTGACTATTCACAGTGGCGGATTTAGAAAATTTTTAAAGGCGGTGATTTTGAGTCTGATGACATAAAATTATATTGCAGTGCATATCTCATCAACGCAGAGTGCGATTTAAAGTTGAAAGTTTTGGCATATTTGGTTTTAATTTTCCGACTTATCATACAAAAAATGAAAGGTTTTACACTTATTTTGTCAACTTTAGGGGCAATCTTTCCCTAGTCACTGCACATATTTCTAACTGTTGGAGTAATTTGAGGCAATATAAATTTTTCATTAGGCTTCGTGTTATACGCATCTTTTAGATAATTTTGTAAATTTGAAATCCCGTACACGCATATTTCTGTATCGAGACGCAAAAATATTGATTTTCCTTCTCAAAAAAGGTTGGATAATGTAAAAAAAAAAAAAGAAAGTTACTTACAATCAGGGCAAAATACCGGCCTAGTATCTTCCAAGCATTGGATTAAGACCTACTCTTTATCGTTAAAATGTTTCGTCGATCGATTAATTCGGAAACCCGGTAAAGTATTCTCTAGCTTCCAAACACAAAATCACCCAAATTTCCCTATGGCCCAAGGTATGTTTCCCAGAAAGGTTCAACTTTAAAAGCCCAGAGAGTTGTAATGATCACACGGTGACTCGTTCTTATCTGTATAAGCCTTTGACCGAGTGGTTGGAGCATCTTGCTTTGAACCAAGAAGCCTCTCAATTGTGGTCAACTCATGTTTGTTGATATTTGCTATATTAAGAATTCAGAGGATAATAAGAGGATAAGAAGAGTGAATTTTAGTGCCAGGAAGCAGAAAAATGATTTCTTAAAATTCAAACTAATGATTCCCCGACAAACAAATATTGTTATGTCCGCTGATATAACAATGTGCGATTTCGGGGCGTAGGTGGGGACTTGATAAAATGTAGAAGAGGGATCTGGGCCTGGAGTCACCAAATTTACTCACTACTCAGCCTCTACTAAATTTTCATGATTTTAAGGTAAAAACACGCAAAATTTATTCTGTAACCGGACATGTTTGCATATTGATGGCATATAATTGTAAGTAATGATAAAAACCATTGCTCATTTGAAGAAAACTTCAGAAATATTGAAATATTATTTGAGTACGGAACCGTACTCAACATATTCATTCGTTTTTACAGGAGAATCCTAGGTATGACGCAAAAAAACAATAATATGCTTCCTAATCATTCAAACCCAAATATTTCACAAACGATTTTATAGTCAAAATAATGAAATAAAAGTTGAGCTTGAGTATTGAGTATATTTGGTGACTTTGGGCCCTGGTTCCCAGCCGGGATCAAAGCCAGAGCCCGTGTCGGCGCCGGGAGGGCGACGCCCACCCCCAAAAATCTGACGAAATATGGTCAGGCCTAGGGTATTACAGATATGAAAAAATGCATTACTATTGTGTTCTGAAGTATTTGATTGTGACATGCTTGAAGCGGTTTTTTTTTTTTTTTTTTTTTTTTGTGGCTTTTTTTTTTTCAAATCGATATGTGGGCAACTATCAGCTTCTCCCTTATTTTATCAAAGTAGTATCTAAGAGTAATCATGTTGTATGTATTATTTGATAATATTGAATTATCAGAAAGGACACTTCTATGCCTAATGGTAGCTACGCCACTGTCATTCATGTTTGGAAACCAGTTCTTTCAGCAAACCGTCGGCATTCTAATGGGAACCAATTGCGCCTCTTTATTACCTGACCTGTCCCATTATTGATATGCGGCAGTCTTTTAATTTGACATTAGATATATCGACAATGTTTTTTTTCTTCAATTAATAATGTCAATTTCACATACGTATATGAATGCGATATACCCCAAACCAACTAGAAATTAAAGACACCACAGAATTTAATATTTACGTTTCCTAATAGGAAATTTTACTTACTATATAGATAAAGATTGGATTGTTTTTTGTTTTTTTCTTAATATATAGATAGAGATTGGATTGTTTTTGAGTTTATTGTTGTTTAACGTCCCACTCAAGAATCTTTCACTCATATGGAGGCGTCACCAAATGCCGGTGAAGGGCTTCAAATGTTGACCTATGCTCGGCACTAACGGCCATTGAGCAGTGAGGGTTCTTTAACGTGCCAACACCTACTGTGGGACCTCGGTTTTTACTGTCTCATCCGAAGGATAGGATAAAGATTGGAAATTAACAACCAAGCTAATATGCAGTAGTATTGCATCTTGAGTTTGTGTGTTGTGTTGAAATTTATTTTAAACAAAATTATCATTTAAAGGTCATAAAATTATCTTTGAGCGTCAGTACTCGTCTGTATAAAGCCTTGTTGACACTATCAAAATTTTCCATCAAAACATGATCAACGTTGTCTGTTGGTCAAAGAAAAGTTGGAAAGGTATTGTTCACAAATACAAAAAATATCCCCTCTCACACGGTGACTTGACTGCATTTACACCATGTATTTTGTGTACCTCAAATCTACAATTGCATGTTTTTTTCCTATCTTTATCACTACATCCTTTTGATATTACCTCTCTGATCTCAACCAATTCTATGAATTCATCTATCATTTTATTTATTAGTTTTCGTCTGATGCTTAACTTGAGAACATGATCCTTCCCCTCTTTCTTTTCTGGCTGTTTTACTATGTACATTTGTTATTGTAAACAAACTTGCATCATTCCTAAACTCAACTCCGATCGGCTAATTTCCATCGAAATCAATCCAAGTTTCTATAACCCAGAATAAGATTCTATTCTATCAAAGTTTTTAATCAAATATTCTCTGACTGTTGACATTGTCAAAATCCTACAAAAACTTTGACTTAAGGCCCATTTACACTATCAAAGTTTTCCATCAAAACTTTGCAAAAGAAAACTTTGACAAGTTTGCTGTTGACAATTTCAAAATCTTTGGTATTCATTGGTCGAAGAAGATTCAGGAAAACATTGTTAGCAATGAAATCTCATTGAATACATCTTTTCTTCTATCTTTATTACTATATTCATTTGATTTTACATTCCACATTGCCTTTCTGGTCTCAACCAATTCTATTAATTCTTTTCGTTTATTTAAAACCATAATGTTTTTTATTTATATTTTTTTTTTGACATTACCTTAAATTTGCAGTGAGGTGAATCAACCACATTTACAAAGCTTTGAGCATTTTATCATTTATACACTGGCATTTTCCATTATAATAGTGTGATTTCACCACCCATTGATTCTTAATGTGACTCGTGTAAACATCTACAGTGTTTATTCTAAGATCACATGAGCCAATCTTGTGATATTGTAGAATCAGAAAATATTGGGAGGGGGGGGGGGGGTAAAATGTCTTTGTTTTAAACATTAAACAAAATACAATGTAACTGACATTCAATTTTATTGAAATAAAAGGGACTTCAAATTACAGTTTGCTACTCATGTTGCAATAAAACTCTTAAACTTATTGTCATGATCTGTTAAGTCATGGTCATCTCTAAATTGATTTCACTGTAGTAAGATATATGTTCCTTGAAATAAATATAAAAATTTCAGATACCAAAGTATAAATCAATAGAATGTCCAGGACATAGATACAAATCCGGTAAAAATGGACAAACACGGACCTCTGGAAACCAAGAGGTGGGATCAGATGCCATGGAGGAGTAAGCATCCCCTGTCGACCGGTCACACCCGCCGTGAGTCCAGAATTATTTTATTTATTGAGGTATTTACTCTTGATACTGTATCCTATGACATCTTAACCAGATGTGTGTTAGTAAATTTCAAATTATATATAAGAAAATCAGGGGCATAAATGATACAGGAAATGCACTATTATACAAAATGCAGACAAATTTGCATTAAATGCCATCATTGTATAAAATGCACCTGCCTATAGTGGCCAATCAAACATAGTTTTTTTTAACATTTAATAATGAATTAACCGCTCTATAAAGACCAATTGTCTATAATAGGATCTTTTGCCAGTTACCTTGAGTGGCCTATTTAGACATATATGGGATGTTTTTAAAGAAAGCTTGTATTATTTGTAGATCTATGCTATACAAATTCCATCATGTTTTTAG
This sequence comes from Atrina japonica, assembly GCA_030159075.1. Lineage (NCBI taxonomy): Eukaryota > Metazoa > Mollusca > Bivalvia > Pterioida > Pinnidae > Atrina > Atrina japonica. The sequence continues at coordinate 847,142 of BROG01000071.1, read as the reverse complement.
TTTTCTTGATAAATGAAAAAAAAGGAATAAATGAAATTTAAATCCCAAGAAAACTTTCTGATTCTACAGTACACATAAACAGGGAATCATTTAGAAATAGAACAACATATTAGAAATTTGTATAAAGAACATTTATTGATAAAAGAAAGATAAAATATGAGTGAGAATGTTTTAAGTATTCTTTTCAGAATGAACAATACCCTGTAATTATTAGAATGAGAAAGATTTACAAAAATACCCCACAAACTTAATTTCTACACAAATATTCCAATGTTTGTGTAAATAAATTGTGAAAACATAAGTAAAAATAAGTCCCTGACACTTCTTTGTATAAGCTATATGACTCTGGTCTCAATATTGCCATTAATAGTTTAAAACATGTGTGGAAATAAATTTTCACTATCACACCTTTGTATAACAACATTCTCAAGAAATAAATAATATCAAATTGATACACCATTTTGTCAAATCGAGAAGATCTTGCAAAATAAATTGCTCACAGACAGAGTCGAGTGGAATATTAAATTGTTTATTGTTTTGTAATGCCACTTTCTGGAATATTTAAAAATTATAACAATAATTGGAAAAATTTCTTTGAATACAAATTAGGTAAACAAGGAATTGAGACAGAGTTTGGTCATTGGCAGGAAAAGGGCTTGAAACATGTAATGACTAATCTTTGACCCAATCATTTGATTCAAAGGGGAAGGTGGCAGGTCTTTCGGTGGGACTTGGAAGATTTTCATAAAATTTGTTTTATAGTTGTATTATTTTGTCATTCAATCAAAAGCTTAGCATTCATTGAATAATTCTTAATATTGCATCCCCAATTAATAAATAGTGCTATTATGTTTAAAACAATGAGTACATTGAATAAATTAAATAAAACCATTTAAAATGTCTAACTAGAATTATTATCATTTCTATTGTACATTTGAGTAGTAATATCCCTTTATCACTGGGATATGATACCTGTCTTCTAAATGATTTGTTGAGCCAGTACACATGCAATGTATGATCATTTCATATAAAAGGGAATATATTACTAGATGAGAAAAATTACAAAGTACATCCTTTTTACCGATTTACATTGTTTAATGTTGTTATTTTCAAGTCATCAATTAATTTCATAAAGATAATTCTACACCAAAAGCTAATTTCGACCTCACTACATGTAGATGACAATCTGTCTACAAGCAAATTTCAGTATTAATCAATCATTGATTTTTTAGTGTTGTCATGGAGATAATTCGCATGAATTTTCTGAGATATTGAATCAAATATGAATTCACAAGAAGGTTTTGGTTTGTATATACAAAATGTGGGTAGTCAGATTACCACAGAGTCCCTTTGAATCAAAACAGCTCATACATATTGCTTTATTGCTGTGAATTAGATTTCCATGGTACATAGACATATATATTACTAAATTGTAAATAAAACATGCAATAACAAAGAGTAAACAAGAATGGCAAATAATTAAGCTACATACATCTGAGTATAAGTACATTATAGTGCGTAATAAATAGTAAATACATACACGACATCCAGTAATAGATACAGAAAAAACAAAATCTTGAACAAAAATAAAGAAACTAAGTGGCAGTAAAAATACCTGTTCACACCTGTGAGTACAAGTCTTTCGTCTGTAACATATCAAAAAGGCAGTGTATTTACCCGCTCACACTTGTGAATACAAGTGGCATATTGTATATTTACCACTTTACAGCTGTGAACACAAGTGGCAGTGTATTTTCCTGTTCACAACTGTGAATAAAAGTGGCAGTGTAGTTACCAGTTCACACCTGTGAATACAAGTGGCAGTGTATTTTCCTGTTCACATTTGTGAATACAAGTGGCATTGTATTTACCTGTTCACACCTTTTTCTATGAGTGGCAGTGTATTTACCAGTTCATATCTGTGAATATAAGTGTTGGTGTTTTGAACTACTTACACCTGTGAATACAAGTGACAATGTGTTTTCCCATTTACACCTTTGTATACAATTTGTAGTGTATTTACCAGTTCATATCTGTGAATATAAATGTTGGTGTTTTTAACTGCTTACACCTATGAATACAAGTGACAATGTGTTTTCCCATTTACACCTTTGTATACAATTTGTAGTGTATTTACCAGTTCATATCTGTGAATATAAGTGTTGGTGTTCTGAACTACTTACACCTGTGAATACAAGTGACAATGTGTTTTCCCATTTACACCTTTGTATACAATTTGTAGTGTATTTACCAGTTCATATCTGTGAATATAAGTGTTGGTGTTTTGAACTACTTACACCTGTGAATACAAGTGACAATGTGTTTTCCCATTTACACCTTTGTATACAATTTGTAGTGTATTTACCAGTTCATATCTGTGAATATGAGTGTTGGTGTTTTGAACTACTTACACCTGTGAATACAAGTGACAATGTGTTTTCCCATTTACACCTTTGTATACAATTTGTAGTGTATTTACCAGTTCATATCTGTGAATATAAGTGTTGGTGTTTTGAACTACTTACACCTGTGAATACAAGTGACAATGTGTTTTCCCATTTACACCTTTGTATACAATTTGTAGTGTATTTACCAGTTCATATCTGTGAATATAAGTGTTGGTGTTTTGAACTACTTACACCTGTGAATACAAGTGACAATGTGTTTTCCCATTTACACCTTTGTATACAATTTGTAGTGTATTTACCAGTTCATATCTGTGAATATAAATGTTGGTGTTTTTAACTGCTTACACCTATGAATACAAGTGACAATGTGTTTTCCCATTTACACCTCTGTATACAATTTGTAGTGTATTTACCAGTTCATATCTGTGAATATAAGTGTTGGTGTTTTGAACTACTTACACCTGTGAATACAAGTGACAATGTGTTTTCCCATTTACACCTTTGTATACAATTTGTTGTGTATTTACCAGTTCATATCTGTGAATATAAATGTTGGTGTTTTTAACTGCTTACACCTATGAATACAAGTGACAATGTGTTTACCTGTTCACACTTTTGTTTACAAGTTGCAGTGTATTTACCTATTCACATCTTAGAATTAGGCAATCACTTTCATGCTACTATTTCATGCTCAACAATATTAAGGACAAAATTCCATACTTTTCAGGATTTTCTGTACTTTGATTAAATACTGGCCATGACTATCATCAGAAATACCACATTTTCGGCATTTCCAGCATTACAATAAAGTCATTGGTTTAAATTAGCTTGATATACAGAATAAAAGACTTACATACCCACCAGATGTGAAACTGACGACATACTACTCAAAACTATTTAAAAAGTTTTACAAATTCTGAAACTAACATAAATATTTGTATAACAGAATTAACAATCAGTTACATGTAGATTATGAAATAGAATATAGATATACAGTAAACAATACAACAAAATATAGGTCAGTGGGTCAACATCACGACAACTCCCATCTTTTCCTCCATTTCCAACAAGTAAAAAAAGAAGAGAAAAACAAGATAATAATAAATAAATACGAGTAATACTGAATACATAATAAAATAGTTGTGTATGAACATACATGTGTACATATGTCGCTAGATATAGTACAATAAGTGATCAATTAAACAGAACATTGTAATATTTAAAACATCTTTGAAAATACCTGCCATTACATTAAAAGTCAAGAGATAGATAATAGACTTTTCAAATAAAAATTGTAAAAATTATTATTGCATTTGTTAATTTTGACTAATTAAGCAACACAGTGAAATCTGTCTTGAGAGACCACCACATTTTGTCACTGGAATATTGTTTTTTTGAGATAGGTGGTCTCTCAATGGGTATAAAAAAGTTGTCTTTTATAAAGAGTGGTCTTTTAAGACAGGTTCAACCATATATCTAAGTTTCAATCTTAATTATCTATATGTATATCTGGCATTTTCATCTTGTTTTTTTTTTTACATGAAGCTACACACATGGCAGTCTTACTCTTAGCTTCACATTTACTTATCTCAACTTCACATTTTCTTATCTCACCTTCAGACGGCATTTTCTTTATGGTACTAGACAATGAAGCTTCAGACGTCATTTTCTTATATGATACTACTGAAGCTTCAGACGGCATTTTCTTATATGATAGTACTGAAGCTTCAGACGGCATTTTCTTATATGATACTACACAATGAAGCTTCAGACGGCATTTTCTTATATGATACTACAGTACTACACAATGAAGCTTCAGACGGCATTTTCTTATATGATACTACAGTACTACACAATGAAACTTCAGACGGCATTTTCTGATATGATACTAGAGAATGAAGCTTCAGACGACATTTCCTTATATGACACTCCACAATGAAGCCTCAGACGGCATTTTCTGATATGATACTACACAAAGAAGTTTCAGACGGCATTTTCCCCAATATTGCTTCAGCTTCAAAAATATATACATGTACATGTATATGAGCATGCATGGTAAAGGTCATCTGAGTGTTTGTCCTAGAGGTAAATGTATATTACAATTATGTCAGAGAATTACTGTATTGCAATACATTATTCATTCCAATAGTGAAAAACTATATTTAAAGGTTTCGGAATGTTTTAGAAACTACTGGTTTTTATTAGATACATGTATGTAAAAAATGAAGCACTTTTTTGAATTTCTTTTAAACAAATATTGATAGAAATTTGTCTTCAACAATGAGAGAATATTGATGAGCAAAATTGTATTTGTATATGATCTGATAGTTCAGATTTTGGTATGATGATATTGATAAGACCTACATATTTCACTTTCGGACTCTAACAAGTGTGAATCAATGAATGACTATTCTGTCAATTTCTTTGTTTCTAAACTTTATTTATTTCCTTTGTAAAGTTAAAATGTCATTTTCTCATATGATTTTGTGGCAGTTTTTGGTTAATATATTTTGTGTTCCCACCTTTGATAATTGTTATTTGTATTGATTGATTATATTAAAACTCTGACTTAGATTTATTTTTATTGAACCCATATGTTAGAGGACCAGACCCAGGAAAAATTTAACTAAAACATCCTGGACCCAAGCAGCTTAAATAAAATTTTCAGCCTCTGGTCTGGTATAAATAAACCAATTTTCCTAGTATAAAATGCAAAATTTGCATCTCCCTAAAATTTCACTCCTATGGTAGTCAAATTTCACAGATAACAAAACAAATTCAGGCACTCATTCTTGCATGATTCTATAGTCTAAAATAATCTATGACAAGCCCTGCAACAACATCTGATAATGATAAATAATTAACCTGATGAACACGGCGGCCCCTTTATCGAGGTTTCTTATGGCAGTACATTACAAGATACTCAAAAAATACTCAAGCATAACATGTAGTCAATCAAAAAGTTATAACATCTTATATCCATCATTCTATAAAACAAAATATTCTGGTGCACAAATCATTTTAGCGATTTCTGTAGATGCACTAAATTTTTCAGTGGAGTAAACCTGACAAGTGACTATGATCACAAATGCTGAAATGCTGTAATTTGTCACTTATATGTATGTTTAAAATGCTAATACATGTACAGACCATGAGAGACTGGACTAAAACAACAGAAAAGAACATACCATAATACTCAATGGCACTTAATCCCATCTCAGGATTGCCAGAGATCCAAGTTTGTCCAATATTAACCAGATTTTTATATGTATCCAAGAAATTCTGAAGATTTATATTTTGGTATTGAAGAATTTATACTTTGGGATGGAAGGGTAAAACTGTGAAAATGTCCCGAGTTATGAAAGTGATAAAAGGTCACAGCGATAAAAATTCTTAACAGTGCCAAAGAAACTGTTTTACAGTATCTAGGGTACCTGATCAGAGAAGTTATCATCAAAATATCGGTGTCCATTGACAGACGGCTCTGATCGACATATCACAAATATGTTACACAGCAAAAAAAAATGTATCAGTACATAATATGCACAATAAAATCTCTTATCAAAACTCTTAAATTGAGTATCATGTAACAATCTTTGATTTAAAAACATGATTGCTGTGTTATAATCTACCCAATGTCAGTACTCCAACATAACATGCTATACAAATGTTTACCAACTTTGTGTTTTTAACATCGAAATTTGAGTTTATAAGTTAAGAGTTAAGAAGCAATTTATAGAAGATTAAGATTCTGACTTAATCCCAATCCACACATATAATCTCATTTTAGTCATATTCCACTTTTAAACAATTCACTTTCATTTATGCCAAACCTTTCATCAGAGGAATTTTCTTACAAATAGGTTGAACACAAGTTATTTCCCTTTAATCACTTTTTCTTCTTCGACCTTCTCTCTGGCTTTTCAACAGACTTTCTGCTATAATTTGACCTAGCGGAAGACTTTGATCTAGCACTAACAGGATTGGACAATGATTTCTGTTCTAAACTCCGCTCCCATAGTGGCTTCATACTTTTTACCATTGACCAATAATTTGACTGAAATTTAAAAGGAAGCTGTTATAAACAGTTTCTGAAGAATTTGAATACTTCCCGTAATCTTACAGGGTCATTAGTTGTGTTTTTTCAAATGTTTTGTCTCCTTCTTTACTCCAGTACTTTGACTGATATACAATAGCAAAAAAAAAGATACACACAGGCGTAAAATATTCCTTAAATTCCTATATATTTTGAGAAAATTGCTTGAGAAACCCAGGTTTGGCACTTTTTTCAATTTCAATTGATTAACTCAACCTCACTGTTTGTATATGAATACCACATTGGACCTGATCTTATTTTCACAAAATATACAGGAAGATAAGATTTTTTATGCCTGTGTATACCTCTTATTTGTTATTGTACATTAAGTACTAGTACTTAAAGTAGAAAAATATCATAAGAATTTTTGGTAAACACAGCTAACGACCCTGTAGGTTTGGGAACAAGTACTACAGCATTAGGGAAGTAAAACAAATATATCATATTTCTGAACTTATTCTTTTATGGAAAACCATGGTTACCTGGTGATTTGATATTTACATTGATCATATGTCTGTGCTATATAAAACTACGGTACATTTGTGTATATAATACTGTCACGCCACGTACATTAATCATTCTCATAATGCACCCCCATGCATGAATTATTTTTGTAATGCACCTCCTGGTCGGAACTTCTCTATTCAATGAAAAGAAAAGAGAGTTCCGAGTGTCATCCGTTTCTGGTAAATTTCATTGTCTGCTCATTCAGTGTCGTCCAAAATCATAAAAAAAGAACATGGAGAAAGGATTTTTAATTCTTTGTTGGCAAGAATATTGGAATTAGAAAGTATCTTGTAATTGTTATATATTGTTATGTGTTATAATTTGTAATTTAGACATGGTAAAAAGTTTATTATATGACCATTTTGATATTATACTCCTTCTAACAAACACACGCATGTGCACAAACTTAGTCCCGTCACATTTTGATACATCAATCATCACTCTGTAAAAATAGACTGATCATCGTTTAGTAACCTCAAATATAATTGACTGGTGAATTGCTTATTTTAATTACCAGGCATCTATATGAAATAGTGTTTAAAAAAAGCTGGGACTGGCACCATAAAATGTAAGAATTACTTACGGTAAGTTTGAGCAGGCCAAGTTCAGAATATTCTCAAATTTGTGTAAAGTCTCATGCTTTTATGTTGCCGCTGACATACAATATTTTGACCCTAGTCAATCTATTGCAGACGTCAAAATATTGTATGACACCGGGCCCCGATGTTTATCCTGATCAACGATGACAAAATCATAAATGGGCACATGAATTACCAAATATTATTTTCTGGAATTAAATTACAAATGAATTATAATGATCCCTGGCAGATACCTGATTTAAAAACCAAAGTTATATCCATATAAAATGGTGACACTGTGACAACAGAAGAAAATGGATGCAAGGAAAGATAAATCGATTATTGGCTTGCCAGAGTGTCTACAATGATTAAATCATTTTTTTTTTTTTTATTATCGGAAAGCACAAATTTATACGTACAAGCTTAATTAATTAATCACAATGATCACTTCAAATAAAATCATTAAAAAAGAGGAAATTAGAATACCTGTAAAGTTGTAAGCCTAGGACTGGGAGGGTTCATTGCTTCAAGCTGTATTGCTTCTTCTGTATTAAAAAGATCCTGAAAGTACAGAAGTCATTAATGAAATATTGAAAGCATAATATAAGATAGAGGACACAGATATATCAAAAAGGGCATACATGTAATATAGAGAACATACTTGTACTAGTCTATAGAGGTCATCCATATAATTTAGAGGACATAGATGCATTATAGAGCGTATAAATGTAATATATAAGACACAGATGTGTTATAGAGGGCATAAATGTAGTAGAGGAAAATGGATGTATTATAGAGGATATAAATGTAATACAGAAGACATAGATGTATTATAGAGGGCATAAATGTAATATAGAAGACATGGATGTATTATAAAGGGCATAAATGTAATAGAGAACATAGATGAATTGTAGAGGCATAATTGTAATACAGAAGACATAGATGTATTATAGAGGGCATAAATGTAATATAGAAGACATACATGTAGATGTATTATAGAGAGGACATAGATGTAATTATAGAAGGCATAAATCCAATATAGAGATATACATGTACTATGGAGGACATACATATAATATAGAGGACAAAGATGTAATACAGAGGGGAAAATATAAGTTACACAATTAAGTTGATATTTAAAGATTTCATCTCTACTGAAAACATGTTTAATTTAAAGGATTACCGTATTTTATGGCCTATAAGTCGATATGGGGGATAGGTCGAATGGCCGATTTTTGGCAAAAATCCAGGCTTAAGTATTAAATAGGTCGAAACAGAGGATAGGTCGATGTCGGCAAAGATGGAAACATGAATGGGAGAACACAGAAATTGCATCGTTTATGTTTAATAACTGGTGCTAACACGATGGTAGCCTATTAAAATAATCAGAGTGATCGGCCTATTTTACGGCACAGTATTAAATAGGAGTGATTAAAAAGCATATAAGTTGCATCATATATATATTTAACATCACTTATATTACTCGTGTGTACTGATTATGTATACAAGCATCGCCATTATGTTACCTGTCAAATCATCATTAAATTCTTTATGCTGTTTACACAAGCGACCTCAATCCTTGTCTTATCCTTACATTGACCTAAATTATTATGCTACTGCAATTGTCAAACAATTAAATACTCAAGGTTTAGTGTCAATTAGTTTATGTAACACCTTTTCCAAAACTTTCCCAACTTCAAAGACTGACGCGCGATCCTTATCAGTTGAAGGTCACGTTCCAGTGAACACAGCTTGTCTGAATGAAGACTTCACAGTGGGGTGCCGAGATAAGGGAATCATTCAAAAGTATAAACTGTCCGGTATAAATATAATGTAAACGATGTATTTTTATCACGCAGTTTCTGACACAGTCTTGAATCTCAATGATATTGTAACTTGAAAGATCATTATTTTGTCACTTGATTATGAACACAGTGCATTACGCATACACGAGGTCACATTTAATAGTCCTATTAAGTGTAAATACAAATGGGTGTTTGGAGTAGGCCCCTAGATTATCCCATGGAAAATTTTGAATTACGATGTTAAAATGAGGAATTGCAGATACAAGGTAAATATTTCACTATTTTTTTTAAAGATAAGTCGATGCGGCAAATAGGTCGAGGTCACAACATTGGAGAAAAAAAATATCGACCTATAGGCCGTAAAATACGGTACTTAATTTAGTTGTATTCAGAATGTTTTCAGAAAACAGATGGCCTTTCATGATAGGTAATAGTGTATTTGTCTTTACATAAAATGTTTATTTTTAAAAAATGTTCACTAGTTGACCCTACCTTATGCATTGCAATATTCAATAGATTAAAAATCATGCTAAAAGTAAACCTGTAAATATTTTTCATTTCGCTGTCGTCCTTTCTCAATATCTACTAATTCTCCTTTTTGTTTCCGCGCCTGCTGACTTCTGGTGTATGACATACTGTAGCCAAGGTGAACCTCTCTCCTGGCTATTCTGTTAAAATAAAATGTTAATGAACCATTGATAAAGCATGTACATGTAATATGTAACACCTTATTTTAAGTAACTGTCTGGATAGTCATCATAATGCAGCAGATATTTTAAGAGTTGCTTCCCTTTATACTTTCATCAGACAAACTGAACAACAAACACTCATTTAATTTTAGGTCACTAGTTTGATTATGATTAATACTGTATTCGAGTCACTGAAATCTAATGAGTAAAATGCAATGCTGATTGTTAGGGACAGATATTTCATGTGATTGCCCCAGGATCCTGTTTTATTAAACAATTACCAAGGTTAGAGCCAAGATCATGCAAGTTGCAGTGAAAATGAAGGCGATATTTCACTATTTCCAAGCAGTGAAATGATGCCTTACTAGTACTCTTGATCCTATCTGCTTTTTTGTTAAACATGAATCTGTTCTGGACATGTAATGTTGAATGTTACCTCCAAGTACGTCATGTTGTCAATATGTTGCAAGCAGTGGGCCATGGATGGGGAAGGCATACTGTATGGTATTACCTTTGGTTCCAGATGGCAATGATCTCCAACATTTCTGAGTGGAACTGCATAAGTCACTTGCCTTCCCACAGATGCCGTTTTTGCACGACCTCCTGTAGCTTGCCAGAGTCCTTAACACACCTAATACTCTTGTGATTAGACAAGATTGTTGCTGGAAACAGTATAGTGTATGATTGATGTACACCAGTAAGAGTGAGGGGCCACTACTGATTTTACAGTACATCTGCTAGCAGTGGCTTCATCCAGCTTCCTGCATACAATCTAAAAAGAGGATCTGGATGTAGTCCATGATGTTGCCTTGTACTGCAAAATGTTGTAACTTTAGGAAGAGGCATCTATGTGGGACTCTAGAGAAAGCCTTTTAAAAAAATCAAAAAGAATGGCACCTCTTTTGTCACCATTGTTTAGGTCAGAAGCAAGGTTGTTGACAGTAAGATGAAAACCATTTTGATAAGTGGTGAGAATATTGTCAGTTTCCCCGTGATTTATGACAAAGCTATGAATGGTTTGTTCAATGATCTTGCATCAGATGGAAGTAAGATATATAGGGTGTAGTTTGACATCTGACAAGGGTCACTCTTCTTGTTGACTGGTGTGCTTTTGTCACTCTTTCATTTGCTTGGTTTCTACCTTGGTCAAAAGAAGCTTGAAATTACAGGTTTTTGGTTTCTGACTCATATAATAGCATCCCAGAAATACAGTCATGACCTGTTGTGTAACAAGGTTGGTGTCTTTGAGCAGTTTCACTACATCCTGTGTTGAGACCATATTATCCTACATGTAGGTGCATCTGGAATGATCTGGTATGTCACCTGGAACCAAGTAATTAGCAAGCATAGTGAGCTCTTTATAGCCAGGAGGTAGAAAATGAGCTATACATTTGTACATTGTACAATACAAAAAACAGGACGCTTCACTACTCACTCTTCACAAAAATCTAAATTGAAATGTTTAGAACCCTTTTTTCATGTAAAGTTTTTGCTTATGATTCTAAATATTTAAGTATCATCTTATATTCTACCCTCAGCTGTTTACCACAGGTGGGATACAATAAAACACAACACAATTTGATAAAGAGTTAACTCTCAGTGTACACCAAATGCAAATGCCTGCATCTTTATAATGTACGTTGATTATTTTTCAGTAAATGACTATATTAATTAATATCATTTGGGGTGTAGGAAAAAAAAAAAAAAGAAAATTATAAAAGTTAAAGGAGCATCATCAATGACAATGACCACAGGAACATATAGTAAATGTGTTATACAGCATCTTTGAGCCCCTCCTCTTGTGAATGTATATACAAAGAGGATATATATATATTGGTAAAAGATGATATACAGTAAAACCTGTCATAACCGACACCTTCATTTCAGCAGACACCTTCTGATAAAGGAAGTTTGTCTAGGTTCCAATTTACATTGTTATATAAGACTATTAGCGTCTGTTTTAAATAAATGGAGACCTCCCTTACCCGGACAATGGACAAAGCTGTTGGCACCAACATGCATAACTTATTTATTTTAAACCTTGAATTATTGGACAGTCTTCCTATGATCGATTTCTATTGCCACAGGCAATTTCTCACTAAGCTGTATGTCCAAACTTCTATTTTGAGAAACACTCTTATAATCTTTCTTTTTTTTTTTTTTATGTTTTTGCTTGATATCTATTTCCTTGCATTGCATTGGAACACTTGATTATAAGAAAGATTGTGTTGATAATGATGCATATGAATGTTTTAGAAGTGAATGGTGCTCCTTCATTCAGCAGACACCTCTCTATAAGTATAACAGACAATTTTATTAGTCCAACAACTGTTCGCTAAATGTGTAGATTTTACTGTATAACAAAATTTTGCTACACGAGCCTTAGTCCTATAGCATTAGCCTTTGTTGGTTCAAATCATTTGATTTCAATGTTTTTATCGGATACTTATTTTCAATTTTAATACCAAAAGACGTGGTCCAGCATCATCTGATAAAACATCAAAAGCAAACAACAAAGGCTTATATTATGGGACTACATCATTTACATTGTGCCTGTGACCACAGGAGCAAGAAATTTCATCTGGTATTTAAAACCGAGAGTCAAAACGCGATCTTGCGACAAACACTCGATTTTAACTTACAGTAATACAGATGAAATTTGCAGCTCCTGTGTTGTGGAAATGTGTTAACTTTATGACTTTTTTTCTGTTGTGCAACTGACTTACATTTCCTCATGTAATCGAGTAAGCTGTAGTTCTCTATTTTGCCATTCCGATGTTGTATCTAAAAACGAACTACTTCTTCTTTTTAGTTCTGCAAAAGGGTCAAGTGTGTTCTTCATTGCACTTAGAATATCGATATGGAATGGCTTGGTTGTCGACGACGCGGGCGAAATATTAACCTCCGTATTAGAAGAGTTATTTAAAAGGGAAATAACGATGTAAGTTGCGTAATTCTACCAGCGGTTGTTGTATCGATGAAGGCCTATGTAGTTGTGGCGTAGAAAGTAAACAAAGGAGGGCCAATTTTTTTTATATGAAAATGTTTTTCCGGTAAAAAAAATAGTTTTCGTATTCGTTTTGATTATGCAGTAAACAGTGGTGGATCTAGAACTTTTTCAAGAGACGTGGGTGGTTTTGAGGTTGGTGACATGAAAGTATAACATACTTTCCCAACTTTATGCAATGCAAACATGTACGTATACCTCATCAGTTTTAAGCAGGGCGAGGAATTAAGATGGAGGGGTTGAAATCAAAGAAATGTTCGCGGAGCGAGGCGAGAATTTTTTCAGACTTTTTTATATAAATTTTTTAAAAAGCTTTTACACCTATTTTATCAATTTTAAGGAGCACACTCTCACTGAGCACTGCGAATAGTTCTAAGTGTTGGATTAATTGTGAGGAAATATTTTAAGTAAGGGGTCGGGTTTTACACATCTTTCCGATAATTATTGAAAAATGGAATCCCGTAGACGCATTTTTCTGCATCCAAACGCGAAAATAGTCTAGAAATCTGCAAATAAATTACATTGATTATCCTTCTCCAAAGAAGGTTGGATCAGCAAAGCAAAAAATTTACTTAAAATCGGAGTTGAATTTCGACCAAGTATCCCCCAGACATTTGATTATGACCTCATTTATCGTTTACGATATTTCGTTAATAGATTAATTCTGAAGCCCGATAAGGTAGGCCTATTCTCTAGCTTCCAGGCAAAAAAATTACCATTTCCCCGTGGTCCAGGGTATGCTTCCTAGAAATATTCAAATTTAAAAGCCCAGGGAGTTGATGATCACATTGCGACTTTGCGTTTTTATCCTGGTCAAATATTGTATTAAATTTATAGACTAATCATTTACCCAAAATAAATCGAGTTTCAGCAAACACAAATGCATAAGCATGATGAGGGAATAAAGAAGATTTTTGATTTTGAAAAGCTCTGGATTCCAGACTTGTTGGTAATATATAAAAAAATATATAAAAAAAAAATGGAGGAGTCTGCCCCTAGCCTCCCCAGTTCCTACGCCGGCTATGAGTAGTAACTGTTTTATTGTCTTTGATTATGGTAAGCAAGTCTAAAGCTGCTTTTCCACGTTGCGGGTGCGAACGCGAAAAAAAAAATCGATCCTTCATATTTCTTTGTATCCGTTTCCACTCGCGGGTGCGGGATTTATAAAAAAATGTTTTCATATAAAATAGTTTTAAAAACGGAGACATTTTCAGGAATATCACAATACAGTGGCGTAGCTGGTTCTAGAAAAGTGTGGCCGAGGGGGCCGGGCACAACCTCATCAATAGTAGAGTGATGATTTCAAGTTGGAGTAAAATTGAATTAAAGTGGGCGAGCGGAGCGAGGCTCGAAATTTTTGGAAATTTGTCTTTAAGCGGCACTCTCTCCCTCATCACTGCACATATTTGTAAGTGTTGAATTAATTGTGAGGCAATATTTCATTCGGGGTAGGGTTTTATGCATCTTTCAGATATTTTTTTTTTTATAATTTAAAATCCTTTTTTTGCATCCAGACGCGAAAATACGCATAGCAATCCGCTAATAAACCACTTTGATTATCCTTCTCAAAAGAAGGTAGTGTCCTATGACATATGTTCAATTTTTTGTTGAAATAAATAGTCATTTTACTGACAGCAACCTGACATACATTGATATAACAGAAGGACACACAAGAGACGTGTCAGTACGATCAGCAAAAAAAAGTTACTAAAATCGGGACAGAATTTTGGCCTTGTATCCTCCAGACATTGAATAATGACCTCTTTATCGTTAAAAATATCATTGATATATACCCTTGACGACGGGGAAATGGCGATTTTTGTGTCTGGAAGCTACCCAGAGAGTTAATCATCACATTGCGACTCGTTTTTATTCCGGCTAAATATTGCATTAAATTGACATGCATATCATTTATAAAAAATAAATTGAATTTCAGCGAACACTAATGCATACAGAGCATGATGAGGGAGTCCCGAAAATTATTTATTTTTAAAAGTTCCGGGAAGCCTTTTTTCTGGATTCCAGACGTGTTGATAATGTATTTAAAAAATGTATGCGAGAAAGCATGGGGAGGGGGCACCCATGGCCGCTTACCTGCATGCATACATGTAATGATAATTGGTAAGATATAACTTACATTTTGATATAATGCAAAAATTTTTTTATTTTTAACTTTATTCAGCTTTGTATAGCCTTTTTGACATAACTCCTACAGACCCACCTGGCTAGGGGGTATGTTGATAATAGCCTTCCATTCATACCTCACAAACAAGGGCTCACTCATACTGAGAAAGAGGAAAAGAGTGGGAAACAAGAAGAAAAGCCGCTCCACATACCTACAAACCCTAACATTTCACATGAGAGATATGGAAGAATAAAAAAGTTGTAAGAGAGCATTCAACATTAGAAGGTATACATTGGTTGCTATTGAGATATTTGTGTTAATTCAGTATAGAAATTTGAAAAAACATATCAACTGTATATTTAAACAAAATAATTTGTTTGTTTTCCTATATGCATCAAACTCAGTTCCTTATACATGATGGAAAACAATCAAATTTATTTAACGAAAGTTGTGAAGTCCTCAAGCAACAGGAAGGAACAATATCAATATAATGATATTAGTACTTGATTTGAAGTTAAAGGGTAAATTTTTCCGAGCTCTTACAATTTGAGTTAGCAATACAAAACTCTACTTGATAATAGTCATAGATTACATGAATAAGAGCTCGAATATTTAATGGTTTACACCAACATCTAGTTTTATAAATATACTGTTTTATAATCAAAAAAAATTTCATTATTTGTTTATATCACGTAATTATTATTGTCATCTGAAGTACATGTAAACCAAAAAATAAATAGTTTATTAAAAATGGAATTGAGAAGCTGTAGGGATTTGAAATTATTCAAGAAAACTTCTTGACATTGTGTGGATAATTGTCTCAGTTTCACAAAAATTACAAAGTGGACTTACATCTTTATCAAACTTAATTTGTTGTGTATATTTATGCACTACTCTGAATTGAAACCATTGAAACTTTTTATTTTTTGTTGAGGTAAAAAAATTTTCGCCCTGTTTTCTTTGTCTATTTGAACTATTTCTTTCCATCTTTTTATTCCTGTAGGCTCGCATTATTTTTTCATGTTGTAAATATTTTTGGAGCCCTTTGATTTACTGAAACAAAATGTGGAAAGGTATGAAGGGCTTTCTAGTGTATTCTGTAAAATTTTTAAATCGGCAGTAATCGCAAAATATTTCAAAAAAATTAACTCGTATACCATATTTTCTTTTATGTTCAAAATTGTCTTTACGTATGAACAATCCTTCAATAGTCACTACAAAGTAATATACTGCTGTACCAGTCTCTGTGTAATTTATTAATTTTTTTTTTTTTTTTTTTTTTAATTTTTACTTTCTCATTGATAATGCAAAATTTGCCAAGTTTACAAATAAGTTTTCATATTCATCCAAACTGAGGAAAAGAAAATTTCCAGAAATGTCAGGGAAGGAAGAGTATATATAATGTAATTGATTTCAGCAGTGAGGTGTGAAAATTTTGGTCCCGTACGGATTCCAAATCAATTATTCACGAATTTTAAGTACTGCTCTGAAAAAATAAAGTATAAAAAAAATTGTGGCTGTGTGAGAAAAAGTGAATTGGGGAGCACAAACATACTTGTGCCCCCCAGTTTCAAAAAGTGCCCCTTTGTCCTACGCCCTTGCAATACCCGCCCACAACCGCATATTTTTCACCCGCACCGTGGAAAAGGGTCATTCTTAATTTTTTTTCGGCTCGCTACGCTCGCCATTTTTTTATGTTTAGTCTCTTACGTATGACAACAAGTAGATACAATTACTCTAGTCAGTGTAATTTTAATGTTATACTTTATTACCTAAAATTAAAGTCCATCATGAAAGGGTTTCCATCCTCTTATGGATTTACTCTATGTGTAAATTAAAATAAAATAAAAAGCCCAGAATTTACAAAAAATTATTAAAACCTTATACTGGAACCATGCCTAAAGACGTCTTAGGAGACCACTTCACAATTAATTATTAAGATCATGATGTCCCTCTTAATTAATTTGAATCAGTCAGAACCTTATAGAGACCACCTCATTAATCAGCTTTGAGTCAGATTTCGCTAAATAGTATTTTGTAGATATAGAAGTTGGAAATTTAATAAAAATATATCAGAATCAAATGGTCGTCCCCTTAACAAAGGTAGTACGGACTTCGCTAAGTTGAGTTACACTTTAATGTAGTTTCGAAAAACAACAGTTTACATAAAAATCGAGGTGAAATACTTGACTAAAACATTAGCTTGAAATTGATTCAAACTGTTGTTATGAAAAACTGTTTAAATGACAAAAATATTGACAGAAAGGACATCAAATAACTACATACTGACTAGATAAAAGCAGACGACATTAGTTTTGGCAAGTACGCATGTTAAATCATCAAAGGCTTCCGTTGTATTTCTTTAACTTGAGATGAAGATACAAAGGTCATATTCACTTTTTGAAAAGTTGCTTATCTTTAAAGCTCCGGGGGAAATTAAAACTATGTTATGATGAGATCACAGGTACTTTTTCCTGTAAGTGATTTTGAGTAAATCTTGAAACGTACAATATGGACACTGAGAAAATATCACTGCAATACGGCGTATTTGATGTTATTCGATTGTATATTTTTTAATCACCTTTTTTCGTCTCGTGTTCCGGGGCTACATTATTTAGGCTGCTAATTTGTTATATTCGACTGTATCATGTTGTATAAAGGGTGTTCTTTCACGGTTTTATTTTCTTTTCAATTTGTCATAAAAATTTTCATTTATAGAATTTTGGTTCTGAAAATTACGGACCCAGTTAAAAAGTTTAAACTTTATTTTACAACGATTAACAAACAAGTTGTATATTAAAATATCTCTCGTTGGTTCCAATGTCAGAGTGCGGGGAGGGGGTGCTGTAGGAGGAAACCGGGGTCTCCAGAGAAAACCCACTTGTCCGAGTTGACCATCCCCATACCATCTCGCACACTTCCATGTCAATTCCAAGGATGGAATCAGTCGGGTCGCATTGATGAGAAGCGAGTGCGCCAACCACTGCACTACCCATACCCAGTTAAGACGAAGGATGTGAAACTTCGGAAACCCCATCATTTTTACCCCAAAATAAAATTTTGCCGTTTCTATCAGGTAATTTATAAACGGGAACCTTTTATAGACGTATAAAGAATTTTATAATATATATTTTATTGTTGTGATATTTCATCTCTGTATCTTTATCCCAGGGACGTAAACATACATGCATGTATCGTGTTCTCAGCTTTTGATTTACCAGGCGTTTTCAGTGACGGATCAAGTTGGACAGAGGGTGGGCGCCAAAGTATCGCTGTATGTATAGTAAATTCAACTAAATACGAACTGCACAATATTTTTTCAGTATTCGGGAAGGGATAAGCATCCTGATGGAAAAATGTTTATAAAGCTTACATATTTTTCAATAAGAAGTTGGAAATTAATAAAAAAATAAATAGCCCAAATTTTCGCTACGCTCGGCGAAAATAATTAATGACACTTCCTCCTATGGTGGCTGATTTGGGACATCATATGAAATACGAAATGACAGGACTACGAAATGAAATGACGATATTACGATACGAGATGATGATATTACGATACGAAATGACGATATTACGAAATGAAGATATCACGATATGACGATATTACGATATAACAATATTACGATATGACGATATTACGATATCATGACTTCCATGTCAACGCATGCGTCGCTTCAAACCGAGGTTCATCCGCCATTTGCAAGGTTACGGTTAGAAGACACAAGTTGGGGGTACGTGATTTGCATAAGATGTAATAGAAAAATAACATACCGGACAGAACCGATATTTCAGAAAGACATATTGAATGCTATTAGAATATTTGTGTCAGATATGATAACAGATTTATTTGAATTAAATACTTACGTAAATTATAGTTTTAGTCCATTACTTGAAATCTTCCAGATACTGATAGCTAAAATAATAATATTAAAAAATGTTTTTTTTTTATTTTTGAGAAGTTAAGCTATTTTTTCTGCACAATTATACATGTGTCCTTAATAAAAATCATTCGCAGCAAAGAATACAATAAAAATTTAGATATGTATATATAATTAAAGAATAGCAAACTCCTGCCAGAAATGTTCTTATTATTGAATATCTCTTCAAATAATTGTACATGTATGTGAGGTTGTCACCAGAAGTGCCACATATTTTGACCTATTCTGTGGACTATAACTGAGGTAGAAAAAATGTCACTTTATAGCTCAGCTATTACGTACTGAGCCGGTTTATAGAAAGAGAACACCACCCTGGGATAGGTCACATTAGAACTCAATTATTACGGGCTAGACGGACTTATAGACAAAAGGACACTACCCCTTTTTCGCGTTTTAGCGTAGATAATTAGTTAGAAACAACGAGAAATGGCAGAAATCAGCAACCATAAAAATGTATACAATTTCCCAATGTTATATTATCGCAATTTTTTTTCATCGATTATGTCCAATTCATATCTCAGAAGGCACCATTTCACGCATAAGGCGTCTTGTCACCCCCTAAGAAAAAACAAATAATAATATAAAAAAAAAAATAAATAAAAAAATCTTTTCAACTGTAGAACCTCTTTGTCAATTCTTGGATCCGCCCCTCGTTTTACCAAATAGCGAGTTCTCACTTTTTGGTAAAACCCTAGTAATTCAATGAATGATGACATGATACATCTTTAGAAAAGAAAACAACAACAACAACAACAACAAATATACAAAAAAAGAATAAAAAAGAATAAAAACATAATCTCCAATTTGTCTGTACGATTATTATCCATGAGAGTGATATTGCCAAAACTGAGAACCAAGACAATATTTTGATAATACTCTTTGTACTGGTCAGTGAAATTTATCACTTATCATTGTTATATAAATTATCAAATTATAACCCCATTCTCGATAAGCCCCAAAGTCTTTACAAGAATGAGAAAAACACAGGTAGGCTGTTTGTAAAAGAACGGAACATAGAAAGCACAGCGAATCATTTTCCGATAATGTTTTTACCATACTCGCTACTTCCGCTAGATTAGATGTGTTGTCATTCAATCCTGTAACAGCGAGGTCACCAGTCTGTCAGGCAGCTAATTTAGCGTTAAATAATTTTTACTGCGAAAAGGATCTGTTTAAGCCCTTATAATCCATGTAGGACACGTTTAATTTGTTTTTGTATAGATGGAATTCTACTCCATACAAGTAATACCATGTTAGAGGAAAGTGATTGTTTTAGTGGTTAAATGTACTGCGACCCAACGACCAGCATTCCTTCCTAGTTTGTAACCACAGGACCCAAACGTTTTAATTTTGCGTAAACGTAATTTTTCTATGCAAATAACTTGATGTTTTGAATATTAATACATCGGCACAATACAATATTCAGTAACAAAAGAGTCCATAGTTTGACTTCTGTGATGGGGTTTACATTGTTTACATGCTTTAAAAAGTGCCCAAGACGATTTCGCTCCTTATCCCCACGTGCGTCTGACTCAAGGATGACATTTTTAAAACAATGAACAATGCGATGAATGATTGGTATTCTTCCCTAAAAAAAAAAAAAAAAAAAAAAACCACCAAGAAAAGTAATTTTTTGTCTTTTTGTACATTTAGTGAAAAAGTTATCTGTAGTAAAAGTTTAGTAGTAAAAGGTTTCAGCTGGGATAGGGAATAAGTACAATAAGCCTTAGGACCCAAGCCTGCTTTTGTCGACATGCTCTCATTTTTAATTTGCCCGTGATTTTACCGATATCAATGAATTAAATTTGGTAAATGAAAAATTGAGAAAACGATAATGCGACAAAGTATATTATATTGAAGGAGTTTTGTATGAATGATAATCTAGCTTTGAAAAAAGTTTTTTTTCACTTTAAACGAATGATTTCTGAAAATATTAAATTCAGTCGTCGCCTTGCTTTACAGTTTACGCCATCATTATTTTAAGTCTATTTAAACTATTTTCCTTATAACTTGATTAATTTCATACAAAGTTTCCCTCTACCTATCGCCAACGCCTTTATAATGCCAAATTTTGACTGTACTCTAACCCGAAGTTTTCTTGTAAAACCAGTATTAATTAATTTTTATTCGTACTATTAATATCAAACTTTCGCTTTGTTAAACCGTCTCGTTCATTCTTTTTAAGATAAATTCAAACGACATCATGCCGCTGCATTTATTTGAGCAACTATTTTAAACAGATCTTATGAACACAGATTATATAACTATTAACTCAGGATATTGAATTCAGTCACAATGAATTCCATTTTTTTCATATAATACCTATATACTCCAAAACTATTTTCATAAAACGATACAATAATATTTTGTACATTGACGTCCGATATATCTCTATGTTATCCGAATATGTTTTGAAAACTGAAGATTTAAGTTTTGGTATTCTTTAAGTTAATCAATAGAACTAACCCCCATAACATAATACTATGATAGTTATAATTTGATTTTCAATCAAAAAACTTTCAATAACAATAGTAAAATCTTTCATTTGCTGCACTTAACGCTTTCATTGGCAGAAGTAAAAACTTTCATATACTACAATGGAAACTTTTATTTCCTGTGTTAAAAACATTCATTTTTCTATACTAAAAAACTGTTATTTACATGAGTAAAAAATAACTTTCATTTGCTAAACTAAAACATTTATTTTCTGTATTAAAATTTTTCATTTTCTACACCGAAAACTTTTAATTACAATATTAAAAGCTTTGATTTAGTATATTTACAAAAATGAGTAGTAAAAATTTAATTTTCATTTGGTATAATGAAGACTTTTTTTTACAGTGTTAATAACTTTCAACTGCTAACTTAAGAAATATTTTCTGCATTAGTAATACCCCACATTCACCCGCATATGATGTTTATATTACACAATGATTTGATATGCCAGGATGTGTTCAACATATGAATATTTCATATACAGATGTAAACTACTCCCTGACAAATTATTTATACCTTGATACCGAAAACCGTGTTTGATGTCAACGTTTTGCAAATTTTACGGTCGTTTTAATAATCTTGTTTGCGATTACTTTATTTCACTTACTGAAATGATGAGTTGCCTTTCCGTTGGCGGTTGTTGACGTCTGTAACAATTATGACGAGGATTCGTTCCTCACGTATTTTATTTGGATTTGACTTTGGACTCACGGTGGGTGTGATCGGTCGACATAGGATGCTTACTACTCGATGGCACCTCTTGGTTTTCAGAGGTCCGTGTTTATCCATTTTACCGGATTTGTCTCTATATCCTGGATATCCTAAAGATTTATACTTTGGTATCTGAGATTTTTTATATTACAACGTTAAAACTTTCATCTGCTTTACTGAAAACTTCCATTTGCTATACTGAAAATTTTTATTTACAATAGTGAAAACTTTCATTTGCTATACTAAAACTTTTTTTAAACAATAGTGAAAACGTTTATTTGCTATACTGAAAATTTCAAGTTATTTGCTATTTTCAAACTTTCATTTACAATTATTATAGTAAATAACTTATAACTATACCGAAAACTTTCATTTGATTAATTACAGTAGAAACATTTTTTACCTCAGTAAAAAAGTTAATTTACAATTTTCAAAACTTTCATTTTCTTTAGTAAAATCTTGCTACAAGA
The DNA here is from genome assembly GCA_030159075.1 of Atrina japonica. NCBI lineage: Eukaryota > Metazoa > Mollusca > Bivalvia > Pterioida > Pinnidae > Atrina > Atrina japonica. Next base: position 824,309 of record BROG01000071.1, on the reverse strand, counting down.
AAAACTTCCATTTACTATATCAATAACTTTTATTTACAATTGATTTTAAACCTTTCATTTACTTCTGTAAAATTATTTACAATAGAAAAAAACTTCCATTTACTTCAGTGAAAACTTTCACTTACTATAGTTAAACCTTTGTTTTCTACTGTAACAGTAAAGCCATCATTTACTACAGTAAAAACCTTTATTTCCTCCATAGCACCTGATCCCACCTCTTGGTTTCCAGAGGTCCGTGTTTTCCATTTTTACCGGATTTGTATCTATGTCCTGGACATTCTATTGATTTATACTTTGGTATCTGAAATTTTTGATATTGCTATAGTAATACTTATTGTATTTCTAATTTGTTTTATTCTAATTGACTTGAGATTTTATTATCCATTCAATAAAACATTCATTCAATTTACGTTGTTTTTAACCATTCTAGATATAGTTGACTTTTAATGGTATTTGTAAGTAGTTTACTTACAAAGTAAGCTTATATGTATTTGTAAGTGACTTTTATATAGAGTCTTTCGACATTTCTTTTATTCACTTTATTTCAGTCCACTGGTTTTATTAGTCATTTACACACCTTGTTCATATGGCATTAGTTACCTGAAGTAAAATGAGTTTTTATCCCTTTTCATTAGTGATATCACATATTCATAGCACACATGACGCTCTTACGTAAATATATATTTAAAATAGATACACAGAACAGAAGTTTATTAAATAACGTATAATACAATGGGAATGCACACGATCGTGAATGAAATACCATTTGTTACTACAAAATCTAGACAGTAATTCCATATGAAATAACTCAATCCCATTGAATCACCTGTCTGCTAAATCTGGATTGAAATCAAACAGTTAATGAGCAGAGATTCCCACACAAATAACATGTGTTAAAGCTTTGTTTTAACTATATTTGAAAAGCGTATTTAGTTTAAAGTCGGTTTCACTCTTTGATTTATTCATTAAGTTGAAATACGCCATATTGATAAAATCACGAAATTGCCCGTTAATATATAAGACACAGGTGAAAATAGGTGAGCAATTCCACATAAGTCAATATTGTAAAATCAGTAAATAGTACCAGTGGTAGTAAACTGTAGCATGTGTATTAGTGTTAGGGGTAGTAATGGTATTAGTGATGATGGTGGTAGAATTAGTAATAGTATTGGTGGTAATATTGAAAGAATAGCAATGGTGTTAAATGTAGCAACAGCAAGGGTGGTATTTAGTGATGTTTGGTAGATTTATTTGTTTTAGTGGTAGTGACAGTAATGATAGTGGTGGTAGTATTAATAGCACAACAGTTTTAGTAGAAATAGCAATGACGTTAGCGATAAAGGTAGCAGTAGCGGTAGCAGCAGTTAAAGTAGGAAAGAGTAGACTAGTGTGTAGTAGACTACTAGTATTAGGCTAGTGTGAGGGCTAGTTGAAGAAGTAGGTTAGTGTGAGCGGTAGAAGAGGAAAGGTAGTAGTAGTAGTAGTAGTAGTAGTAGTAGTAGTAGTAGTGGTAGTAGTAGTAGTAGTAGTAGTAGTAGTAGTAGTGGTAGTAGTAGTAAAAGTAGTAGTAGTAGTAGTAGTAGTAGTAGTAGTAGTAGTAGTAGTAGTAGTAATAGTAGTAGTAGTAGTAGTAGTAGTAGTAGTAGTAGTAGTAGTAGTAGTAGTAGTAGTAGTAGTAGTAGTAGTAGTAGTAGTAGTAGTAGTAGTAGTAGTAGTAGTAGTAGTAGTAGTAGTAGTAGTAGTTGTAGTAGTAGTAGTAGTAGTAGTAGTAGTAGTAGTAGTAGGAAAGTCTTAGTTGTGTGAGCTTAGTAGTGATGCTGCCGTAACATAATGCTGTAAGTGGTAGTCTAATGAAAGAAACAGGGGTAGCAGCATGTAAAAAGTAATTAGAATCTGCACACATTTTGAATTAGACAGACATTTCTGTACTTGAATGTAAATATAAATTCCTATAATTAAGTGTTGTTTATATATATTGGATTTTACCAGCTGATGTGGTAACGGTAATTGTCACTATCTGTCTGGTAGACTGGCTGCCATTCATAATTACATTATACAGGTGTTGTTGACGCTGGAGTTATTTCACACACCTCATTTACCATGTATTTATCAGGAACATTACCTTTCCTGTAGACATGGTGTTACGTCTAAAGATTTGCAGATCCGGAGCACTTGTTCCCGATTTTGCATCCTTAAATACCCACATATGTTTATTTTAATATAGTCTTCGTAGAGTTATGATAATAATGTTATTGAATTATACTAAATAACACATTGAAAATGAAAATGAATAAAAATGTATCTAATTACTGTCGAATAGGCAAACATTCTAGGTGATCACACAACATTACTAGGTATTTTGCATCATAAAACATATTGGATCCGGAATATTTCCGTATTTACCAGCAATTAACATGATTATTGAAAAACCTTTGTAATGTCAATTGGTCATGTATGTGATGTAACTTAACAACACCGCTACAGTAAGGGTGAGCAGAGACAGTACGGTGAGATGAGACAGTAAGGTGAGCAGAGACAGTGAGGTGAGATAAGACAGTAAGGTGAGATGAGACAATAAGGTGAGATGAGAAGTAAGGATGAGCCTTTAAGTGTTCGATGGCTTCCAGAAAGGTAATTTTAACATGGTTACTTTGAAGTAAATGTTGATACAGTTTTGCCTTGATCTCTAACTGAGCAGTAAATTGGAAGCAAATATCTTCCAAATAAAGACTAAATTTTGAGAAGGATCTGCGTCAAGCATGTAGATGAATAACACACTCAATATATGACTGCCAGTAGATAGAAGGTTCTGTAAAGTACCATTCCACCATACAAGGAACTTTGGTTTAAGATGTCATTCCCAGGACTTTCACTACTAATGCTGAGTGATTTTTAAGGTAACACTCGCTACTTCTTCTAAAAAGTCTTAATAGATCGAATACGGATTTGAATATAGAAACAACAACTTGACAGCCGTGTGTGATGAAAAATTTGACGTCCTTGATAGGTTCAGTAAATGTTGATCAGAAAGTTGTTAAAATATACAGTCACAAGTATTTAACTGTAGTTTTAGCGGATTCCTCCTTTGAATTTCATAAAAATGCAGAAATTGCACTTGAAATTGCCAGCCTCATTTGAAATGTGCTATATGTACAGGGTATGAGCATTCGAAATGTTACCGTAAATATGATTGGTGATAATATGAAATCCTAGATATGCAGAGGACCAACTGGCCAGATATTTTAACCCTGCTGTTCAAGGTACAGTTGTACAAGCTCAAGTTCTTATCTGCTCGCATGATCATTTGATTATCCCTTGGAAATTAATAAAAATGAAAGTTCCACCATAAAATTGTCAGCATAATTTGCAATGTTCCAGTGCTTCAGGTGAAGAAAATATGAGATATCATATGTGGCAGGTTAAACAATATGTTTTGCATATAGTTTTTATTTTGTATATAAAATGATCATACAAGTTAATTCGTTCCTTTATGATATTCATGCATTCTTGCAGAGTTAATTGCCCTTAGAGAGCAATTAATTCGTACACACAAAGAGATTATATCTTCTAAGTGTATTATTATTGTTCTATACATTTTATTGGTATTTATTGATTATAATCAGATAACCGTCATGTTCCATTGCCAAGGCATTTGTGTTTTCACTGTTCTTGTAGGAAAATGTGAACAATTTTCTGATCGTTCATCCAGGGCCCCAAAACACTTCTCTCTGATTATTATTAATCATCAAAAGTTAAACTGGACTATTATGGTTATTAAACCACATGTAAATGAGAACAAGGATTTCTTGTTTTGATATGTATCATGTTTTCAATATTTTATTTATCAGTTTTAACAAAAACATATGGTATGATAAGGTTTTCCCCTTTTGGTAAAACCCCTGGTAAATAAATAAAGTGGGAACACGATATTTGTACTTCAAGTTGGTGATATCGGTAATAATGGATGCGTTCCAGCCAGGAATCTGATGTTTCCAGAGGTCTGTGTTCGCCTAATTTTCATCGTTTGTGAATATAGACTCTCGAATTTCAATACACATTGATTCTTTTGCTTTACACTGATATAAAATTGCATACATGATGTTATTGTATTATTACACATCAAAATGATTAAAACAAAAGTTTAATTAGAATAATATTTTTGTGATCATAATTTTAACGTTTGATAAGTAATTTTCCTTTAATACCCGTATATGGTGTTTGTTTCCTGTATGTTTCGATATGCTAGAAGCTTTATAACTTCATAATTTCAACCATAAACTATTAATAAGATATGAGATGCTTACTCTTCTGTGGCACGTGACTGACTGTCTCTTGTCTTACTTTCTTTTTATGTACAAATGATGTTTTGTATAGACGTGCAAAGTGTCTGAATAATGTTAAACGTCATAACGTGGATAGATACAGAAGACGGTTCAACTTTCATGTAAACATATAAATTGTTTTCTTGTTACACGTCTAGGTAATTTTTTATACGTTTTTACAAGTATATTAGCCGTCAGTTAGATAATGATGTAATGAAAGAAACTGACAGCGATGCCACAAATCATATATGAATACCAGATATCAAAACAAACAGTTGAATGTAATAGAAAATGGAAAGTATGACATGTTTGGTAATTACATTGCTAGAGTACATTGGATGATGAATGTATAACAGATATAAACAGTCGAAACATAGTAAACCAAAGCTACGTAAAGTGACATATTGTACATTAATATTATTTCGTATTAACGAATTGGACTGATTCATATACCACGTGATAACCGATAACTTTTGTGTCGTACATGTGGTGATGGAACGTAACTCTACGTAATCTTCCCGCTGAAATGACGTAAGCGTGGGATATCGTCATCACTATATTCCATCACTAATAGAAATATTAGTCCCGCACAAACCTTATCGGGTATCACGTGGTACATGAATTAGTCCCATTATTGTAGAATTTGAACTAGAATTTGAATTTAGAATTTTGAATGTTGTTTTATGCTAGACTCAACAATTTTTAAGTTTTATGGTGGCAGCCAGTTTTCAATGGTGGATGAGAGAACCCGGTTACAATGTACCCGGGAATAGACCACCGGCCTTCCGCAAGTAAACTGGCAAACTTTCTAACAAAAATTGAACTAGAAGTTATTTCGTTTGAAAAATAATAATTCAATTTAACGAATTATAATAAATGTGCGACTCATTTGACGGATTCTGTACAAAGGAATGAATACAAAATTAATTAGAAACAATGTGCAAACATAGCTATAAATTTTACAAAGCTACGTAACCCAAAATGACATGATGTACATCTATATCATTCCGTATTAACGAATTATTATACACTGTTTAAAAAGTTGTGATTCTGTTTTTAACTTTGGTATTATGTTTATAATATTTATAACCACTAGGTCGTTGCCACTGCTGGTGGACCGTTTGAGTCCCCGAGGGTATACATAAACCTATTACCTGGTATACCGGGACCAGCTGATAATCTTATACTAAAGTAATATTTGACACTGATAACATCAATTAAATTCGAAAATCTTCTAAAGCTAAGATGGTCATTTCTTTTACAATGGTTACTCTTAGACGGATTTCGGCTATATTTTTAGAGATATTATTTGGCCTTGTATGATACCACTTTCTCTATAGAAAATACACATACTTTTCAAATTGGAGCTCAACTAATGAAGTCTAATTGACAGAAACGATATCGTCTGGAACTTTTGTATTATGTTTATAATATTTAAACGGAAAGAATAAGAATAAATTTACAACTATTTTTATGGATTCTGTATACGTACAAAGGTAAGAATATGGAAATAATTAAAACAATTTACAAATTTAAACAAAGCTATGAATATATCAAATCTACGTAGCCCGACAATGACATGTTGCACATTTATATAATTTCGTATCAACGAACTGTCATACCATATTAAAAGGTTGTTATCAAACGAAATAATAATTCGTTTTAACGAAATAAAATGAATTTAAAACTCACTTTACGGATTCTGTACAAAGGTAAGAATACAGAATTAAGAAAAACACTTTACAGACATAGCTATAAATATACCGAAGATACGTAGCCCCAAAGTGACATGTTGCACATTCATATTATTTCGTATTAATGAATTATTATACCATTTGAAAAACTACAGATTTCTTTTTAACGAAATAATCCATTTTAACGAAGCAAAATGAATGTGCAACTCACTTGACAGTTTCTGCACAAAGAAGAGATTACGGAAATAATGAAAACCGTATACAAACCGGCATAGATATGAATATACCACAGCTATTTAGCTCGAAAGTGACATATTACACATTTATTTTATTTCGTTCTGACAAATAATTATACCAGACAAACACGGACCTTCTATAAATTTACCAAAGCTGCATAGCCCTATTTCAAATGATATTTGCACATTTGTTTTATGTTGTTTCAACAAACTATTATACGAGACATACACGGACCCCTGGAAATTTTGAAATGGGATTGTGTGCCGTGTACAATTAAGCACCCCTGTCGACCAGTCACACCTAGAATGTGTCCCCAAGCAAATATGCTTCAAAACAGATAATAATCCCTGTACTGGTTTAAGTATACGTAATCATTTGAATCTTGATGACGTCATTTAGCTTTGGTTCTAACAAAGACAGTTTTATAATAAATACTAATGAATTGTTATGTCAGCATTAAAACGATTGTTCGAATACATTATGTCTCATAGTCACCTTATCTCTTTAACAGTTTGTAACATGTACAATGTCTTTAATTAGTCTGTTAACAATTACACGTATTACATATGAGGATATATAACTCCTCGAAATTCTTGAAGAATGTTGTTTATGAAGGGCGAATCAAAGAATTATGGAATTGTTTAATGATACTAATAATGTGTTGATACATGAGATTGAATGAATGTGTTCATTGTTTTCTGTAACTTTAAATTAATTTGATTTTGTTGCCCAAAATTGTTAAACACAAATGCACGTTTGCACACAGTGAAATTAACAATACACTCTCTCTTATAATGAACTAATATACATGTAAATTAAATACTGAATCATAGATATATCTCTATTAACAATATTCTTCTTCAGTTACTGCCACAAATTGTGAGCATGGTAACACAAAACGGATATTACAATAACAAACCCTTTCCAAACCTTTGTATGTTGCAAAAGTACCTTACCCTGTACTTTTAATAAATGGCAACATTTTTCAAAATCTTTTGAATTGGTTTATCAAGTTTCTGTAAAAATATCAACATATGTTCTAGTCGACCTGAATTTGCAATCAACTTTTAAATAAAACTGTTTTATATATCCGTACCATATGTCAGCTGTTCGGTTTGTCATCGGTTTTGATTTTTAAGACTTAATCTAAATATTGTTTTACAGGTGGAATATTTTTTTTGTATTTTTGTATTTTGATAACACGTAGAAATGGTTTATATTGATTTTTAAAAAATGAAATCTATGTCAAATACTATATATTAATGAAAAAGATTGCGTCTTTGCCCGAATCGAATGTCAATGTAGAATTTAAAGAATTGTTAGATATCGCTGCATACATGTATATCTATTTGTAATTGTAAGTTGATGGAAGGCACTCAATTAAGCGGTTTCTTGGAATTGCGAAAACAATTTACGGACATAAAGCAGTTTACTCATTCATTTTTAACAGTACGAGATCGAAATTTGAAATATTGTTAACATTTATGGATTCGATAAACGTATGACGGTGTAGCCATATGTGAAAATAAATTCTAACGTTTCCGTGCTTGAATAATATTTATCGAGGGTAGCAGACCAATAATTTAATATATGTAAATGTAACTGTAAATTCGCTGAACAGCTGTAATTGAATAGCAATATAAAACGGAAAACAAAACGGAAAGAGTTTTATTTTAAAACACCAAAAGCGTTCACATTTGAACAAACTCTGTAATGAAGGAATTGTAGAAGACGAATTTCATTACTTATTTCTATACCCCAAAATTGGTGATCTCCGTATTCTATTGTAATTCATACTAATATCGACGGGGTCTCCGTGGCTGAGTGGTTAGAGCATTGCGCTTTAAATCACAAGGCCTCTCACCTCTGGTTCGAATCCCGCTAGGGTCGTTTCGTATTATGTGGGAAAGTTTGCCAGTTTACTTGCAGAAGGTCGGTGGTCTTTACCCGGGTAACCGAGGTTTCTCCCCCACCAATAAAAACTGGACGCCATCATATGACTGAAAGATTGTTGAGTATGGCGTAAAACAAAAAATTAAATCAAATCAAAACTAATATTGACGATTAAACACACATTGGAAGCGGTCAAATATATGAATTATCTGTATATTTATACTGACAATGTGGAAATACACGTTCCCTTTCTTTTGAATTTATTTACCAATATTGTGTTTTAAAACGTATCTAAATGTATATAATGATTACATTAACTAAATTGCTTGTTCTTGAATTTTTTGTTTAAATCTACAATATAATAACATTATTTGCCGTCTGTCTTAAAAAATAAAGATAACTGAATTGATTCACTTCTGCTTGAGGTTGACTCACAAATTGAACCTCGTCGTTGAGTTGATTAGTGGAATATCCAGTTATATGAGAATTGGAATATGGTGCTGGTTTTACAAAAAACCTTAATGGCTTACGTTTAAATAGGCTTAAATATTATAAACATTATACCAAAGTTATAATGCTCAAGACGATCGTTTCTGTCAATGAGACTTCATCAGTTGAGATCCAATTTAAAATGTATATGTATTTTCTAAAGGGAAAGATTCAGAGAAAACTGATAATTGTTAAAAACTCAATGTTAAAGCTGAGATTAATAGAGCCAATGACCTTACTGTAAATACAGGTCCTTCCTACAGGGCGTTTCGAGGTACCGGGTACAAAAGTAAATGGAAAGTACATTTTGATATGTTACAGGAGTTATCTCTCTTTATAAAATGTCATAGTCGTCATAAACGTTGACTGGACATCTTCGAAAGTCCTGATGATATATTTACCGCACGTCAGAGTCTGGGAGATTTTGATGTCGACAACGAACGTGAATTGTATTGTTCCCCTCATCTTTTGATATCCCCCTTTCCCCAAGCACACGCTCTCCTATCACAAAGGTGGTAGTAATATATTAGGAACTTGTATACGAGTGGCAGGTGATGTGACTTTAGATCATAACGTTAGTAGATAATAGAATCATTACTTATCATCTTCAAAGACTCTGTTTTTACGTTTATATGAAAAACGCTCCGGTCAATAATCATAGACATTAAGGGGGCACGTGGTACATCACTCAGCCCTCAAATGACCCGTGATGTGTTTACTTTTTTTAACGATAGAAAGTCTTAAGTTACATAACATGTAATCAAACTGTTACTCTATCCTAACATCAATTACAACCGCTTGTCAAAGTGCTTCCCTAATCTTTCAACGGTAATAACACGATATCAGTAATAGATTGTAATTTGGGAGGATTTTGTAAATAGCTGTTGTTTATAGACCGAAAAATGCTATTTTAATGTTTTAATAATGTCATTACGTCAACAAATATAAGCATTTGTCTGTGATAAAACATGCATAGGTTCCACAGACCTCTGTCTGGCTCATCAAAAGGTTTAAAAGGTTTGAAAGTTTATATAATATAACTGATAAGTTTAAAACGTAGTATCTCCCATATTGCACTTGTTTGAGAACTAGGCCTACAAACAACAATCTGTTATGTTTGATGTATGTAATTTAACTTCATCATCATCATCATCATCATCATCATCATCGATGAAATGAATTAATTTGTTTATTAAATCATTTATCTGACTATTTATTTATATTCATTCATCTACTGAAATATATATCAACTTAACGGTTGACTCATTTATCTATTAAATTATTTATTCATTTATCTTTATAACCTATTTATCTATTCATCTACTTAACTATTTATTCATTTATCTTTTTTCCTATTTATTCACATATCTACTGAAATATATGATTCATTTATCAACTTAACTATTTATCTATTATTGTAGTTTGTTATAAAACTAGACCAATCCATATATATATATGTTCTTAAGTCCGTCAAAACGTCTTTGTGATGAATAGGAATGTAAAATAATCTACAAATAATGAATATATGGTCAAAAGGACACACATTATCTTCATACCGATGTTCTGCCGACATCTTAAGTTACTGTTACTCTGACTTTGTCGATATCAAATACTGCACGTGATAAAATCATACTAAGTATTTATGTATCTTCGGGGATATCAGGTATAATTTGGTAACGGGTTGTTTAACATGTCCTGGAGGCAAAAGAAACTAAGATATGGAAATTCTGTAACTAATCGCTCGAGTTTATCACATTATGTCGGCAGGTAGAGGTCGCTTTACAGATGACCTTGTTTAGATATAAGGAACTCTAGACCGACGTTGTTTAGTTTCTGATTAACTTTATGGCCAGAGGTAAGGGATAAGAAAAAATAATGATATCAGTGAATATTAAATAGATATTAAATCAACAGATTATTTACAAAGGTGTTCAGGGTCTTGACCAGGGAATCAATCGTATAAAACTGGATGCCAAAATATTTCAAAAACAGAATGTCGCAAACAGCACTGAAATTATCTAATTTTGAATGGTGTTTTACGCCATACTGAACAATTGTTCAGCATCATGGTGGCGGCCAGTTTTTAATGTTGGGGAGAGATCCCGGTTACAATGTACCCAGGAAGAGACAACCGGCCTTCCGCAAGTAAACTGGGAAAGTTTCTCACAAAATCAGCTTACGTCACAGCGGGCCTCGAACATGCGCTGACAGGAAGTTAGAGACTTTTTGAGACTCGGTCACTGAGGCCCTGTAACAAAAATGTAACATAAATTGTATATAGTTCCATTTTGTTGAGAAATATTTCTCAAGATTACAAAGCTATCTAAAGTGATTGTGGAACTACGTTTTTTGGAGACAGGGATTCTGCCATAATAACAAGACTTTATATATTTAATTTCAAATCTTCATATTCAGGACTATTAAGAATAGAATCTTCGATTTTTGATTTACAAAGTGGACATGCACGTTACTAGAAATCCACCATAGTCATTTCGCATACTTGCATTTTTTTCCCATTTGTCAAATTTAAAACAGAACATTACTGATCGGCGCTGATGATAGTAAATAACTTTCGAAAGGTCAAATTAAACTAATGACCTCCACAAATGACCGTACACAAAATTGATATAGCTAGTGTAATTGACTTTGGTTTGAGTTCTAGGGCTTAGAGACCTATTAAACATAATTCTGAATATTATTTATTCTAATCACTCACAGACCGTCGTAAATAGAGTAAAATATTAAAGCAAAATCTATATTTCTGGTAACTAACCTGACGAGCTGGTATGATTTGGCTCATTGTACATTAGTCTTACGACTAATCAGCATACATTACAAGGACATACTAAAGTCAACATATATACAAAAAAGAATGGAGGGTTATAATGGCGGAATAGACAGGATATATAGTAGATCTTACTTTCAATGTTTTAATAAGATTTGTTGAGCTAAATGTACACGAAAGTCATCAAATAAGATAACAATCAACAATCGAAATTCGATTCATTTAAAAATTTTCCCGTTTGATTTTTTCTAATATAAAAATATCCAAAACGCGGAAGACAGTATTGTTCTTTTATCTTAGTGGGTCTAGACATATGCTGTTATTTTTAAAACAATGCTCTAGATAATCCTTACAGTAAATGGAATCATTTCGTGAAATAAATGATGATAGAAAGTTTTATAAAATGCTGCAAAGATCCAATTTAATGAGGCGAACTTTACAAATACTAGTGAATTATTCAAACCTTGATTATCCTGGAAAATATACAAATTTCAGATACTAAAGTATAAATCTTCAGAATGTCCGGGATACATATACAGATCTGGTGAATATTGGATAAACACGGACCTCGGAAATCCAGAGGTGGGATCAGGTGCCATGAAAGTAAGATTCAGATATGTATACGGTGCGATGCGTTTAAAAACTGTTTTTCAAAAGGAATTATATATTGTTCTTTTTTAATATCATGTTCTCATGGGGCACAAATTATTATGTTATAACTTTTCAATTTGTCAGGGGTTTTACTAAAAAGTGAGAACAAAGTATCATGTTAACACTTTTTGATTTTCCATGGGTTTTACCAAGCATTGAGAACAAAATTACATGTTAACAGTTTTTGATTTGAAAGGAGTTTTACCGAAAATTAAGCGCAAATTATCACGTTAACACTTTTTGATTTTCCAGGGGTTTTTCGGAAAAGTGAGAGCAAAAATTATCATGTTAACACTTACTGATTTTTCAGGGGTTTTACCAAAAAGTGAGAACAAATTATGACGTTAACACCTTTTGATTTTCCAGGGGTTTTACGGAAAAGTGAGAGCAAATTATCATGTTAATACATTCTATTTACCAAGGATTTTACCAAAAGTGAGAACAAAATATCATGACATATGTTATCAATTTTTGGTGTCCTTTAATCCCTGGTAAATCACAATGTGGGAAGAATCTTTGATGTTCAAAAGAGTATTCTAAAATTAAACTTGTAATGTGATATATATATATATATATATATATATATATATATATATATATATATATATATATATATATATATATATATATATATATATATATATGTCCTTGCAAAAAATTACCATACATATTTAGTATCTTGTAAGTACACATATATGGCGTATCTCATTAGCATATCAAAATAATAGGCTATAGGGACTTGTACACATAAAGTGATTTGTTATTTCGTATCATAAAATATTTTGCTAACTGGAAAAGAATAATTCTATTTATTATTCTAAAATCTGCATCCCGACATAATATTGTGTGTATGAGAGGTGGGGGGGTTAAAAAGATACATAATTATATCTAATAGATAAAACACACAGATACAATACAATTAACTTTCAGGTATTAAAAGAAACAGCATACACATTTGATGAAAATTGGACAAACACGGACCTTTGGGAAATTTAGAGGTGGGATCCGGAAAAAAAGCCATGTAGGAAAATATCTTGTTATATTTAAAGTTATCTCCATTGTTTTGAATTGGATGTTATGTTCAACTCAAGTTAGGACAATAAGGATAATTTATTTGAAAGTCAAATTTTCACCTCACTGACCTTCACGGTGTTCCTGCGTAAATTAACACATGAAAAAGAAAAGAGAAGACATTCATCAATGTTGAATTATGAAGATCATGACAGACAGGTCAAATATACGAAATTTCACTATTAATTATAATGTATCATAAACCATGAACAGCTCCAACCAAACATGCCAACAAGAAGCATGACACTGGCAAGAGGACGAGCAAATGATTAATGAGGTTATATCCGTGGCGGAGATCGTCCTCTGTATGGGTCACTCCGAACCCGTCACTTTTCTGTTATGATTTGTTCTTTTCATATTTTGTTTTGTTTTGATTTTTTGTTAAGTATGCGTTTGAGGGTACTTTCCACACACACACACACACACACACACACACACACACACACACACACACACACACACACACACACACACACACACACACACACACACACACACACACACACACACACACACACACACACACACATGCACACACCGCGCACATGCACAGACCAGAGAGAGAGAGAGAGAGAGAGAGAGAGAGAGAGAGAGAGAGAGAGAGAGAGAGAGAGAGAGAGAGAGAGAGAGAGAGAGAGAGAGAGTTGTAATTATTATGTTACAGTTTAAATACGAATATTCGGTAGATCCTTAGGCGGAAAGTCAAAATTACATTTCGATGTTTGAACTATTTTATCGCTTATCAGATGAATTATTTTATCACTTGTCAGACATTTGTCAGTCGGAAACAGAAATCCCCCGAGGCACGATTGCTATCCAATGTACAGGGCTCTGAAATAATATTCATATTTACAGTGTGTTATAACGGCAATCACTGGCTCTATAATTTAAATAGGAAACGGCACATCAAAATGAGAAATTTGGTAATTACTGATTTATCAATGATGCACGAATAATTGCAAATGTTTTGGGAAATGAAAACTGTGACAATGGTACACTGTTGTTTTAACAGAAACTGATCTAATAATAAACCTCTATAATAAACATTACACTTATGATTAATTAATTGATTCAATGAAAAACCGAATTTTTAAATTTCCGTAATAAATGTTATTATATTAACCATAAAATAATCATATCATTTACACGATTAATTAATATGCTGGTCAAACTCGAGGTCCATATCCCACTAAAATATTTTGAACTTTTTCAATAGAAATTTCCCTATTCCCACATCTCTTTACACAAAATCTACATATAAACGTTGAGGAAATTGACGAATTTGTAATATATATCTCGACTCATTAAAAAGCTATTACAGTTAACTATCGTGACAGTTCAGTTTTTGGTGATATTTTGAACCCAGTAAGTTGTTGCACTAACTATAATCGAGTTTCTTGGTGCTTACAAACTAACTGTGCAATTTACATAAACGGTGCTAATTATGCACGTATACTGTAACTGCCCTGATCATGAAACTAATGGATACAAATCTTTAAGATTTTAGTTTGAAAGCGACGAAGATTTTCACCAATGTATTTTTAACTTGCATTAAATAAACATCGATATGCACTTTCATATAATTCAAAAGTTCATCGCTAAATTTTCGGTATATTGGAAACATTGACTTTATAGAATATGCATAAAACATTGAATATTTAAACACTGAGTAGTTATAAAAACTACGATCGGAAATATGTGACTAATTTCTTAATTAGATTTAATTTTGACAGGTGCGGTAATGCGTATAATAAAATCAGTTTTTTCTTTGTTTGATTCTGTCAGATCACCAAGCCGATAAAGCGATACCAACAACATTTTACCTCTTCTATTTCAATATATCTGATAAAACAATATCAACATTTCTGTCTCACTTATTTCCCATATGTTTTGTTAATGGCACAGCGATTACTACTTTCCCTATCAATGAAACAACAATTATCCAGCATAGAAAATAACCGTTTTGATCTACAATAAACAATTCTATTGATGTTGTATTCTTAAGTGACCGTATTTGTAACACTGATAGATCAATGAACGGGTTATTGAGCTTCAAATTGGGCACACTAATATCATTTTCTGTGCATAATTAGAATTGAAGATGAAATTGATATGAGTTATGTATACTCCGATTTCATTTCTGTCTAAAGAACACCTCGTTGTTTTCCCGATTCTCGTATGACCAATTACAGTGGGGTTGCGTGATTCCTTTTTATAGTAATTCGTATTTATACATTCTTTTTACAAATGTCAAAATTTGTGCAGGTGTCAGTGAAATCCTATGCTGCTCTTCGTTGAGGCGAAATTGAATTTCCGGAAAATCAGAACAGTGCGTAAACTTAATGAATTTTAATTAAACAGTTTGATATATAAGACCGGAGCTATACATTTACATACTTTGTGAAGAAGAAATTCACATGAGGATGCTAACGTGCTATATTTCTCTCTCAATTTCTTATCTTCCTTTAATATCACGGTCTAGGTTAAAAGGGTAAAAGCTTTATAATAACAAATATATTAGAATTCCAAACTATTCATTGCAAATGAACGTCTGATGAATACTGAGTAGAACATAATAGTAATGGGAATCTTTTGCAATATTGTCACGTGTGAACCATAGTTGTGTTGATATTTTCAAGATGAAAAGTTCTGACTCACAGATTACTGTGCTTACGTCAACATTTATGTTTGTTTACCGTATATTAACAACTTATTGATTTTAAATGATAACAAAGTACATCATAACTGATTCCTTTCTACAATTTGTTTAATAAAAGTAATAATAGTAAATAGGTAAATGATGATCATATCATATATAAAAGTACAATTGTCAGCGACACCGTTCTACATACAAACACATAAGGGG
Source organism: Atrina japonica (assembly GCA_030159075.1). NCBI lineage: Eukaryota > Metazoa > Mollusca > Bivalvia > Pterioida > Pinnidae > Atrina > Atrina japonica. Next base: position 808,301 of record BROG01000071.1, on the reverse strand, counting down.
ATCCGTGATCGAGGTGAGGCATCACACTTTTCCATTTGGTATCACACTCTTAATCCATCCTGACTCTAGATTTTGCGCGGGTTCGTTTTCTTTCCTACTGGAACCAAAGCTGATTTTGCGAGAACGTTTCACAATTTTCTTTCAGAGTCTCTCTCTTCATCTCTCTGGCTGCCACCATATGACTTAAAATACAAACACGTACTTGTATACAGCCATTGTTGTATTCTGAATAAGTTCAATAATTCACAATCAAAATCACTGAGAACATCTGTCATCTTTCGTTTGTGGTTTTTTGTTTGAGATGAAATCTACACTGTGACTGTTAAAAGGGTGTAACCACGCGAACACGACTACCACTTTGTGGTTACTCACAAATGATTTTTTTTCTCGAATACGTAAAATTATCAATTTGTTGATGGTTGCCAATATCCATATAAAATATGTTAAAAGCTACATATCAAACTAAGGATATATCATATTAAAGAGTGTTTCAGAACAATTCTGTAGGTATATAACTTTTAATGCATACACATCGAATACTATTTAAGTGAGCCGTATTCTAAACTATACACAAATTTACTAGTTAAACATCATTTTTTCATTACTTATTCAAAATGTCCACCGTTTTCTCTATCACTAACTGTAACACACCCAGATAGTTTCGGGTCACATTTTCACGTATGTGCAATGGAATCCATACAAGTGTATCCTTATCAGCTGTTTTAAGTCACCAGGATCAATCTGAGCATATTAGGTATACTCAAAATAAAATCTAACAACAACAAAATGAAGGTTCTTGTCAAAATTCATCGATAATGTCATAAATAAATTCTTACCTAATACGTTTCAGGTTTAAATAATCATGATTTAGCAATTACATTCTCTTTCTAATGAACTTCCAAAATTTTAATTACCATGTGTCTGCGCAAATTTATGGACATTTGAAGTGGGGACATGTTTTTGAAACATATACAATCGACACCCTAGGATATATAGTGTTTGGTTTTATAATTACCGCCACATTCGTTTCAACATGAAATGAACTATATTTTTGAAATACTTAATATCCATTCTATATAATTCTATACATTCGTACGTGTATCTGTATCTGATATGTTCCTAAACTGTAGAACTGCATTGCTCGGAGGTTATAAAATTAGAAAAATAAATATGATTTTATAATCTGCGAGCAATGCAGTTCTACAGTTCATATCAGATACTTTGACATGCCCGTGTATTGTGAACACCATCTAACATACGTTTTATTCTTGGTTTTAGTACCGTACCGCCGGACACCTGCTAACATCCACATTCCTTTTATCTTTTAAATATCTTAACCGTAGACTATATAGTTGTCGTTATCTTGTGTCATCCTTACGTCATCCCCTTAACTTCACATGTTGTGGGAATGAAAATTCACAAAATATTTGTGAACATCTGTTTGCATTTCAATTATATCTGAATAGATTGGGGTTGTTAACCTGTTCTGTTCCTTGGACGGATGTCACTCTGATAGTATCATGTCCGACGGCCATAGGTATGTTTTAAGCGGAACTCATCCTGATAAAATCTGTTATTGTATTTTGATAATATCGCCATATGCAATGGCGAGAGAAACGCGAGAAAGTACGTGGACATGATTGTATCTGAACATACATATTCATCATAGGCAATCTCGCACCACTTTTTCAAAATCGCATTAATCTTATGGTCAAAATGCATTCGTCATTTTGCCATTTCCAATCATTCACCACACAAATCATAACAGAAGTAATGGCCGTCATCGGACTATTTCAACACGCCAATTTATCAGTTTCACGATTTAAATTCAAAATCGTGACCTTGACTTTAATATTTTAAAAACATAATTTTGTATATCTCGTAACAGGCGGCGAAAAGTATTTCGTACATTTCATACGTTGGAATACATATTATTTTGGCGCAAATTTATCATTTCAAACCAAACTTCTTTCTTTTTTATCCCCTCGCAAAGAACGTTTGGAGGGGATATAGGATTCGGTCCGTCCGTACGTATGTATGTTACACTTTCCTTTTCAGCGCTCTAACAACATATTTTCTCAACGAAACTTGATACAAATGCTTACTATGGTAATATCTCGGACTAGTGATCGCGTTTCGTAACCCGCGCTCCTTTATTTACAGAGTTATTGCTATTTGTTTATTTGATTGAAATATTATTGTTAGCGCTCTAAATTTTTTTCTCAACAGAATATTGATGCAAATCTTTACTATGGTAATATCTCGGACGAGTTCGCGTCTTGTAACCCACACTCCCTTATTTACAGAGTTATTACCATTTCTTCCTTTCTCTTATTTTTTTTTTCTGTTGGCGCTCTAGTGGCTTATTTCTCAACGGAATTTAATGAAACTAACAAAAAATTTTCAACGGCTTTTTTCAATTTTTCACATTTTTTCAAGATTTTTTTCTACGCCCTATTATGTTCAACAAAACTGGACACAAGTAGTTTGTATGTCAATATTTCGAACGGATGCTCGTTTATTTCGCTCAGATTTTTGACAGTCTGGCAACTTCAGTTTTTCCTGAAAATTGCAAGTTGCCCTTGACTTTTTCGTAAAAGTTGTTAGTTCTCCCAAATATAATTCCAGTTTACAGTTATTATACAATATATGTATTTCCATTGTGAGGGGATTGGTATCACTTGTGATATTCCGCTGTCTTCATATCCTTGTATTACAGGATGCAAATCGGATTTAACACGTAACGTTTCGATTTAAAAATAGTTACGGACATCATTAACGACCCATATATTATGTGATTTGTTCGTTTGTTTGATTATAATTCTCATATAGGAAACCTATGTCACACGGTGCTTTCTAGACTTATTTTGTCTATTTATATATTCGAGTCTAGATACCGAAAGCTAAAGATAATGTCTGACATACAAACTGATTGTACGACAAATGTATGACTTTAATTACCTATAATTGTCAACTTTACATGCTTACATGCCTTTCCTAATACAGAGTTTTATAAATAAATAAATTATATATATATATATATATATATATATATATATATATATATTATATATATATATATATATATATATATATATATATATATATATTGATACTAAATTGACCACCGACTCGGTCGGAAATTCAAATTTTTTTCAAATTTTTGGAACGACAGGTCCTTTTGTCAGGACAAAGTAAGAAACAAAGTAAAACAAAAACGAACACACACACACACACACGCAACACGAATATATATGTATATATGTGTGTGATGGTGTGTGTATGTGTGTATGTGTGTATGTGTGTGTGTGTGTGTGTGTAAACCAGCACGACTTTTGTGTTTCACTCACTTATTTGAACATCAACTCTGCGGTTGGAGAGATTAGGATGAGTTTTATCACACGTAAGGGAAATATTGATTTGTGTACATGTGTTCACTATTACCTCACTACGGTTACAATATAGTTACTTAACGTTTAATCGTATGTCAGAAAGTTGTTCCAGCGATGGGTTTAACTTCTTCACAAAACTGAGTTTATGATAATTACACTCAGATTTACAGCAAATAACATTGCTTGAATAAGATAACAAATTATATGTATAGATAGATAGGTTTACTTTCCTACTGATTACAACAATGTAAAAAGATAGCTATCTTCACAACTAACATTTTAGTACATTGTCATCTTAGAAATTCTAGAATTCCAATTTGAATTATTGAATATGTTTATAATAACTGTTGACCCTAAAGTCTAATACCAACAATACCCAAATGTCTTGTTTGTTGTTGTCGAAAATTAATTTACACGGAGATATCATAGATTAATTCGTGGATTTTGTGGGAATTGGTATAGTAAATACATTGTTTTATATCGATAAGGTCACACGTGCGGTTTCCCTTTTCCTAAGCATCAAGTATAAATTACTGATATATCACCGAACGCCGCCGTTTCTGATACGAGGGAAACAGATCTCCATAAAATGGTATCTTTATGACCGTTAGCAGTTTTGTCGTAAAACGTATTCTTATTATCTGTATTTTATGTTCCGTTTAAATTACTCTATCAATATTACCCATTGGATATATGTAACTATGTTATACAGTATAATGAAAAACACATTGTCCGAGAGAAATGGAATAATGCCGGATACAGCACTTTTGAAAGGATATATCGCTGTTTTCAGACACTTCATTAACACGTTCGGTTACAACACAACCTCCTTGTGATCGTTCCTACATAACAATATTATTAAGCGATCGGCAGAGATACATACTAAACACTCCATGTCTTCTCCGTACAGCTCAAATAAAAAGTGTTCTATCTGATACGTAGTCTCTCAAAAACATATGTTTTGCAAGTTTTTCATTCCATTCAACAACAGGAGTTTTACAAAAAACAATAGTAAAATGCGTACCAGACAATCCTTTATACTCGCCGACATTCCAGATGTGGGCGCTGTTTCACGTTTGGTATTTTTACTTTAGAACTGCTCTCTCTCTCTCTCTCTCTCTCTCTCTCTCTCTCTCTCTCTCTCTCTCTCTCTCTCTCTCTCTCTCTCTCTCTCTCTCTCTCTCTCTCTCTCTCTCTCTCTCTCTCTCTCTCTCTCTCTCTCTCTGTACTTTTTCCCTTTCGAGTTATCTTTCTTGATATCTTTAACCTTATCTCACTTTCTCATAAGCCCTCTTTTGATTTTTTTCTAGAAGAACTGATTATCATATTCACTGACAACGTCTTAATTTAAACTTAAACTTAATAAGTTATATTCCTTTTTCTCTTACCTATTACCAATGACGTTTTCATTTCCTAACTTATACGTTATGTCTGAGCATGCTCCTCTCATGAATGTATTATTCTGAGAGCGAAATAACTCGCCGATAAACTAACCACACAGGGATGCGTTTTTAAGCACCTGCAGTCATCACTGAAGAAGTTTTATCGTTTATATGGGTACATTGTTAATCAATAAGAATTATCATTCTCACTATAATGTTAGATGTTAGATAGTATTCCGGAGCACGACCATATACAATAACTTCCTTTCGCCAATTAAATCTGGAGCTGACTTTCCTTTTTACCGACATTGACCTTTTCACCGAACTTGACCTTTTCACAGAACTCAAGATGTTCCCATGGAACATTTGCGACGGATGTGGCGTGGTAACGCGGAACGCTGTCTTCTTCCGGACACCTCGTCCCATTCCGTTTGAGATTTGCAATAGTTCTACCTGTTGAGGCCGTTTAACAAATACTTCGTCGCATTCTAATGGATTTCGAGTTTCGAATATCCATTGGTATTTCTTTACCAGACTTCATAAGTGCTAATTTATATAACCAAAGTAACCAAACATTAATTACTTCAATAAATCCAGATTTTACGATGCCTACTGTTAGTTTACATTGGTTTATTGAAATATGGCTTTAATCATTCTTAATATCAATTGAACAGTATCAAATGCTATGGAAGCTATTTGTATAATTAATTAATTCAAGTGTTTGTGTGAAGTTACGCCACTAATATATTACACATACAATTTTCCATTTTTCTCCTAACATATTGGATACATGTTGTTACACTGCAACGTGACGCAAAGATGTGAGATCAAAATACTCAACATATATAGTTAAGGTTATAAATCTGTTTAAACGATAAATCAATGAAATAATTTAATAATGAAAGGAACGTCAAACTGAATCCTACATGAATGTAGAAAATTTTAATATCTCTCTCCTACTTTGACTTCAGATAACAATTGCAATTTTTAACAGTTGAAACTTCAGAATCACTTAAGACTTGATTCTCTATACCTTTCCATTTATCCATCCATCCATCCATACATACATACATACATACATACGTATGTACGTACGTATGTGTGTACGTGCGGGAGTGATTGGGTGTTTATCACATATTATTATAAATCAAACTGATAAATTATCAAAACATGACGGAAGTCCACACCAAACACTGAACCAATAACCACTTTTGTTTCCAAAACTTGATTTATTATGATGGGATAATTGAAAATACCATGCTGTTGTATCAGTGCAAGATAATATTTGACTTAAGTAAAGATTTATATCTAGTAGTGCCGAGACATCGACCATATTGAAATGAGACAGATTACATATATTGATATGGGACCCGAAGACTATTGCCCAATAAATGTTGCAATTGTCACTGGATATATGCAATTCAACTATTACATGTTACCATATTTAGACCAGCATTAGAGTGTTATGGGGCATTTTGTGTCATATTACGCGCGGTAGATAAAACCTTAGTCTCATTATGAAAACCTTCTCGTAACTTTGAATACCACAAATACAAAATAAGATGCAAGATAAATATTTAAATTGTTGTACCTCAAGATTTCTTTTACTCAAAATTGGTCATGGATGTAATATACTGTCTGTGTACATATTTTAGCAGTATTCTAATATTAGCATATTTCGCACTTAAGTCATAGCGCTAATTCAAGTGCAGCGCTAAAAATTCTACATCGATCATTCTGCATACACGACAAAATTAATGGTATTTATAGTATGGCAATCACTTGAATTCTACCTGTATTTCACATAATTGACCGTTTTACAATGGCCACTTTACCTGATTCAAAGACCGTAATCTTACAGATTCAGGATAATCTTACCTGTACATGAACGTTATTTAGTACAATTTGTATCAGGAAAGTATATTACCGCTCATTTAAAAATATTCTTGTCATAATTGCGCGAATTCAAGATGACACTAATTAGTCTACACCACGTCAGAGCGCTAAAATATTAGTGCGCTAATTTAAATACACATGCAGTATATATATATATATATATATATATATATATATATATATATATATATATATATATATATATATTTATATATATATATATATATATACTTATATATCATACCTGCCTATATAATATAGAATAGGACCATACAATACGCTTATGGATGATCTGTGTGTATTATATTTCACGTATGAATATTTATTTTTCTATGAATGAACCGTGTAAAGCTGACTAGTGCAAAAATAGTGGTTGCGAAGGCAGACCATATAGCTAGCCTGTTTTATGCTTCTTATAATTTGTGTAAAAATTAGGCCACGGCAACCAGCATCCTCCTGCATTGTTGAGTAATGACCCTAGACAATATGCATGTGGCTGTAGCTCCACTACTTTGCCAACAATGGACTGAAACGAAAGTTTAATGCAGGATTTTTCATATATATATATATATATCGTCCAGGCGTCCAGGAGAGCTAAACATTTGTGTTAAAATTAGGCCACTGTAACCGGTGTCCCCTGCATTCCTGAGTAATGACCCTAGACACTATGCATGTGAAGTTATATGACTGTAACTGCAGTACTTTGCCAACAATGGACTGAAACATAAAGCTTAATACAGAAAAAAAGGACGATGAGGACATCGAAGCAGGGACAGCAATAGCTCTTCTGTTCTTCGAACAGGCGAGCTAAATATTACACGGAGACAACAACATCCCTGATAATATAAAATGTAGTCTATTATCGGTCGTCAGATTTTGTCAATAATTACGTGTATCGCACACTGAAATATTTCAGTACAGAAATATAACGTCAGTCTAAACGCTAGTCTAATGCCTTTGATACTAACAGTATCCCACAACGCTTCAACTTCAAACCGGACCGTTATTTCACTTCATGAATATGCTTATGTGAATGATACAATGCTCCGAATATATCTAGCATTTATACATTTAATGTATATCTAATGACAGCATCTAAAAGTGTAATTTTTACTTTCATAAAGTGTAAAGTCTCCCTTGACTTTGTTATGACGCAGTATAATGCTGTCACCACAAATAACTGTAATACATTGGTATAATACAATGAGAGCATTTCAACTAAGCTCCTTTAACACGATCAAAGTTTTCTTGTACTAGTTTGTTGGTCAAAGTTTTGAAGCAAACTTTGATAATGAGAACGGTAAATTTTTTTATCAAAGTCCATCAAAGAACTTTGACGGATTTTGATGGAATATAAACTCATCCTATTTTTCTTCAAACGTTGTAGGACTTTGATGGAATTTAGCCAATCAAAGCAGATATTCGATATGACGTAATCAATGTTTACATGTTATAAGCTCATGGGTCCTGCATTTTCTTCTATAAGTAGTTAAAAAACTTTGATAGTGTGAACAGATTATTTTATTAAAGGTTTGACCAAGTTTTCTTTGATGGACTTTGAACGGGGCTTTAGATTGTTGTATAAACATGAGAATGATAGAGGAAACCCAATATAATTTGATAGACACTTAGCTATTGAATTTTTTGTGCGAATGATATATACTGTGCTCTTTTACAACCGATAAATAGACATGTCTGAAATTCAGGCATTAATTTGACAGTGTTTACTGTAAACATTGTCAAACTTTTACGATCTTTGGTAGGCAAATGCAGACAAATGTGTCATATGTCTAAAGCTAAAGTTATTATGTAAAGGATTTAAATGAGAAAACTGCACTGCAGTAAATTGAATCACACCAAGGTTTGATTATTTAATATTCAAAATTTTACAGCTCGCTGTTGCTGTATCACATTGAACAAAACATGAATATTTTTAAGTGCAGTAGTCTTCCTAACTTCATAATTACATATTTTCTTGCTAACTCTCTTCACTTGTTTGTGCGTAACTAGATATTCGAAGGTAACAGATCATGAAATCAATTTTATATTAAGGAAACCATGATAATGATAGCCTAATGATAGCCTCATGCCCTCTCTGACATAAACTATACCCACTTACTGAAAAGAGGTTACACAAATTAAGGATCTAGTAGTAGACAGTTCCACTTGCAAGCGGAGGGTGTCAAGATTTATTCTTGGGTGGTACCCAAGACTTTATAAAGGAATTAACAGTTCGAGCGCTCGATATAAGAAGTGATATTGAAGCGTCTTTCAAATGTGTCTTAAAACAGGGATCAGTGGTTATTACACGTTAATGAACCCTTACTCCAATGACAACAATCCAGGACACATATTCAAATATCTGACATTTCACCGACATGTGACTGGAACGCATAAGTGATATATCCTTTTGGTCTCCAGAGGTCCGTGTTTGTGCATTTTTGCCGGATTTGTATCTGTGTTCTCGACATCCTAGAGATTTATACTGTGGTATCTGAGATGTTTTATATTGTTAGACGTTACAGACAATTATTAAAGAAAATGTTGCTACAGATAGACAACGGATGTTGTTACAGAGAGACAACAGATGCTGTTACAGATATACAATGGATGTAGTTATATTCGTGTTTAAACTTCCCTATGTAACCTATAAGAAAAAATAATTAAAAGTCTTAAACATTGCCTACAAAAAAGTTTCTCCTGCCTGGTATTTTAATTTTTACTTTCGGCCCTCGCATGATTTCCAAGGTGGCATTTCGAATTTCATGCAATTTTGATTGGCTAATGTTTCAAGCGCCACAGCGAAGCTGAACGTATTTTTGAATACAGTCAGCTGAATCTGGTGTAAACAACTGATGCAACAAACCACTTCGCTAGTTCGGATGCAGACAAGCTGAAAAACATTCTAAACACCCGTGACAGTAAAAACACAGCAATTGTTATAAAGGTCACTGTGAAGTCCTTCGAATTTATTTAGCTTAATCAAAAAAGTAATTACGCTTTGCACCGGGCAAAAGTCAAGACCTCGGGTGCCAACAAAATTGCTGTTGCTTTCAGACCCAGTCAATAATTGTATAATGTTACAAATGATCGATGGATGATGTTACAAATAAACAATGGATGCTGTTACAGATAGACAACAGAAACTCTTACAGAAAGACAACGGTTGCTGTTACAGATAAACAACGGAAACTCTTACAGAAAGACAACAGATGCTGTTACAGAGAGACAACGGATGTTGTTACAGATAGACAACAGAAACTCTTACAGAAAGACAATGGATGCTGTTACCGATTGACAACAGAAACTCTTACAGAAAGACAACAGATGCTGTTACAGAGAAAGACAACGGATGCTGTTACAGAGAGACAACGGATGCTGTTACAGAGAGACAACAGATGATGTTACAGAGAGACAACGGATGATGTTACAGAGAGACAACGGCTGCTGTTACAGAGAGACAACGGATGATGTTACAGAGACACAACGGATGATGTTACAGAGAGACAACGGATGATGTTACAAATAAACAATGGATGTTGTTACAGATAGACAACGGAAACTTTTACAGAAAGACAACAGATGCTGTTACAGAGAGACAACGGATGCTGTTACAAAGAAAGACAACAGATGCTGTTACAGAGAGACAACGGATGCTGTTACAAATAAACACTGGATGCTGTTACAGATAGACAACGGAAACTCTTACAGAAAGACAACAGATGCTGTTACAGAGAGACAACGGATGCTGTTACAAATAAACAATGGATGTTGTTACAGATAGACAACGGAAACTCTTACAAAAAGACAACAGATGCTGTTACAGAGAGACATCGGATGCTGTTACAAATAAACAATGGATGCTGTTACAGATAGGCAACGGATGTTGTTACTGAAAGACAACAGATGTTCTTACAAATAAAACGGATGCTGTTACAGATAGATAACGTAGGGTTAATCAGCCAATCAGATTTCAGGATTAGCTGAAGTTGAATAAATTTTTTTGATTTAAGTAATTCTTAAGTTTTATGGTGCCAGTACCAGATATTGTTACAAATAGACAAAGGATGCTGTTTCAGATAGACAACGGATGCTCTTATAAAAAGACAACAGCTGGTCTTACAGATAGACAACGGCTGTTCTTACAGATAGACAACGGATGCTCTGTTATTTTATTCTGAAAGGAGGTGTTGCATATCGTACTGTTCTATCACTCTTTAGGTTTCTTTTCAGTGAACTTTTATGTTAATGAATTGTGACCCTAACACCTTAATGACAATCATCAGGATTTATTGTTATATCTATCCTAAAGAGCACTTAAACCGTCAAGAATCAGACTTTCTTTGTTTAACTTACTTACGATTCAAAATTAACATTTTTGACACTTTTATATATAAATTGAAAAGACAATCATTTGATGATATGAATTCAAATGATTTTCTACAAAAATAATGATAAATGTTTGACCGCATTTTATATCCAAACAATGTAATAAAGATATACATATTAGATTCAGTTTCATATTATTATGTTTTAAATGATTATTTAACGCTCTTCAAGGATATCAAAAGAATGGAAAATATATTCACCAAAATCACAAACTCTTAAACGCGAGAAATGAAACAAGCTTGAAAAAATGAAAATGTTTGAATTATGTTTGGTGAAACTTTTATTTGTTATCTTGTTTTTCGTTATAATCGTATTCAAAGCAGTCCGGACTGATTATTAGTAGCTAAGATTTTTAAGATCTTTAGAAACGCAAACCGGAAGTCCTCGTTCTAGTGCCTGTATTTGACCCACAAACAGAGGTCATTGAATTAGAACTGTATCCGACTTGGGGCAGCATGTTGAATTAATTGCATTTGGTGCTATTTCGGAATCTCCTCCTCATAAAAATGTCAGCGAAAAATATCTTACATCCAAATCTTCTAACTATGCAATGGGCACGTTAATATGCGGTCCCTTGACATAGGATTGCAAACAATGCAGATACCCTGAAAACGACGTCATGAAACAATTACAGTAAAACCTACTATAGCTGCCACCTCTATATAAGGATCACCTGTCTATAAAGGCCACTTTAGAAAAGTCCCTTGACTGCATACTTCAACTAAATTGAACCTGTGTATAAGGGTCACCTGCACATAAAGGTCAATATTCTCTGGTCCCTTGGGTGGCCGCTATATACAGGTTTTACTGTACTTATAGTTACGAAGTTACGTTTATGGTATATGTATCAAAGTTATTGTGGAAAGGTCTGTATGGAAAAAGTAAAACAAATGCATAGTAGATAATAAATAAATTATTAAGAGATCAACAATACTAAAATGTGAAAATATTTAAAAAGACAAATTCCCCAGAATATTCCACAGAAGTGTCTGCGTTTATGACATATTTCTGATAAGCTGTTGAGGACTCAAGTATCGGTAAAAAGATCTAAGCGATCATTAAAACACTTCAGAAAATTTTAATTTCACGACTATTTACATGTTTTCTTAATCAGTTTAGTATTACACAACTAGTATTACATTGGGATTTGATAAAATCCAGGTTTATTCAACTTCTTTCATAATTATTTCAAAACGTCTTGCAGTTCTATGAAATGAGAGGGTAATGTAGCGATCATTCATATGTAACATATATCGCTAACTTTCTCTTCCAGTCAAAAACACAGAGACGCGAAAGAATTTATGACAACCTGTCCAGTTTCGTATGTCGCTTTTGATACGAGCTTATCGGGGTAATTTATTTCAAAGGCTGTAATAAAAATTGTAATAATTATACCGTTTATCGCTTACTTCGGTCTTGCTCTAATTCTATCATCAAACCACCGGCTCGGATACATAATAACTTTCCTTTATATATATATATATATATGTATATATATATATATACATGTATATATTCCATCATGGCATTTTGGGGTTGAAGTCCAAACCACGTCGAAATTAATTTTTGGATAGGTAGTTATCAGAAGTAATCCAAATAATTCATCTGTGAATTATATTTTAGAAATTATTTTTCCTTACAATTTTAAAACTATTTTTGTTTGTCTTCTAGACTTCCTCGGTTAAACTCTTTCAGTTGGTATCTATTGTTTGTTTATTTTATACGCATATTATTCCATTTTACTTTTATACACCTTTAATAAGCTTCTATTACGAATTAGTAATGTGAATTGGGTTGATATCATAATATTGGCCAGAGTTATATATATATATATATATATATATATATATATATATATATATATATATATATATATATATATATATATATTATACGAGCATATGTTAGTGCTGACAAACCTCGCTTTACTAGATAACATTATAAACTTTTAATAAAAATTAATTTTGTATGATGAAGGAATGTATAATAAAAGACATAGCATAGAGTACTAATACTAAGTTGTAATACTCTATACAGCGTTTGGTTATAGTTCACCAATTTTCAAGAATAAAACATAAGTTGTCTAAGTTAAAGGCTTGCAATAAGGTGGGGAGGCTAAATGAATGATGAAGATGATCGTTCGTCAGTAGAAGACATTGGATTGACAAAATGAATTTAACAGGAAAACTGAAAACTGTTATTTTAAACATTCGGCCATATTTGGTTTCTAGTTATTTCATCGTGTGTGTCTTATAACATATAGTGGAACCTCAGTGGATGTGTGATTAGAACATCGCACTTTGAACCACGAAGTTTCTCACTTCCGGTCAGTGCAAGTTCTAGCTGCGCAGGGACCTAGTAAGCTAAGTTTTGTGAGAAAGTTTGCCAGTTAACTTGCGGAAGGTCGGTGGTCTCTCCCCTTTAACATGAACCTTGGTTTCATCTCCACCACTGAAAAACGGGTCGCCACCATATTACTGAAAATATGTTGATTGTTGCGCTATTCAAAATTCAAAAACATACGATAAACGTGAGATACACTATATAAACCAGTGAATTCGACTGTCTGTTTAATTGGAGGTCGCCACAAAGTCGAGGAAATAAAGAAATATGCAACCGATTCCATTCCTCCCTTTGTAATAGTAACATTTCAGTTAGAATACTTTCGTCAAGATTTTTCATTTTTTGTAAATTTTGTGATCTATTGCACATGTATATCAGTCGGGGATAAAAAGTAGAAATATCAGAAGCATACTTATTATAAGCAAAGTATATCTTATCACTCGGTGCTACATATAAATTTAAAAGGGGATTGATGTTAATCAAGAAACTGGTAATAAAATCAGTCATGACTGGCTTAGTAGTTCATGATATATTACTTCACTGCATGTAATGTTTAGTCGTAGTGGTGTCGTAGTTATCTAAATACAAATAAATCCATATGGATAAATTTAAAAGAAAAGAAAATGCACCAGATTTATTTCTGTAAAGTAGAAAAGAAACGTAATTGCAAGCAAATCTTTTAATCTTCTGTGTAATCCTTTCATTTCGATCAGATGCATTGGTTTTTATCAATTTTGCAATGGTAAGGGCAGCACGGGTTAAACGGAAGTAATAACCGGAAACAACCTTGGTGGCCTAATACTTCGTTTCCCAGCTGAATTCTATGCGTTCTTCTTTTCCCCTTTCTTTGTGAAACGACGTTTTCATTTTATCAAGAACCGATTACTACCACAAAATTGAGAAGAAATGCTATGATGTTAATTTTATACAATTTATTTGTTTTTATGTTCTTGTTTAGGTTACATCATGAATCATCAAGTATACTTTGGAGCAAGTGTATGTAGCACTGTGTTTCAAATGTTTTATAACAAGACTGCAGATAAACACCTCTCTCTCTCTCTCTCTCTCTCTCTCTCTCTCTCTCTCTCTCTCTCTCTCTCTCTCTCTCTCTCTCTCAGTATATATACACACAGGTTCAGTATTAAACTTTCTTTCTCTTTGTCGGTCTGTCTTTCTCTTCTTCTCTCTCTAGTAGTATATGCATTGTTAAACACAGATTCAGTATTGAAGTTTTTTTTCTCTTTGTCGGTCTGTCTTTCTCTTCCCCTCTCTCTAGAAGTATATGCAATGCAACACACATTCAGGATTGAACTTTCTATTTTATTTTATCTGTCTGTCTTTCTCTCCTTCTCTAGTAGCATATACAATGATACACAGATTCAGAATTAAAATCTATCTCTTTTTATGTCTCTCTCTACCTCTCCGCTTCTCTCACCAATCTATCTGTCTGTTTTTCACCTTCCTTACAGTCCATCTAAATATTCAGCAGACTAATTTCTGATAATAATAATAAAAATAATAATAATAATAATAATAATAATAATAATAATAATAATAATTATAATAATAATAATAATAATAAAACAAAATACATCTTAGTTTTTTCACGATACAAAAAATATGTTTTGTTTGCTCTTTACCATTTGACTTTACAAATAATTTAAGTTTATGTACATGAACATGAAAGTGATGTATAAAAGATGGTAAATCGACGAGTAATGAATGACTTTTTCACAAGATTACTGTAGAAATTAATTGCCATTAGGACCTATGTGCCACTCTCGTATCTGAGCTGACAGCATTAAACATAACAAATAGCCATGCTTATCTATGTCTAATTGGATTTTGATGTGGCGAGCGCGATGTTGTATGTTTATGTTTTTTTCTTTCTCCATGTCTATTAATTAAGTTATAAAAACGGTCTGTAAGTATATGCACCATGTTGGCTTATTAATGAGCGATAGGATGGCTGGGTCAAGCATGGCACATTTACAACGCCAAGTTTTCCCGTAACTGCTGATTAAGGGAAGCTCGAACGTTTGACGTTTCACTGCTTGCTGCTTGACAATAAAGATAAAAGTCACGAATTCGCTGTTGTAATTAACACTTAACATAGTTTACAATGTCCAGGACCAAACATGCACTAAACTAATTTTACAGTGGACCAATAGGAAACGTATTTTACAAAAAGTCTAACACAGAAGTTACATTTATAGAATATATCCCACGTGTTGACGTTAACGTCAATAACGTCCATTACACAACGCAAAAAAAAAATTAACATTGAATATTGTAAAGACCCGGAACTCTAAAATAATATATGATTATGCCATTATTTATATACGGAAAGGTCAACTGTTGAAGGAGGACACGAGTGACGGTATACATATAAAAAAAATCAGTATTGAAAACAGATTTGATCGGATATAGGCTACTTCCGGTACTTTTTTCATACATAGTTTTCAGTAAAATATTTAAAGGGCGTAGTGCATGTGGCTCATTTCCTGTAACACACCATAGGGAAATGTATCCGACATTAATATAACGAGCAATGACAATGACAGTATTACTTTGTTACTTTTGTATTACTGTTAACACTATTTAAATTCGAAAATTGTCTAAAGCTAAGATAGTCATTACTTTTTTACAGTGGTTACTCTAAGACGGATTTTGGCTATACTTTTAGAGATATTATTTGGCCTTGTATGATACCACTTTATCTTTAGAAAATACACATACTTTTCAAATTGGAGCTCAACTGATGAAGTCTAATTGACAGAAACGATATCGTCTTGAGCATTATAACTTTGGTATTATGTTTATAATATTTGTTTAAATTCAAATTCAATATTAAAGAACTGGTGCGCGCGCGGGCGTGTGTGTATGTGTGTTTGTGTGTGTGTGTGTGTGTGTGTGTGTGTGTGTGTGTGTGTTTGTGTGTGTGTGTTAGAAATCAACTAGCTATTAATACATAACGGGATAGGACACCTGGTCCTATCCCGTTGAGATTTGAGACCATTTGCACATCTAATTCGTCGTGTTCTAATGTTGGTACTTTTGGTCATTTTTTTCTTAGTATACACGTCGTGTAATTCATTTTTTGTGTTTTATAATACATTATTAGATTTTGAGACAGAATAGAAATAATTCTTAAAATAGAAATAGGTCTAAATTTATGATTTTTATATCAAGCAACTGTATTGTGATATTTAAATCACAGGTACATCTGATGCATTTAATTTAAATACAAGTGACATTTTCATTCGGACGAGTCATTTTCAAGATTACTCTCAATGGAGGACAAACGAAAAATTGCATTACTAGAGTATTGTTAACTAGACGAAAGGTAGATGACGTTACAGCTAATGTAACTTACGTGTTCATTGTCCAGTAAATCAAAGGCACAATAAAATGATTATGATTGGGGAAGATAAAACTATTATCATTATTATTATTATTATTATTATTATTATTAGTAGTAGTAGTAGTAGTAGTAGTAGTAGTAGTAGTAGTAGTAGTAGTAGTAGTAGTAGTAGTTGTTGTAGTAGTAGTAGTAGTAGTAGTAGTAGTAGTAGTAGTAGTAGTAGTAGTAGTAGTAGTAGTAGTAGCAGCAGCAGCAGCAGCAGCAGCAGCAGTGTCATAATTAATCAAATGAAAATCCACTGGTAGCATTTAATAGGAAAACTAAGCACTTTGGGAAACTCAGCAACAATATCATAAGCGAATATTTGACAATAAAAAATATTTCATAATTAAACATATGTCCTTTTCTGTCGTTTCAATGTTATGTTTATTCACGAAATAATTTCTTGATCATGATATTTTGAAAAGCATCTTAATACGAAAGTGTTTGCAAATCTTATCTGTTTATATTAACTATATAGATAAAAAATAAACCATTCCAAAGTAAAAAGAAACTAAAATAAACTATATGAAAAGACAAACAATATAAATAAAAGAATAAGGCATTCACAAGTAAAATGCCTGCAAATTAATTTTTTGGAAAATATCATATATTAGAATTTTGTTCTTTTGTTGAATTACGTTCGACCAATTATTTTCACTTAAAACGTCCTCCTCAGCTTATAGCTGATATACCACAAATTTTGACCTGTGTCATTGACTGATGTCGATGTAAATAGGTGTTTTACACTTATAGAAACACGAAAACTCGATTTGAAGTTTTCTTAATATGCCGTAATAAATGGGAAGCACCTGAGTATACTGGCAATGCAGTTAATCCGATCGTATGTCCATATGTAGTAACAAGGATAGGAAATTTATCGCTGTTAAATATATAAAATTTCAATATCATATTTCACCACATAAAATAAAATTTTAATGTAATTCATTTTAAAGGGATACCATGATTGATTAAGATTGTTGAACCGCCTTTTAAAAACAAAATAGAGGAAGTAAATAGAAATGGAGGGGATACACGTGCATAACTTCTGGAATAACAAAAAGATTATTCGACTATATATATAATAATACATCTTTTTTTTTCTATGTCTTTATCTGTCTATCCTATTGTGTTTGTCCATATTTCTCCGCTCCCCCCTTTTTTGGTGTGTATAGTATAGTAAGACAGAAATTCGTGTTTGATTGAATCAGGTTGTGAAGAATGATATTTCAAGATGCTGATAAGCAATGCAATAATTAACAAAATCTATATTTATCTGTGCCTGTATCAAATCTAGCTTTGGGAAAAAAATCTAATTAAATTTAACCCTGTTGAAAAATACCAAATGTTTGTTTCCATTGTGCAGAATGAATGCGATCGCTTGCAGCTGTTGTGGAGAGTTAATTTCTTCTCTTTAATGACACTTTTTTCGTCTTAAAAGAACATTGAAATTGTATAGCGAACAGTGTATTTTTACTTATGAAAAAGAATCTGTTCATACAATCTGCTGCACGTGCTCGGAGGTCTTAACGTATTTTGATAAAAAGGACAAAAAAGGGTATGCAGTCCACAGCAAACTCGGTAAATAACAAATTTATGAATCACAAGATGGAGAAAAATGCATCGATGGGCTAAATATATATTACTGCAGTCGTTCATGGGTAACAAATGAAAATCAAATGACCATGGCTTCTTGAGAAGCACTGATGTTTTAAATTCAATTATAATTTCAGTTGTTTTTCTGAATCAAGATACGTGAATGAATTTACACTTTGTAACAAAATATGTTTTATTTTTACAGTTAACTGTTGCAGACATTTTTATCGTTATTTTAATCTTCTAAATCAACAGGACTTGAATATTTCAACAGCTATTGATCTGATAAAGAGCAGATTTCTTAAAAATTCAAATCATCTGCATGTTACCAAACACCTCTCTATAGGAGATTTCGTGCCCATTTTCACACCTCTTTCAATGTCTACTTGCTCCCACATTTCTAAAATTCAAGATAACTTCTTATCACAATTGTTGACGCAGACTATTTTATGGTCTAATTAGCCATAATCAAGAACTTGAACTACTCAAACACATACAAATGTAATTTGTATGAGAATTTCGCTTTTAACATCATCATCCTGGATTATATTCAGACTTTGAGTATGTATTTACTTTTTCCTTTATTCATGTAAAAATTATTCCCACCGAAACGTGTATAATCACATGCGATTTAAACTCTACAGTAATTTAAGAATGCCTACTGTTTCAACTAATTATCTTACATTTTACGATTGATGTATATATATATATATATATATATATATATATATATATATATATATATATATATATATATATATATTGTATACTTGAAATTTTCTCCTTTTACAACAGAAATCATATTCGCGTCGTCTTACATTCGTTCTTTATCATCAGCGTCGTCTTACACACACACACACACACACACACACACACACACACACACACACACACACACATATATATATATATATATATATATATATATATATATATATATATTGTATACTTGAAATTTTCTCCTTTTACGACAGAAATCATATTCGCGTCGTCTTATGTTCGTTCTTTATCATCATAGTCTCAGTGATGAAAAGGATTTACGTGCCTCAGTTATTCAAATTTAAAATTTCGCTTCCATGTTAAATTCAACATGCTCATCTAAGGACGAAAGTGGCGAAAATTAAACGGGAACGATGTATAAAACATACATGTCACTGAAATGTATCTACTTTAAACACAGTGGAAGTGCATAGCTTTAAAATATACCCATTTTTTACGTCAAAGTAATATTTCTTAATTTACACTCGGTTCATATTATACAATGCGATATTGAATTACATCTATTACAGATATCAAGTACACACATTTACTCTATGATTCATCATGTAACATGTAGATTTTTACATTACATTGACTTGAGATATTATCACAGACTACAAAGTGCTATATATATAACATATATGATCAGTATAACACTGATCATCTAAGTTTATATATAGCGGTTTGTTTTCTTATTTACATCTGGTCTCACTTTTTTGGGATTCGCGATTGTTCCTCACGTTGAGACCGTTATCATATCCGGTTAATACATTGGTACCTCTTAAGTTTTACTTTTATCGTGCATAAACGGTCTATATTTTAGTTAAAAGGAAAACATAAAATTCCCTGATACACTTTCCGAGGAGAAAGATCGTTTGACTTTTACAAGTAAACTATCAGTTTAGGCTCCGATGGACCTCGAATCAGCGCTGTCTAGAGGTTATATGTTTCATGTATATATATTAGTAATATAATTACTCATATAGGAACTCTAACATCTATTTTGAATTTTTCAATTCTAAATTGATGAAGTCTTATCGACTAAAACGATTACCTTGAACATTTGTTTTGACATTTTTTGCAAGACTATACCTTTTGTATTATGATTATGATATAAATCTTAAAGCACTTTACAGCTAAAGACAAAACTAGAAGATTCTAAAAAAATTATAAATAAACCATTATGCAGAATAAATTATGCTCTCTCCATTAGAGTAAGTTTCGTCTATGACTATCATTTTTATGATCAAATCACATATATTGTAATATTAAAAGTATTTACACAAATAAACAGTTGTTCCCTAAACAGAGTTATAAATATTGGAAACCAGTCGACTTTGCTACTTTTGTTTTGACTTATCTATTTTGCAAATTAAATAAGGTTAAGATAATTCCTATCATACGCCATTAGTTAGCTTTCATTTCGATCAAGTTTTGTTTTTTATAAAATGGAAATGGATGGAAATGAGGTTTTTTTCTGTCATATTTGCTATTATCTTAACTTTTCATTTTAAATCCAGCGTGAAGTGGCAATTTTCTCATGCTAACTTTCTTTTATCTTACAACTATAGTTACAGAAATCATCTTATTCTTTAAAATAAAAAGACTTCTTATCAATAAAATTACAAACAAATATCAGCGCTTCCTGCAATTTCTGACCTATTTCAAGATAGATATATTACTTGTACTCTTTAAAAACAAGTTGTTTTTACATTTATATCTGTGTAACTAATACAACAAGAAATGATTTCGACCTTAAATGCAGAAGGGAAATATAACTTTGAAAGCAAATTATTCCTCAAAAGAAAACGAGTGTCATGTTTAGTACCTGTTGTTTTGTATACAGTCTTATTTCTACAGAGACAATTAGACAAAATGAATAATTGCTATATTATATACATTTTACACAATGTATTTATATTATCTGAATGATCTGCAAACAAAATATGCTGAATATATTGAAGTAAATACACTTGAATCATTACTGAAATAGGAATATGGCAATGACACAGTACCGCTCGAGCTGTATCATGCGGTAATAAAAAGATGACAAATAAACGGGTTTTGTAATTATACAAACATAATTAACAATCTATATACGCTGATCTTTTTATATATATATACACCAGTCGTGTGGTAAATCAGCGTGGTAATTTTTATTTATTCAAATACTTGTGTGTATCATGAGAGAGAGAGAAGAGAGAGAGAGAGAGAGAGAGAGAGAGAGAGAGAGAGAGAGAGAGAGAGAGAGAGAGAGAGAGAGAGAGAGAGAGAGAGAGAGAGAGAGAGAGAGAGAGAGAGAGAGAGAGAGAGACAGAGACAGAGAGATCATGTGTCACTAAGCAGGTCTGGCTTTGGAATAAGTATTTTGTGTTTTGAATTGTGATTATTTCTAATGACTTCTTTAGAACAATAGTTTTTAGTAAAAGGCGTACCATCACAACCATGACGAACTTATAATGCATTAAACTGATAAAATGATTCTGTAAGTTACTGTGTTGTATAGTCATAGACTTCCTACAGTTAAGACTTAGCTGTCGATCTTTTTCGTATGTAATAGTCCTTCATCAAAATAAATGTAATCAATGAGTTCAAAGCATATCTTATTAGTTTCATGTTTCTTTGACACCAGAATGAATAAATAATTAATTTAACAAGATGTTTTATAATTACTCTGTGCACTAGACTGAACTTTCAAATATGGTGAAAAGTTTATACAACCACTTCAAAGATCCATTTTCTGATTTTTGCATAACTTGTTGTCACGGAAAATGGTTAACAATGGTCTAAATTGTTATCACATGATTTGGTCTCTGGTTATTACATACGAAATGAGATCTATTTCTGATATAGATCCAGGCCTCATGTGAAACTGATCACGCGTTGTGTTAAACTGATCAAGTTTTCATTTGCAAAATCACTTATCCGTCAATAATATCTTTCAGCTTCTACAATTTAAAGAAATTCAGAATCACATTTATTTTGCGCATTTTCTCACAGGTTTCACTCATTTATCACGATATTAAATACCGTGAACTTCGTACTAAAATCTTAAAATTCTATTAATAAATGTGGTTCAGTGAAGTCTCCCGTTAACTTAGCAACACGTGAAAAGAACAACTTGAAGTAACAATATCTATCGACGATTTGATATTTGATAAAATTTAGAATTAATGACTATGAAACTTCTGAAGTCCAGAATTTAATGCAATTGCTTTGCATTTTAGCTCTTACTGACTGAATATCTAAATTATTCTTTTAAACTGTACAATTGCATTTTCTTGGTAAATTGTGCATTTAACATCTGCATACAACATTCTTGAAATGCATTTGCATTGTGTACGCAATAAGACTAATTCTCACTTTGCTAACTTCGTTTAGTTCTGCTGTGATATGTACATATAAAAGTTTTACAGTTCATGTCTATAAAATTATGAGGAATTTTAAAAGACATTGTAACAGACATTTTACATTAGTATGAGATTTGTACTTCAAATTATTACATTAAATACAAATTTTTTCCCGAATAAATAATTCCTTAATTTGTTACCCAGTCATAAAAATTTTATATAAAGATGTAGCATTTATGTTACTGGTCCTTGTGTCATATCGTGGTTACATCATCGTCATCATCATCATCATCATCATCATCATCATCATCATCGTTTCTTTTTTAAAACAACACAACATTTGCATTTTCCATACTATTTATATAAAGTAAATATTCGAGTTATTGTACTAATTACACTGTCTGCCCAAATATCTACATATATCATATATATATATATATATATATATATATATATATATATATATATATATATATATATATATATATATATATATATATATATATATATATATATATAAAATGATATATATGTTTCTCTCCTGCTAATGTGATGTATCAGTGTACTTTCAGCTACATAAGCATTGTGTTCAATTCTCAAATTAACTTTTGTTAAACTGTAGGAAATATGGCATGAGGATATAGTGACCCAAAGAATTTCTGTTTAGTAATTTATATGTATAAATATGTCAGCTAACAAACGAAGTGTATAGCAGTACTACACTGAATGTCATCAAACTGTCACTTAATTAGTAACATTGTTTCTCTCTTTCTCTCTCTCTCTCTCCCTCTCTCTCTCTCTCTTCATGTATAATGAAATATATTTCAAATAAAAATAGCTTTAATAAAATTAAATATAATTAAACAGTAGCACCATGGTATATAAAAATCAAGCATAAAATATATAAAAATGGAATAGAAAGACAATTTTTTCTGCCAAGTGAAATTCCCGAATTTAAATGATCCAAGTGTCGCTTGCTGCAGTGCCAGGGCTCGAATTCTAAAATGTTATCTAGTTTCGTTGGGTCTTGCATCCAGGCAAGTAACTGTTGGTAAGTGATAAAATAAACATCGGAATAGTAGTGCAATATTGTCAACATGAAGTAATTCAATGCTTTGAAGTTGTGTTCTTGTTTCAGCCACGAGGCATGCATAGTATAAAATAAAGGTGATCTTGAACCCATATAATGCTTGTGAAAATTAACCCAGAAAAGTTGAAACGATTCCTCCATAGTTTCTGGACGACATGAATCTGCATAAAGGCACCCGTTACCGGAATGTGGAACTTCTAACATTTGTACTGGAATTTCCCACAGTCCGGAATACCTTCCATATGGACATGGTTTAACATTGCATTCTAATTGCCAACCGAAGTCCAGCGTGTTTGGCCACAGTTTTGCACTAAATCCATTCTCCGTAGCCACCGTAAGTGTCGAATCGTACTGGAAATGATGTTCCTTTAATAACGTAAACTGACGCTCACCCGAAGGCTGTAGGAACGGACTTCTCCACCCGGTTATGTTTTTTAATGGTATCCCTGTATTTTCCGATATTATCTTTCTTTGTTCAACAATTTCAAATCGGATTTGATCCCATGTGGCCTCTTTCCAAAATGTTGTTGGTGTTCTGTGTGTAACACTATGAACGGCGATCTCGTGTCCATTTTGGTATAAGTCCCGCACTAGAGAATAATCCGTAGAGTTATGTGATACGAACAATGTCTTGGCAATTGGACATCCATTTGGATTGAGTCTGCCAGTTGAAAATAACTTTTGGTATATACTATTCAATTCGTCAGTCACAGCATCGTCAAATGAAAATAAAATCATTTGCGGAATTTCTGCAGAACGCATATTTCCCGGTGCACTTTTGCCTCCACAAAAACAACTTGGAAGACGACAATTTCCCTCTGGGTAACATGTTCCTAGACTGACCGTCAGGACATAGGACAGTAAATTAGATAGGAATATTACTACACATGCAATCATTCTATATTACCTCAAATGCAACCTCCTGTGTACCTTTGGTTTCAGTAAAAGTGTAATATTAAAATTCCAAAGTCCAAAGTCGAAAATTGAAAATATATTTTTAAAATTGTTGCTTGTTTTCAACACATTTATTATCTATTTTACACAGATATATAGATAATATGCAAAATATTTGTGTCCATCGTGTCCATGTTGTAATTTGACTGTCACATTGTACTTATCTTGAGTATGAACACTTTAAAATTCCAAGGTGTGAATTAAAACAACTATTATTCACGTATGATAAAGTATAAGGTTCCCTGAAAGACGTCTGTATCCCATAAATTGTAAACTATCCTAAGTGTCTCTGACAATATGTAAACAACACGTATAATATCACATTATCACTCCTTCGATGTTTTTGAGCTAATTGATACAAATGCGATCGCTTTCCTTTATATGCCGGTGAGCATACGTTTGTGTTATGATTTTCCCTTTTAACTCGTTCGACCCACGCGAGTTGTAAATTTCGTTGTCAATCATTAGCCTGTGCGATACAGGTGTCTGCAGAATTTCAACTAGCCCGCTTAATATAACGAAACGATAGGCGCCGCTGAGAAAACTAACAAACAGTACATAGAAAATAGCCGAGGGGATTCGCGAGTGACTGAATTTGACTGAAACAAACAGAAAAAACAAAACAGACACAAATTCCTACGGATTGCTATCGCAGGTCAGAAAACACAGATGGACATTATTTGTACTATAATTATCCAAACCAATTATGTATTTTAAAAGAGTAGTGGACTTCAGTTGGACAGTTATGACCACTGTATAGGCGTTAATTACTGGTTCTGTCCAATGGTCACACGACTATGTTAAACACGAGCGATTTTAGTATATCAGTGCATTGTTATGGAAATACACCTGATAATATTTATCTTGTAAACAATAAGAGTAAACACCTTCATAAAACTTTGCCACTTTTGTCGACGCTAATCCACAGGATAGATGATATACGCACGGATCTTGATAAAGAAAAGAGTGTTCAATTGTCTAAATTATTTGAAATTGACAACTTCATAGTACACGTGACACTTTGTGTATACAACATTGATGAACGACTTCTTAAGTTTATCTGTATATATTGATATGAACTTTTATATAACCTCTTCACAGGTTCTCCGTTTCTTCAAGTGAACTTTTTGAAACACATTTCAAAGCGAAGTTTAACTTTTGTAAGTCACTCTTCAGAGGTCAAGAGAAATCTAACACCTATTTGAGAATCGAATCTTGGGTCGAATACAAGGAATGTATAAAAAGATGAACGATTATTAGCCAAGGTCCATTAAAATCTATTTTGAAGTCAGCTCCTTGATATCCTTGAGTTCCAAATTAAAAGTAATTGCACAAAGTCTGATATTCCATACAAAGTTAGCTTTTCTCTTACAATAACAGTTATTAAGAACGAAATTGCAGTATCAATAATTTAACAATTAATGAATAAAATCCATGAAGGAAAAAAGAAAAGGTATTTTCATTTCTTGTCATCGAAATTTAGCCCTACATTCCGTTGATCATGTTTTGTGGCGCGCCAACATGATCATATATACAGTATAGTGTATATAAATGATGTACAAGTACACGTATCAGATACAACATAACGCCTAAAAATTTGCGTACATATTTGAAGCGTAAAAACAAAATTGACATGACGTCGCATAAAATCTCTGTGCTGGCAATTAGGAACACAAAAAAGAAATTAAATCTAAGCTCGCGATCGCCTTATGACAGTTGTTTTATCAATGGAAGTTTTCTTACGAAATGTAAACATACATTAATAGCCTCTTGAAAGCGGAATATATCCTACATGTCCTGTTTTCAGTTTTGATAAAATCAGGATGCCGATAGCGGGATTGAAGGTATCACTTGGTTATTTCAGAAGTGGTATTTTTCTCGAAATTTTCCAATGAAACTACATGTTTTCGTAACATTATACTGTTCCAAGAGTTTATTTTATTGTGTACGTCCCCTGGTATTTCAAGATTGCTGCCAATTGAAACCATAAAATGTTGCAATAAGTCTACGTTTGTTTTCATTGTTTTATACCTACATAATCGTATAGTTAACAAATTGTAAGGCATATGATAACCTACATTAAAGGTGACATAGATCACTTACACATAAAATTTTTAATTTTGGTCCAGATTACTGGGGTAAAATTAAACTCAAACTTTTTAAATGTCAGAGAGAGAGAGAGAGAGAGAGAGAGAGAGAGAGAGAGAGAGAGAGAGAGAGAGAGAGAGAGAGAGAGAGAGAGAGAGAGAGAGAGAGAGATTACAAATGATCAGAAGATTTGCGTACATGGTATTGATTATACAAAATCAGGAGAGTCATCAACAAAACGCGTTGTTTTTTATTCCAACGTTAAACTATAAATGCAAAATCAGAGAACTTTTTGTGTCAACTAATCTTCTAAATACATATGCACACTTTGAAGTACTGGGTCGTGGTGGCCCCATTCTAATCAATTAAACTTAACATCAATACATAATATAAATATAAACATATTCTGGCGCGAGAATAAAATAAGATAAATAAATAGTTGGCACAAGTATAAAGGGAAAGAAGTTGGTTTTGATTTCGTTCTTCAAATTCTGTGTAAATATGCAAGATATATTTCGCTGATATCTAGAAACTTAACGAAAAAACATTGTCAAATGTTTGCAACATCATCAAAACATCTACAGCTGTCAGATTGCATTGTAACACACATTAGTCATTTTCGCTTCACTGGTATTCTGTAACATGTTGAACGCATGATTAATTACTCATCTTTGGGATAATTATATTCACCAGGTTTTAAACAGAGATAATGAAGGCTTCGGTGGCTGAGGTATTTTTCAGTGTAAGCGAACTCTTTAATATTGACAAGACCCACGTCACAAAAGCATTGTAAATTGCATAAACAAAGACGATAACTATGTGTCACAAGGGACTGCCATAGAATTATATTATGTATTTGACAGCGGAAATATTCGATACATTTCTTTTTGTTATGCAATTTAGCATTTTTTACTTTTTAGGTTCGTAAAAAGGTTTTTTCATGTTATTAATTTACACCACCTCTATGCATGTCTGTAGAGGTCAATGTTTATATAATATTCACTAGATTTGTAGATTGTATCCTGTGGCCCGTTTTACAAAAGGTCATAAGTCCCAAATTCTAACTTTTAGTCCTAACTGCCATGACAACCAATCGCTAATTGGTCAGTCCCATGACAATTATTACTAAAACTTAGGATTTAGGACTTAGGATATTTCGTGAAACGGGCCCCTGGACATTCGGAAGATTAACATTTTGATATTTAAGATGTTTACGTTGGTATCGCAAACCTTAATACATTGTACTTAATACAAGTATAAAACACACACAAATGATACACGTTATGTACTATAATTATATACAATATATTTATAACATATTTCGGTAATATTTAGTAGTGATTGTACCATTGTAATTCTAAATCCTTCAAAAGTTAAGATAGTTATCATTTTACAATGGTTACTCTGGGATGTTTTTGACTCTACATATAGATTTGTTATGTGGCCTTGCATGATACTACTTTCTCGTTTAGAAAATATACACCTATTTTACATTGGGGTCAACTGATGAAATCTAATGGACAGATCGATAGTTTTGAGCATTCGTTTTGGCTTTTTTTACATCTATAACGTTAGTATTAAGTTTATAATATTTTGGACACATTTTCCTGAAAAGAGAAGTACTTGATAAATATAATTGTACTGTTAAGTAAAATTTCTGACACTTCATCTCGTGCGTATGCCATTACCTTAAAAGTAAGCAAGTTCGCGCAATAGATATCTCAAAGGAGTAACATTTTATATCAGGCGACACACGATAGGTAAAGCAAAGGAATATACAACGCATATGCTAGGATAAGACAAAATAAATGTGAAACAAAAGGTCACTTGACAAGGTTGGTGATAACAGTTAGTGTAACTGTGTTTTATAGCCTTCACTTTATATCTACAGTGGTTACATCTTACAACAGTATTACACTTTACGACGTGACATCTATCCTGAGAACTCTGTCATACCATACACTTGCTACTCCCTTGTACCGCAAGTACCATGTTCTTCAGCAAAATGCGTTTCAACGGATATTCAACTATAATCCAAATTAAACTATGTGGAGATATCCAGGCTCCAGCATCAGATTTGAATCAAATTTGAAAATTTGTGTTCAACTGAAAATGGATTGACTAGACATTCCCAGTTAGAAATATCAATTTAATTTTCATAATGTACATTCCCTTCTACAAATGACAAAATATATATTATCATGAAACCTGGGATATCAAACAGTGAAAAGATATTACTCAAAGTACCCACACAAGTTACAGATGAATCCCTAGGTTCACGATACCTTACATTCAGGACAAGTTGCTTCGGTAACAGTATAAAAATCTCAGATACCGAAGTATAAATTTTCGGGATGTCCAGGGCCCGAAGTCACCAAATTTACTCAATACTCGAGCTCAACTTTTATTTCATTATTATGACTAAAAAATCTTTTGTACGTCTTTTGAGTTATTATTTTTAATCAATCCCATATAAATATTTGCGTCATAAATACGTTGAGTACGGTACTCAAACTTTGAGTACTTTCTCAAACAATATTTTAATATTTCTGATGTTTTCTTTAAATGAGCATTCATTTTGATCACTCTTTATGTATATATGGATAAATAAATTTTGTGTGTTTTACCTGAAAATGATGAACGGTAGTTGAGCTTGAGTACTCAGTAAATTTGGTGACTTAGTACACAGGATACATATACAAATCTGGTAAACATTGGACAAACTAAGCTGATTATCCCATACAAAGTAACACTTCCAATGGATAGAACCGTTAAAGTACCAAAAGCTTAGATAGTCATCTTTTTACTATGGTTATCCTCAGACGGATTCAGGAATACTTTCAGATTATCTTTAACCTTGTATGATACCAGTTTTGGGACATTTACATTAATTTTAAATTAAATCTCAACTGGTGAATTTTTATTGCCTTTTCCAAATTCTAATTTTTATTTGGATTTATTATTTTGATTATCTACAATTATCAAAGGTGCTCAATCACAGATAATTCTGTTTCCAACGCAAATCTAAGCGGGAATGTCACATCAAAGAAGAATTAGACTGGTGGAATTGTGTTAAGTTCGCTTTCTTCGTTAACTGATATCATAACATCGGGCGAAAATATCGGGCAATAGTATTGAAATAGAACATTAATAGAATGATCATGCATTATTCTGTATATAATATTGTATGTTATAAATGTATGTAATACAATATAAAAGACAAATGTACCAAAGTAATAATCTTTCAGAATACAATATACAAATCTGGTGGATATTGAACATACAGGGACCTATGGAAATCCAGAAATGAGATCTGGTGCCATGGAAGAGTAAGCACACCCTGCATATCCACCGCGAGTCCAGAGTCAAATTCAAATGAAATAAGTGAGGAATAAATCCTCGTCACAATTGGTATAGACGACTCAACAACCGATATCTAACAGGTAACTCAACATTTCATTTAGTGAAACAGAGTAATTGCAAACGAGGTCATTATTTAGTTTTGCATTTTCACTGTATATTTGTACTTAATTACGGTTCATCTTTTGCACCTTATACACCTGAATCATAAATCTTGAATCCTATAGAGCGCTTTCAAAAGTGGGAATTTACAAGATTTAACGTCTGTTTACACTACAAAGTCATAATACTTTTAACCTATTTCACATTGAAATGTAACGCGATTAACACAAGAAATTGAGCAGATACAGTGTTTTGTTTTATGCAATTTGTTTTATATTTATATTACTATGCTGCAATAAAATTTCCTAATTCTTTAAACCTTAGCTCGTTATTGCGTAGCGAGAACATAAAATGGAAATGAATGCCGCGGTGTTTGGTTTTAGCATACGCGATGTATATCTCTGATTAAGAAATTTGTAAGTAATTTAAGCAAACTCTAATTTCTTTTTTAGCTTTCATTTTGCTGTGTTCACACATGTATTAGTGAGAGAGGTATATAACACATATCAGAAATAATGCTATCTTATCACCCGATCGCCTTTATCGACCACACACATGAGATATTTGATATTTTAAGAAAATCATCTCACTGATTAATGAATGTTCTAGCCCGTCTGAATATAAGCGTGCTTTCTACGTGAACTTAATAGCAGTATTTAACCAAATTACGAATTATGTACTGAGAGAAGTGCGCGTGAAGTCCACGCGCGAGTCTGCTTCGTGTCTTTATGTTATGTTTCTTTGTTGCAGACTTTGAAAATAAACTGTTGGCATTGATCACCAGTTTTACTTATGTGCCTTGTTAATTACAACTTGATACGTCTTGTATTTCTACTACAAAAACTAACAAATTTGAGCTATTAGCTATAACCGAGTATTTCATTCGTTAATTGCACGATTCCGTGCACTGCAGTTTGCTTTCTGTTCTATAAACTACGCGAAAGTTTTTAACATTTCTGTGGAGAATTGTAAATTAAAGAAAGTGTGCGTTTCATCAGACATGCAAAAGAATTTGGTTTTATTGCAGATACAGTGGAATACATTTTGTTAAAGTTAACTTACGTCAATTATGATGTATCCTGCCATGATGTAGTCGCAATGATGTAATGGTACAAGATGAACAGGCAGAAAATTGCATGAACATTTCTATACATAATTACGTTTTCCTATCAATTGATATTTTCTCTACTGATGAAATATCATTCATCGCATTGATTTAAATGAAAAATAAGTGGAAGAAAAGGGGATATAACGTCACACACTTTTTTTTGTAAGTCTCTTAAATGTAAACAATATAAATTTCATTTAGAAAAATGTCAAATTATGGAATTTCTTTTTGTTGTCCTTGTGTTTAAACACCAGGCAATATCATAATTATAAAAAGCAATTATACAACGGCAGAAAATGTGAAATTCTTTCTTTTATTATCAGTATTTCAACGTCATTCAACGTCATACAACCTTTTCAATGTCATTCAACGTCAACTTCTACTTTGTTACATTACTACAATGATCCGTTCAACATAGAGTACAATATGAACCATACAAAAGACGAAGTCAATATGCTGGGATCGGTACGTACCGGGTTTGATTCCCGGTACCGGTTTATACCAAATATTTTTAAAAACAATAGTGACTGTTGCTTCACCAAAGGCTCGTCATAAGAAGTGAAAGTCAGAGGTGTTTGGGATTAAAACTTAAAACTCAGGTCCGGTGTCACGGCAGGCGTGACCATCAATGCAATGGGGTTAGTCCATGGCACAGGTCAAATTTGTTGCACCTAAAGCTGGTGCCATCTCTATATAAATGAAAACTTCTTGACGGGATGTAGAAAAAACAAACAAACAAGTATCCGGTTATTTTATTTAATATCTATGTTTTACTAAGATAATTTTAAGAAGCCACTAGTCACATCATGGCTTTATATCTAATAACATTGGACGTAAATCTGAAATCTAGATCAAGAATAAAAATGGACACTTAGCCATTGGCTGCTGCCACGTGATATTTGTTAATTACTGTCGAAGATATGCAGAGAACTAAAACACTCCAGGATGCCATCAGTATAAGATTTGTGTTGTCACTGTTGTAGTTTCTACAAAACAATACACTCTTGGACGCCGCCAACGTTATTTTTCACAGATGATCCGATATGCCAAAGCATGTTCTATATACGATCATTTCATATGCAGAGATAAACTACTCACAAATTACTGACACAGGGATATACAAACCGCGTTTGATGTCAACAATCAGCAAATTTTAAGGTCGGTATAATAGTCTTGTTTGCAAATACTCTTTTTCACTAAGTGAAATGTTGAGTTGCCTGTTGGTTAGTTGTTGAGGAGTCTGAACCAGTTGTGACAAGAATTCGTTCCTTATGTATTTCATTTGGATTTGACTGTGGACTAACGGCGGGTGTGATTGGTCAACAGGGGATGCTTGAACCCACCTCTGGGCTTCCAGAGGTCCGTGTTTGTCCAATGTTTACCAGATTCGTATCTATATCCTGGACATCCTATAGATTTATACTTTGGAATCGGATATTTTTTAGAATGATTTTGCATTTGGTATTATTTATTTTTCACTCTGTAAAAATAACAAATTAATATATTTGATGAACCCTGCCACTGCCAAAATGTAATAATAAATTATTTACAATACCAAAATTATAGTTTTACAAATGCGGCCAAAACCGAAATGCTCAAGACGATCATTTTATTCAATTAGATTTCATGAGTTGAGCTCGAATTTGATATAAATGTATATTTCCGAAAGAAAAGTGGTAGCATACAAGGCAACATAATAAATATAAAAGTATTGCCAAATTTGTCTAAGAGTACCCACTATCTTTGAGAATAAAGGGTATATATAAATATATGTATATATGTATATGTATATATGTGTGTGTGCGTGTGTGTGTGTGTGTGTGATATTTTAACCTTAATTTTATAACCACAATAGAATCAATGTGCTCTTGGACGCCTTCAGTGTATGATTGGTAATGTTACTGTTATAGCTCGTTTAAAGCTACTAAATATACTATTCGATCTTGAACAAGGTCAATATATGATTTGTTACTTATTACATTTATAGGCCTAATAAAATAAAATCTCTCCTGGACGTCGGCGATGCAAGATTTTTATAAATGGCTACAATTCCTATAGCTACAGTCAGTACCAATGCACGGATGTCATATGCTTGAGATAAAACCCTCAAGTTTTTGTCTTTGATATCTTATATCATATATGTACAAACCCAACTATAAGCCAACCGATTAGTAACAAATCTCCTAATACTTAAAATAAAGGAACGTGGGACTTAATTCTCGTGAAAATATTTTTCATATCTTATACAATATATGTATTTCCTGTTTGACGTCTAATGTTGAAATATCACCTTCGATGCAATACATTTACCAGCTGTATCAGAAATCCTCTATAATCATTATGACGTTACAGGCCTAAATACAACATTGTCAACTATGTACACTATTATTAAATATATCCAGTACGATTAAATCAATGATATCGGTAACATTTCTCATGTCTCTTACATACTTCTCATGTCTCTTATATACTTCTCGGGTCTCTTATATACTTCACAGGTCTCTTACATACTTCTCAGGTCTCTTATATACTTCTCATGTCTCTTATATACTTCTCATATCTCTTACATACTTCCCATGTCTCTTGCATACTTCTCATGTCTCTTATATACTTCTCAGGTCTCTTATATACTTCTCATTTCTCTTACATACTTCTCATGTCTCTTATATACTTCTCAGGTCTCTTATATACTTCTCATTTCTCTTACATACTTCTCATGTCTCTTATATACTTCTCAGGTCTCTTATATACTTCTCATTTCTCTTACATACTTCCCATGTCTCTTACATACTTCTCATTTCTCTTACATACATCTCATTTCTCTTACATACTTCTCATTTCTCTTATATACTTCACAGGTCTCTTATATACTTCACAGGTCTCTTATATACTTCTCAGGTCTCTTATATACTTCTCATTTCTCTTACATACTTCTCAGGTCTTTTTTATACATTGTCGCTCTCATCCGTAAAAGGAAACATAATATGAATGTGGTTTAAGAATGAAATAGAACACCAATGTTTTATCTTTTATTTGTTGAAGTTGAATAGTATTCAGAAATTATGATATAATTATATGTGAGAATATTCATCTCAGATGTTACATTGCTATAGAATTGGTCTGCTGATATGGCGTTTGTGACTGAAATGTAGGGATTTTCGTAATACATATTTTTCAATAACTACATCTCATAGAGGAATTACATGATGCCACAAATGAATAGATAAACAAATAAATAAACAAATAAATAAATGAATAAATAAATAAATGAATAAATAAATAAATATATAAATAAAAAGATTCAATGTTTAAAGCTTGTATTTATTTGGGTCCAGTTTGTCAGATGCGGCTAAATGTTACTAATTGTTTTTCTTTTTTGTGATATCCCCACTAAATACCGCGTGTAGACCACCGTGCTGTTAAAACTTTATTTATTAATGCTTTTTAAACTTATTTACGAGCAGACCCCCATGGACAGGCGATTCTGTTATCCGCGTAAAGCAATACCAGGACCGCGAAATAGACATACCATGATAAAACATGAATACCTCGTGAACTATTACGTTGTGTTACCTGTAATTTTACCTGGGGATAGTCGTTATCGGTACAGGTACTGATAACAACAAGATAATAAAATATTTCTGTAATAAACTGACATTCGGTCAGTCAGTATGAATCCAGTAATAAAGATACTAAATGACATAGAATTTCTTATGCCTTTTTTACATCAGCAGACCAAATAAATAGAAATGAAAATATAATGTTAAAGAAGCAAGTGATGACGATTCAGTCGAGTGCTATTAATAATGATAATTAATAATAATATTAATAATAATGTTAAATCCATAGACAATATATCCCAATTGAAATTTTTTTGGAGAAAATTTGACTTTCATTTTGTCCATGTCGTTAGCCATTTTAGTGCTTTATATAAATATATAAGTAATATCCTGTTCTTGAGTTGTATCTATTGCTTGATATATACTGTTCTTGAGTTGTATCTATATGCTTAGATATTGACACCCCAAGATATACATTGTTGTTGGTTTTAGTGCTTTGTATGTATATTGTAGTATGTACAAGTCTGTTATAACTCTCTCTCTCTCTCTCTTTCTGTGTGTGCGCGCTATATTAAGATAGAACAAGATAGAACTTATAATGTTATTTCCTCGAGTAACATAACTTAGAACCGGCAAGTAGATTTGTTAAAAAGCACAAAACCGCCTATTTTCAATTAGGTGATCATTATTAACAAATGTTTCGATAAGTTCCAACGCTTTGGTATAGTTGTTATCTGTCAACATACATTTCGCTTCCATCTCATTCGCTCGTTTATCAAACTACAAGTAAAATTAACTCACTGACAAATATTTTATTTCTGCTCTATTTTTGAAATCCTAACAGGGATCACGATTTGTAACTCGAAATATCCAGTTGTTTATGATAACTTTTCTACCAAACTTTTGATTAAATTAGTATTTGATATAGCATTGGCACATGTAATAAAATGTTTTACTTATTTATTTTATCGTTTACATTATAGTATGTTGAGAGTATCGCGGTTTAAACCATGATGTCTCTCATCTCTTGTCTACACAGGCTGGAACCCTACTGGAACCAAAGAAACTGATTTTGTGACAATGTTTGCTAGTTTACTTGCGAAAAGCCCGTTGGACATTCTAACCGGGTTCAATTCTCCACCATTAAAAACTGACCACCATCATGTAACTGAAAAATTCTTGAGAGTGGCGCCCAAAACCAATTAAAAATCACCTATTTATTTCGCACATATTTATTGTAACTTTTGTAATTACAAACTGTTTTGTGCGGCTTCTCTAGCACAAACATAGGGGAGTTTTGTGGTTCTACACACACCGGTGTAAGATGCTTGCTTTTGTTATTATGTTAGACACACATGTAGGTGTCTAAGTGTATAACTGCACAAACAATAAATGGAGTACTTTCTTTTATGTTGAAGCCACTTCAGACGGAATAAGAAGTATAGTCTACATGTTTATGTATATTAATATATATTTTATACCCTCATATCTTTGTGTGAAAACAACCCTGCACGTGCATAAACCCATAATAATATGATTGTTATATTGGTTGAAGAGAAAAGGATATAAATAACTATGTTTTATACATGCATCAAATTGCAGTGAAGAACTTAATGATGTAAATATAGAATACACGCCTCGGATTCATCTTAAGATATTCTCTATGTTTTATGCCCTTCATTTTATAATGGTACAGGTTGAACTATTTGTTTTCCAGAAATATCAGATTTCTTGTTTCCACATAAATCAAAAGTATACATATTTCTCTTTAACGTAAACGTTTATTAATCTAATAAAAAAGGGAATAAGTGAATGATGCCATTATCAAGTCTAGGAAATATATATATATATATATATATATATATATATATATATATATATATATATATATATATATATATATATATATATATATATATATCATAAAAAACAAGAATTTTTTATTTTGCTCAGGTAAGTGAAATAAGATACATCATCATCATCATCATCATCATGAATCGCTGTAATTTACTGAAAACATACCCACTTTAAAGCTTTTACTGAAAGAATTCGGTTTAATTCAGAAAATTATCAACAACCCCAAACAATAAAATAGTCCTAGAGCGAGTAACAGAGTACACAAAACTTGTAATGTAAGATGGTTTACAGTAAATTTCACCTATTATCTATAAATCAAGATTTAAAAGTATGAAATATCTAGTAAGTGTAAATAAACAGAAGACGTTAACATCTAAATCAAACATAAAAATCGCGAGAAATAAACTCAAAAAGCAATTTTATTACACAGTTAAAGTAGAAGCCTACCAGATGCTGGAAATACTAGACGAGTTTTGTTTTGGATACTCAATCTTGGAGTAAAATTATCCCAAGGGAATAAATATATTTGTAAATATTGTAAAAATGAACAGAACTCTAACATAAGCGAAAATAACATACAAAAATAAAAAATTATACAAAATGAAAATAAAGTGCATCTTTTTTTTTTTTAAAAAAAAGATAAAATATTGCCAATTTTTTATATATCACGTGATGAGTATGACAACGTGCATTACTTGATTATATACGTTAAACATGAGTAGTTGCTTTATATATAGTTTAAACAATATTATCCATATCATATGATCAACAAACACCTTAAGATTGTTTTTCAACATCGTAATTGAAAAACAATTGTAAGGTGTTGTAAGGTCGATCATATGGATAATTTTGCTAGTTAATATATAAAACAATTACCCATGTTTACGATTGTTTTTCAATTATGACGTTCATGATCTACTTAAAGTCAGATGCTCGTTTCCACCCATATTAAAGTAATGTCATTCGTGTACCCAGAACTGCTATTAATTATAATTAAAAAAAAATACCTCAAATCTTTGATTGCTTATTGACAAATAAACTCTGCTAGTATTTGATTGCAAAAACATGACATCATAGCTTAACTTATTTTAAAATTTGACCTAAGTTTAAAATTATTTAAAGATTTTGATCAAGATATTTGCACACTAGGAACTCTGATAAGACCTGTTATTAATGCCTCAATGCGTGTGTGATATATCCAGTTTGTTCCCCGCCTCATGTAGTGATTGTCAACTTCCACATAGAAACAGACGACATATTGAACTACACCTATGGGCACGTGGGACTGAAGATAAAATCAAACTATTTCTCTGGTATCTCATATCAAGACTCAGTTGGCTGCATATTGCCCCTTCCTGCCACGAAACAGCAATTTTAGGTCGAATATCCCTAATAAATATTACAAAATAATTAACTTAAATGATGCAACAGACGCATTAAGATCCATCAACGGTTGAAACAAGTGGCGCCTAAAGGTATCAAAAGCAGATGAACAAAATACCTTTCTCTCTGACGCTCTGCGTTTCAAACAATAGCCTGCATGCAGAGAGATCCATGGATGAATGATTAAAGAATTTAAATAATGAGGGTACACACGTACAAAGAGCGCGATCGATGGCGAGTGCGCTCAATGTATTTCTGCAAAAGCACTGGTTGCCTTTTCAACTTTCAACGACAGAAAATGATTTTTCCACTACATGTAGTTTTCATTCTTGAGTGTTGATAGGTTTGTAATTGAGCACCAAGGTCTTATAGGTTCCATTGATCATTTTGCATGTTAGTGTAAAAGTTCACAGTATCAGAAAATCACTGACGAAAATTGTAATTGGTTAAACTATGATAAATGTAAAATATAACAAAATATACATTTTGTATATTCAGTATTATAATCGTATCTGACGATTATTCTGTGAAAGCGAGAGTAAACAGTAACGGGTGCATGTGCTGAAACACATCAGATACAAAAGCCAGTCAATAACAGTGAAAATGTTCAATCAATCGACAGGTTTCAGAGAGTTCAAAGAAATTCCAAACACGATACTATTTCAATGAAAGAAAACGTACTGTACATAGCAGAATCTCAATTCAATGTTATATTCGAACGTTTACGTCGACAAATCGGACACTGCCAACTAGTGAAACCTCGCTATTACGAATACGTTTCAGACTGACTGAAAGTACTAGTGGTCTTATTAATGAGATGGTCTCTTAAAAGAGGTTTTGTATTTATGCTCTGAGTTTATAGTTATATACATACTATTAGGACAGTAACGTGATCCAAAGAGGCGGATCACATCGAACTGACATTTGCAGATCGGCAAAACAAACGAGACACGGGTCTCATCTAACGATTCGCGCTTATCAACGAGACGGGATATGACTATTTGGATCAATTCACAGTTATAATGATGAATTTATTGTATACCCATTCGTTATTATCTAAGAATAACAAATAAATATTTGGAATAAATTGAACAAAGTTCATATATTGGACAAAAACAAATTACATATTTTTTACGTCATCAATTTCAGAAGGATCTTCAGAAAATCACCTAGTAATATTCCAGAGAGTGGGATTTACTTTGTCAGTATCAAATATTGGTAGATAGCGTATAATAAAATATTAACATGCAAGTGAAAACAGTTCCTATTTCAAAGAGTGTTTGTGATCATCAAGAGATTGAGTTTTGTTAAGAATCAAACTCATAAAAATGATTACATAAAGTTATAGTATTCGATAATGAAAGAAAAATGAAAATAAATGAGTAAAGTAAAAATACGTTAAAAAAAGCGAGGTCAAAGTATACTTTTCCGTGTTATCAAATTGCTCGAATTACTGTTGCAAATTACTCTAGATATTTAACTAAGTTATCTCAATATATCTGTGAAAAATGTATCATGGCATAATTGGCTGAAAATTAATTCATAATATGAAACAGATTTTCGCGTGTTTATGTTTATTTTTCAATGTAATTCTCAACATTCCAGGTATGGGTATATGCATACAAACTATGAATCACAAAGAAATTGAAACAAAGTAAAATAATATGATTTTTTTTTAAAAATGTACACAAGTCATTCGTATTACTTTTTTAACATTGTTGATTTTGTAATACTTTTACTTTATTTTCTCTAAAATTAATTGATGCGAAAGATTTATTTCTCAGATATGAAAGATAATTTGAACGCCGCTGTGATATTTTCACATTATGAAAATTATTCATATTTGCGGAATGTTACTTTGGTAGCTTTCACTTTGTGCAGGAGGTGTTTAAAATATTATAAATATAATGCTGAAATAACTTTTATGAAATGTTTTAATATCTCAATTATGAACATCGAATCCAAGTTTACCGTTGTAGATATGTACGGATCAGCGATGTACGGCCAAAGACTCAGAGCAGCAATATACGACCAATAACTCGGATCAGCGATATACGACCATTGAATCGTATCAGCGATATACGACCAATGACTCGGATCAGCGATGTACGGCCAATGACTCGGATCAGCGATGCACGGTCAATAAATTGGATCAGCGTTGTTCGACCAATAGTTTCGGATCAGCGATGTACGGCCAATGACTCGGATCAGCCTATTTCGACCAATGTTTCGGATCAGCGATTCACGGCCAATGACTCGGATCAGCGTTGTTCGACCAATGTTTCGGATCAGCATTGTTCGACCAGTTTCGGATCAGCGATGTATGGCCAATGACTCGGATGTGTGATATACGACCTATGACTCGGATCAGCGTTGCTCGACCAGTGATTCGGATAAGCCATGTACGGCCAATGACTCGGATGTGCGACCAATGACTCGGATCAGCTATGTACGACCAGTGACTCGGATCAGCGATGTACGACCAATGACTCGGATCAGCAATGTACGACCAATGTCTCGGATCAGCGATGTATGACCATTGACTCGGATGAGCGATGTGCGACCAATGATTATGATCAGCGATGTACGGCCAATGACTCGGATCAGCGATGCACGGTCAATGAATCGGATCAGCGTTGTTCGACCAATGTTTCGGATCAGCAATGTACGACCATTGACTCTGATCAGCGATGTACGACCAATGTATGAGATCAGCGATGACGGCCAATGACTCGAATGTGCGTTGTACGGCCAATGACTCGACACAGCGATGTATGACCAATGACTCGGATCAGGGATGTACGACCAATGAGTCGGATGTGCGATGTACGGCCAATGTATCGGGTCAGCGATGTTCGACCAATGACTCGGATCAGCGATGTACGGCCAATGACATGGAGCAGCGATGTTAAACCAATTTTTCGGATCAACGATGTACGACTAATGACTAGGATCAGCAATGTATGACCAATGATTCAAATCAGCGATGTACGGCCAATAACTCGGAGCAGCAATATACGACCAATGACTCGGATCACCGATGTACGACCAGTGACTCGGATCAGCGATGTACAGCAATGACTCGGATGTGCGATGTGCGACCAATGACTCGGATCAGCCATATACCGCCAATGACTCGGATGTGCGATGTACGACAAATGACTCGGATCAGCAATGTACGGCAATGACTAGGATGTGCGATATATGACCAATGACTCGGATCATCTATGTACGACCAATGACACGGATAAACTTTGTACGGCCAATGACTCGGGTCAACGATGTACGACTAATGACTAGGATCAGCAATGTATGACCAATGACTCGGATCAGCAATGTACAGCAAATGACTAGGATGTGCGATGTATGACCAATGACTCGGTCTATCTATGTACGACCAATGACACGGATAAACTATGTACGGCCAGTGACTCGGGTCAGTGATGTTCGACCAATGACTCGGATCAGCGATGTACGGCCAACGACTTGGATGTGCGATGTACGGCCAATGTATCGGGTCAGTGATGTTCGACCAATGACTCTGATCAGCGATGTACGGCCGATGACTCTGATCAGAGATGTTCGACCAGTGTTTCGGATCAGCAATGTACGGCGAATGACTCGGATGTGCGATGTACGGCCAATGACTCGGATGTGCGATGTATGGCCAATGTATCGGGTCAGCGATGTTCGACCAATGACTCGGCAGAGCGATATACGGCCAATGACTCTGATGTGCGATGTACGGCTGATGACATGGAGCAGCGATGTTAAACCAATGTTTCAGATCAACGATGAACGAC
Organism: Atrina japonica; assembly: GCA_030159075.1. NCBI lineage: Eukaryota > Metazoa > Mollusca > Bivalvia > Pterioida > Pinnidae > Atrina > Atrina japonica. Next base: position 766,486 of record BROG01000071.1, on the reverse strand, counting down.
TAATGACTAGGATCAGCAATGTATGACCAATGACTCGGATCAGCAATGTACAGCAAATGACTAGGATGTGCGATGTATGACCAATGACTCGGATTATCTATGTACGACCAATGACACGGGTCAGTGATGTTCGACCAAAGACTCGGATCAGCGATGTACGGCCAACGACTCGGATGTGCGATGTACGGCCAATGTATCGGGTCAGTGATGTTCGACCAATGACTCGGATCAGCGATGTACGGCCAATGACTCGGATGTGCGATGTAAGGCTGATGACATGGAGCAGCGATGTTAAACTAATGTTTCGGATCAACGATGTACGATCAATGACTCGGATCAGCGATGTTCGATCAGTGTTTCGGATCAGCGATGTACGGCCAATGACTCGGATGTGCGATGTACGGCCAATGGCTTGGATCAGCCATGTTCGACCAATGTTTCGGATCAGCGATGTACGGCCAATGACTCAGATGTGCGGTGTATGACCAATGATTCGGATCAGCGATGTATGACCAATGTCTCGGATCAGCGATGTACGACCAATGTTTCGGATCAGAGATGTATGACCAATGTTTCGGATCAGCGATGTATGGCCAATGTCCCGGATCAACGATGTATGAACATTGTCTCGGATCAGCGATATACGGCCAATGACTCGGATCAGCGATGTACATCCAATGACTCGGATCAGCGATGTTCGACCATTGACTCGGATCAGCGATGTACGGCCATTGACTCGGATCGATGATGTACATCCAATGACTCGGATCAGCGATGTTCGACCATTGATTCGGATCAGCGATGTACGGCCATTGACTCGGATCAGCGATGTTCGACCATTGACTCAGATCAGCGATGCACGGCCATTGACTCGGATCAGCGATGTTCGACCATTGACTCGGATCAGCGATGTACGGCCATTGACTCGGATCAGCGATGTTCGACCATTGACTCGAATCAGCGATGTACGGCCATTGACTCGGATCAACGATGTTCGACCAATGACTCGGATCATGTACAGAGCAATCTCTCACTATTCCAGTCTCTTGACAAATATTTCAAAAGTACAAAAACTCACTTAAAATACCACCTCTCTAATCATACCACTTTTAGTAATTCAGTTTTGTGGTAATATTTGCGATGTTTGGCTGCACTACCTCAGACGTATTCTTAATTTGATATTTCTTCAGGATCAATCCTACGAGAATTCACCGGAAAGTCACGATATGAGAAGAGAAGGAAAACAATGTTGATTGAAGATTTAAACTATCATGATTTATTATGACTTAATATACTTATACATACAAAAATATTTACGATGACAGTAATGTTTTACAAATATTTATCCCGATACAGTACGCCAGCATTACTCTCGTTTCATACATAAATTTTCATAACTAAGCCGTACAAACGAAGTCTCGCATGTGAAGTAATATATCAAAAGTAGTAGAGCTACAAGAATTGTTTCGTACATTATGTAGTTTATTCATTTAAACATCAAAGTGAGGCTGTGTTACAAGTTACGAGTTCAACAGTATATACTTCTCTTTCATTCTTAGGCACGCTCGGTTGTGTCTCCACACTAAATATGTAAATAGACGTACATATTGACATTATATCTTTAAAGTTAAATGAATGTTTTGAATGGCGTTGAATAAAAGTTTTTACTCCAAAGCCTCATAAAGGAAGGTGGACCTGAAAAGGTCAAAGGAAGTCGTGACCTTGTATGTTGATGGTGTCGTATATCATATACAAGTGCTTTCAAACGTTTCCATGCATGTTTAATCTACTACTTTTCAGTACGCATAGTTTGTATCTTTTTGTTCGTGCTCGAGTCGGAACCAACTTCAAGCAAAAATCACACCTCTACAAATCAATGTAACAGTCTGCTAAATTGGTCGAAATAGGGGTCAAATTGAAGTCGAACAGGGGTTTTGAATATTTACTCTAGAACCTGTTCTGTCTGGAGGTGATGGTCTTCATAAATTAAAACGCGATGCTCTAGCCACATGGTTACAGATATACGCTGTAATACCTAAAGAACTCGGACCATCTTGGTTGTAAACAATATATAATGCATAGTTATCGGTCCTTGCACTCCTCAACAGTCTCTGTCAACGTCTCGACTTATTTCAAAATGCATAAACCTACAATATTTTATAAAGAATCGATCTTTTTGCATATAGTTTTAGTGCTGACAAAGAAAAAATACTCTTTGACGTGAAAATACTTTTTAAAAATGGATATGAATATAAGGACTATATTTTTGCTAAAATTGTTTTATATACATTCTTTAGGTTACATGGGTACGTGTTTGGGACTTCTTTTTAGACATGAGGAGTGCAAGGACGAACATCTGTATTTTAGAGATTCATTTGTAAAGTGAGATGTGAGACATAGCGGATATTGATTGCATTGCTAGTTTAAATAAACATTTAGTGCAAAATGTTGTCGAATTCAGAAATCCATCCAAATTAAACATTCGACGAAAGAAGTTGTATCATATAAATAAATAATGTTTTATTTTGGTATCGACCTATATGAAAGGTTAAAATTATCTCAAATACATCGAGGTTTGATACAAAAGAGCCGCTATCAAAACGCTGGTGGATCCATGCGTGTTAATTTCATATGTAATGCGATACACCTTTGATGTCTTAGATTTTGATTTGAATTTGATTGTTTGTTTTACGCCATACTCAACAATCTTTCAGTCATATGATGGCGTCCAGTTTTTATTGGTGGAGGAGAAACACCGGTTACCCGGGTAAAGACCACCGACCTTCCGCAAGAAAACTGGCAAAATTTCCCACTTAATTCGAAATGACTTTAGCGGGATTCGAACCAGAGGTCTTAGATATTGACTTAATGCCAAAAATATAACTTATAAATGTGTCATTTTAGAATTGATGAATTTCAGAAATAGTCTGTACCAATTTCGTCATAGCGTTGTGTCCTGCACTTAATTCATTAATGGTCGAAAAAAACGAGTATTTTAATTTTCATAACTCCATATATATAACATATAAAAAGACTCATTAGCATGATACCAGATAGTTTTAAATTTTATGGGTCTTGAGAAAAGTACTTATGCAGAATTTGCCCAACGTTAATAGTTTTTTGTACATTTTAAAAACAAGAAAGTGGAATGAAAGTAAATAGTCGTTTCCTTTGATAATGTCCGCACAGAGGCCATATTTGATGCAATAATTTGTATGCACAATGACCCGTTAAGTGCTCCCAGGGTAAAGGGGACTCATTCTATCTCGTAGATATAGGAAAACATTTCGTATAAATCATACAAAACGACCTGTTACATTACACAAAACATGTGTCTCTCGACAACTGATTCACCAAACATTTTGATAAGTTTGTTTCATAAAATCAATTTCTGATATCTTATGAAGCTGAAGTCGGTGTCAGGTGCTCTGTAGATAAGTCGTTTGAATACTTTTATTTTACTTAATATCAAATTAAAGTTTTTAATGTAAACTTGAGGATCATCTTAAAGATGTTAATGGTAGATGATATTTTCTTCCAGAGCTGAGAACAAAGCACTTATCGGTCCCTCTCCATTCATCTGGTAAATCATTGCACAGAGAGAGAGAGAGAGAGAGAGAGAGAGAGAGAGAGAGAGAGAGAGAGAGAGAGAGAGAGAGAGAGAGAGAGAGAGAGAGAGAGAGTTATATCAGACTTGTACATTCGATGTGTCAATACTACAATATACATACAAAGCACTAAAACCAACAACAATGTATATCTTGGGGTGTCGGATCTAAGCAATAGATATAACTCAAGAACAGAATATACAAAGCACTAAAATTACTTATATATTTATATGAAGCACTAAAATGGCTAGCGACATGGACAAAATGAAAGTCAAATTTTCTAAAAAAAAGAAAAATTAGGATATATTGTCTATGAATTTAACATGCTCAGAGCGCTGCAAAATATTTGCAAATTGTCAATTATGTCACATACACATTAGAATCTTGTAAACTTGAATTCCGTGGAAATGCTTCATATATAAATAGTAATGCAAGATACAAGGTTTTTATTTCAATATAAAACATTTCATTCCCGTAAGAGCTAGATATTGATGTACTATATCTTGCACTTCATGATACATAATCTAAACTATTTCACTGGGTGCGTAGCATGCTGTTGAGTCAGGTTGGATGGATATCGTACTCAATATAAACATACATTTGCCCCGGGCTATAAATCTGGTATAATCAGTCGTTTTAAGGTAAATACATATAATCTATACGTGTAGTTAACACTGCACTGTGAAGCCAGTCAGAAGATATCAAAGCTCTCATCACATATTAACGGTTATCTTCTTCATCATGATTCCCCCGAGGGAGGGTGCAATGTGTTTGGTAGATAAAAGGTCAGGACACAAACAATAAACTGTCCTTTCTTATGTACATCAGAGATGAGAAACATTCATATTGCTTGAAACCCCGAAACAGCTGATAAGAAAGACAGGAAAACATGAGATCCTTGTGGTGTCTGCTATGTACAATTTTCACCGTTTTCCCGTCCGCTATCGTATTTACATAGGTTTTAAGCATTCACATTAACTTCTCATTAATGCGGCCTTGTGGGATGAGAGTGTCAGGTTTTGGTAGCATATGTAGCTTTTAAAAGACACGAAAAAGTAATTACTTTACCGATATTTCACGCCTGGGTTTTTGTTCACGGTATCAATGTCCTCTGTGGTTTTTTCATTAGCCGTGTCTGACCTTGGCGGAAGGGCCGTTCTTTTTTATAGGAAACAAAAAGGTTATCACGCTATGAAAGCAAATCACCTACCCATGAGAAAACAGCTTGCACTTTTAACACATGAAAAAATATTTTTCTAAAGACATTTTTGTAGTGAACCCGATCTCAGCAAGCATGTGGTTATCAAACTAGATTCCGTGTTATCTACCGAGCAGACTCCCACAGCACCCGTTTTGTATGAGAAAGTAAGGATATTAGATTATTAATAGTGCTTCTGTTCCATGAGATTTTTGGCAGTTAATTATCCTTTTTGTAATTATATGTTCATTAGTTCAGGTACCTCAATGATATCACAGCAAAACACACTGTCCATATCTTCAAAAAACACCCTTGCTTGTATCTTTTCTACTTAACGGTTGATAAATTGTAAAGAAAAAAGAAAATTATCGACGTCACTATAATGTCCGATGTTAGTTAGATAATTCATGCCGAATGGACTAGCGGTTAAAACACAATGCTCAAACCACTCTGCCACTGAGGCCCCTTGACTCCATCACTCTTTGTTGCACATTTTGTTTATACACGTTTGGGAATATATAAATCCTTTCATTCATTCTCAAGATGCATAAAAAGAAAGTACCTTGACAAGTTCCATGTAATTTCTATAGATTCAGGGCAAAATGGATTTAACAAAACATTCTTAGTAAATTTGCCTTTTTTCAATCTCTCCGATAATTTATCGATTATCCAATTTTAACAACAATTCAGCCACAGGAAGTTGAGGTTTTAGTACTCATTAAGTAGAAATTCCATTGCAACCTAATTATTATTTGAGGATTAGCTTTAACAATTTTGCACGTTATTGAGAAATAATGCGGTTTGAAACGGTGGACACATTATAAAAAAGAGTGGCCACCTCAAACCATGTTATTTCTCAATAAATTGCAAAATTGAAACAGCTTGAAATAAACACTAAGGTTAAAGCTCGTTCACAGAATTACAGTAATATCATTTATCATTATTTTAATGAGTACATTTATATCAACTGAAAATCACTACATAAACTGTAAATTTTCGCAGGGTTTTATTTTCGCTATACAAAAGTTGTGAATTTCGCGATTTCGAATGCCTATTTCATTATTCTATTATCACACTTCATTGCGCTATATTTTTTTTCGGAAGTGAGAGAGAGAGCTCTCGTGAAATTCTGCGTAAATAAAATTCTCTCGAATAAAACCGGATTTACAGTAATGTTTACATTACATAGACGATCTGCAATGCTATGTTTCAACATATGAATATTTCATATTAAAGGCGAACTACTTGCTGATAAGTTCTTGTCATAAGGATATCAATAATTATTTGAGGTCGTCATATTCATTTTACATAATTGTTTTCATTAACTGAAAAATATAATTCATATTATAAGTAGAAACGGGTGTCCTAATTAAGACGCTTAGAGAGATTCAATCTTAATTAATGTTATAGAGAAATATAACATATACAAGAGAAATATTTACACACAGTTTACGACCCAAAAATGTGATTTGATTTTGTTAACTAGTATTACCAGCTTGTAAAATTGATTTGTACTTATATAAATATTGACGCTTCTACAATAATGGTAACTTAATGAACGTTTCCTTGTATCTAATAATGCTAAAATGTTATAAAAATCACCCCTAATTGTATTTGTGACGGGTTCTCAGTGTCAAAATGATTGGAATATATCGCTAAAAACCAGCCGCCATTATATAGCTGTTGTTTGTTTGTTTATTGTTGTTTAACGTCCCACTCAAGAATATTTCACTCATATGGAGACGTCACCAAATGCCGGTGAAGGGCTTCAAATTTTGGCCTATGCTCGGCACTTACGACCATTGAGCAGTGAGGGTTCTTTAACGTGCCGACACCTACTGTGACACGGGACCTCCAGTTTTTACTGTCTCATCCGAAAGACAGGAAACCTTCCTGTCGCCGGCGGGACTCGAACTCACGACCTCACGATCCAGAGTCGAGCGCGCTACCGACTGAGCCAGGCCGGCTCTTATATAGCTGTAAAGAAAATGTTACGTATGGTGTAAAACAACATTCAACAACTCTTTTGTGTCGTACATTCTGCAACGATTTTCAATTTATATAATCCCTAATATATTTTAGGCGAATTTTCTATGGATGACTTTCATCTCTGTTCAAACTGGTTAAAAAGAATCGATTTAATTTTAAATACAACCTTTTAACATGTATAATATTCTATATTTAGACGACACACTTGATTCTATCTTATCTAACCGTGGGCTTACTGCGTCTATATCCATTGTTATTGCCACAATAGATAGTAGATAATATGCTCTATTCTGTTTTCTTTTGAAGTAATTATCGAGACCAGTAAAACATGAGATAGGATACATATCTAAAATGTTGGGGACTTTTAAAATAATAGTCAGCAAAAGCGGTTTCACTACTTTATCAAACTAATAATTCACTTCCGGTCAGCGTAGGTTTGAGTCCAGCTGGAATCTAGGCTGGTTTTTTTTAGGAAAAAGATTGCCAGTTAGCTTGCGGAATGCGGTGGTGTCTTTTCGGGTACATTGTGACAGGGTTATCTCTTCCACCAATAAAAACCGGCCGCCGCCACCATATAACTGAAAAATTGTTGAGTGTGGCGTTAAACACTTTTCAAAATGGAACTAATCATTCTAAGAACTGTGTGATGTGTATGATGTGTTAAACATTCTACATATGTTTCAAAATATCAAATATAGTAATTGTAACTTTTTAGATTTCGTTTCTAAGCCTCGGTAAAGGACCACTCTTTTTGAAAATATCAATCCAAAACCAGCTATAACTTTTAAAACACTAAGTTCTCTGTATAAACTATGTCAACCATAGAAAGGATGTAAAGTTTACAGTTAATTGTAAAAGTTTTATTTGATGTTGTTATTCTAAAATCAATAGTTAATTAGCAAAAGTTAGCTTATAATACTGTGCAGTTTTAATCCCACACACGACAATCTATGAAAAAAAAATCTCTACCTTCTTTATTTTGCCACTGGATCATTATAAAATACAATGGAATACTCCCAGGGACTATGCCTTGCTCGTGAGACCACCTCAAAATTTAGATTGTTAATATATAAAAATTTCAGATACCAAAGTATAAATCAATAGATGTCCAGGACATAGATACAAATCCGGTAAAAGTAGACAAACACGGACCTCTGGAAACCAAGAGGTGGGATCAGGTGCCATGGAGGAATAAGCATCCCCTGTCGACCGGTCACATCCGCCGTGAGTCCACAGTCAAGTCTAATGAAACAAGTGAGGGGTGTATCCTCGTCACAATTGGTACAGACGTCTCAACAACCGCCAACGAAAAGGCAACTCAACATTTCACTTAGTGAAACAGAGTAGTCGCAAACAACACTATTATACCGGCCGTAAAATTTGCGGAACGTTGACATTAAACGCGGTTTTTGATATCCCTGTGTCCAGTTTCTTAAGCTCAGACTACCTCGCTAAACCGGTCACTTTGAGTCAGTTAGACACCTGGTGTCATCCTGTGTCAGATTCGCAATTGTTCTTCATCTTGATATCATTTGTATTTCTAATGTTTCGTATTCTCATTGACTCTGAGTTTCAATTATCCATTGGCACATGTACTTCTTCATTTTTTCTTAATAGAGAAGTATCCCTGAATACATATCTTGAAGAAAAGTACATTTTTTTCGTCATTCTGACCGTATGATATTTTAAAAATAAAAAAAGATTATGCTTCTAACGAGAATGACCATTCTGAATTTTTAAAGGGGAACAACTCGAGTGGATGTCATTAGTCAAAGATAACGACATAGGGAAATTTTGAAAGCTGGACAAACTGAATATACACCAATACGCAAATCACCATTGATATATTGAGTGTAAAGCGAAGACATACAAACAAAGACATGGAGAAGGATGCATCGATAGCACAGATGTGCTGCAGAGAATTCTAAGAATGATAACGAGTGTGTTTAGTCTCAGTGGTAGGTTATTGCTAGCCACTTAACGTCACTATGAGGTGACCGGAAATGACTTTAATGAATCAGATACTCAGGATCCAGGGTCATATGCTGGCATCATCTTAATTCCATTGAGCATTTGAAGGGAGAATCTAGTAATTCTGTGTGAAAAGGTTGCAATGATGGTCTGTTCCATTGAGCATTTGAAGGGAAAATCTAGTAATTCTGTGTGAAAAGGTTGCAATTATGGTCTGTAGTTTCGATTTTCTAAAGGTAATACAAACCAAACTACAAATCCTCCGAGTCTTGAAGTATAAACAAAGGACGGGCGGTGTCATATTTTCAATGAATGTAACATGCTTCTTGGCCTAAAGGCATTAATTTAACATTTCTTTTTTCGAAAAGATGCTGTTATTACTCTTTTATATCGTAAGACACGGTGGTTTCAAATTCTTATCAGTAGATACCTTTCACAGATAAGGTCAGGACCGTTTGTTTTTTCACCTTTTATACAGATAACATACAGATAACTCCGCATGAAATAGACAATCAAGTTTATCAATGACATCTAAATTGCATAAAAATAACTAAAATAATGCATGTTGTACACTAATTTTATCTTACGAACTCAAAAACAAGTTTATGATTTATGGCATTAAACGTATTAAATGAGGGACATGTTACTTCCGGTTTCAGTACATCTATGTTCTAAAGAGAACATTATCATACTTGATATATATATATATATATATATATATATATATATATATATATATATATATATATATATATATATATTTCAACATCTCGGCGGTATATGTTTGTTACTAATTTCGTGAAATGCATCGTCTTACACGGCTGAACAATTTATCTGTCGAGTTTGATTTACTAGCAATCTAGACTGATATTGAGCAGAATGTGGAACCTGTAACTAAATAAGGTGTCAAGGTGTCAATCTGGAGACAAAAACGTTTTAACAGAATTTTGACATTGACATTATATCTCAAACATCACATACATTAGCTAAAGAGCTGTGTTGTGTCATCGTCCTCATTGAAGTAATACTGAATTATAATTTCCGAAGTAAATTTACAAACTGCAAAAGATATCACGTCATTTTGATCGTCAATCTCAATCTTAACCTCTGTATTGGAAGTTATAATCGCTTCCATAAAAATCTGCCTCTTTTGAAATTAGTATCTAAATTATCAGCTTGCTGCCAAGATATTGATAGGTTGGGTGCAGTGCCATTTGTAGTGGATGGTTTAGTTTTCAATGCAATATGGGTTCTTTCCTGTATAGTGACGTGTTATTTTGGTTTCAGTTAAGTCCGAAGTAAGAGAGCTTCTGTATGTGCATCATCTCTTTTTTTTTTCTACGTTCCGTGGGAGGAGTCTCCGTGGCCAAATGGTTAAAGATTCGTTTCCGGTCAGCTCATGTTCGAGCCCCGTTGGAACGTAAGCTGATTCTTGTGAGTGGTATGATTTTTTCTATTGTCTTGGACCAGTCTATTATGGTCTGTAGGGTAGAAAGGTTTAACATGTCAAATTTGTATTGGCAGTTTGTCTTGTTTTCAATTACACCTGTAGACAATTCAGTTTCTCTAGATAAATATTGTAGGGTATATAACTCTTCACCAAAGTCCCTCTATTGATCCCCTGATAGACATATAACATCACTACATAAAATTATACTATACAAATAACTTTATAAATGACTATTGATTTCATAGTTCTTTGTAAAAGGATACTACTAAAAACCGGGGCTGCTTAACAGAGTTTATGACTTTCTGCTGAGTTGAGGAAAGTATCCCGTTGCTTTGTATTAATGTTAATGTGACTTTGGGATGCTCTTTTCAACTTTAACATGTGCAGATATAGTAAACCTTTTAACGCACCAGCTTGTAGTTATCATCAGAGGTTCTTAATAAAAGGATAAAATGTGCATGCCTAGGTATGCATTTAAATTCTCAAGACACCGAGGTATAAAAAAACATTAACCAATACATGAGTGGAGATGACATCGAATTGTCTTAATGCTGCGAATGTGATACTTTTGTAGAAAAAATATGCTAAAAGGGACATGTCCTTTTTAATATTTGCACAACTTGTAGATAATCTCTAATATTGTGCAAAGTTTCATTTCAAAGGAGATGCCATGTCTGTTAAATATCGATATGAAATTGGTCATCCACTTTCCCCTTCTATCCTAACCATCCAGACATACAATACTATTCCTAACCAGCCAAACATATAACAATAATAACCGATTAACTAGCAAAACATTTAATGATAACCCATTAAACCTAATCCCAAATAGAATGTGACCTTTTTATTCTCATAATAAATTTTTATTAATATCTTAAAACGAGAACATCGAAAGTTATGTATTATCTGAATTCAAAAGGTCTCTGGCATAATTGCGACTAAGAAAAAAATCGGAAAAAGCGTTTTCAATAATTTAATCTGTGTCCTGGACATCCAAAAGATTTATACTTTGGTATCTGAGAGGTTTTATATCATTTAACCACCAAGCTGTGGTGTATAACGTCTCAGATGGTACGGGGCTTCAAAAATAGTTATATATACATCTATCATGGTTCCTTCACATTATTTGGTTCTTTGTATATTATCATAATATGTTTCATATTTTTCTAATTATAAAAGAGCCACATCAAACAGCACTCATAACATAGCAATAAAAATTAGATGGAAATACTATACATCTACTCAGACAATATGTAGCTAGTGAAAATGAGGTAATCGTTACACAATGTTAGACTATACACTTATATAAAACAGAACAGAAGAAAATAAAACAAATAAACATCAATACTTTACGTCTATTTACATTTCAGATACTCTGTTTACACGGAATACTGATGCAAGGTCAATAAACAAACTTAGCGCACTCATCGTCATGGTTTCTTCACACAGCAAGCTGTGGTCTATTGATAGAGCATTCAGTTCGCAAGCGGAAGGTCCTGGATTCGATTCCCGGGGCAGGGACATACGCAAAAGATAGTAAATTGACATTTGACATAAATGATAGTCACAGTTCATTGTATTACCAGTATTTTGAAAATTCCATTTCTCCATTAAGACACACGGAGGTATACTGTATTCTCGTTAGTAAAAGTTATCTCCCATGTCAACAGGTATCGATTGTGACGTCATGTCTTTACGTGATAAAACAACGTCGTTTTCACACAAACATATGACGTCACAATTGATAACCCTTTTCTCATTTACACACAAACAAATGACATCACAATCGGTACCTGCTACGAGGGGCGGTAACTCTTGATGTTGAAAATACCTAATACTATCTATCATCCAGACAAACGTCATCTTGAATGCTGTTTAAGTATTTATATTATATTTAATCAATGTAAACTAAATCATGTCTTGGTAATTAAGTAATAACCTAAACTGTAAACTTACGCGGAAATGAAATTTGACCCCACAAGCGAAATTCTGTGAAAGAGCAGCTTTAATGGTAAACGATTTACAACATTTTAAACGTTGTTCGCGACCTATTTCAAACTCAATAAATATATATTGACACTATGACCATTACACAAGTGTCAATTTGTATATAACGTCATTATGCAACAAGTGCCTGACAATGTAATAAGAATTGTATTTATTTTTTTTCATCATAACACAGCTGTCTATTTAACGAAGTTCAAGTCTCGATAGATCAATGTCATCTTGTGGTGCGCGTGTCACATCATTTGTCAGTAATTTATCACATACTTAACTAAATACTGTGTTTACTAGTTATTTATAACGTATATACCATTTATTTATCATATATAAGTATCAAATATTATATGATATCAGTCAAAACATATAGTATTACCCATTTATCAATCTCTCCATATGCTATGTGAGGATTTACTGGTATCACATGTTCATGCGATATGATTTATGTATCACACATGTTGATATCTGATGACGTAAAATTATAGCTTATTTATCACATGATTACTACGTCACTTGCTGATGAAGGAAAACATAAATTACCCGCAATTTATCATACACATCGTTTGGTACTTCAGAACTTCGACATTATGTTTTTGTTCGAGGATGCCACACAGTGACTGGGTTCTAAATATTAAGTGGAATTCCAAAGATACCATTCACAAGTCATGTGACGGTAAAAAGCAATTTCATGTACATGGTATTCCGTGGTCTACTCAGTCGGCGTCTTCGGAAGCAAAAACTAATAGTGATGGATATTATCATCAAAATACAAGTTTTTGTTTCTATAAGACCACAGGGTTGTAATAATTTGACTGCATAATACGATTTTGACGTAGTTAACGTAAAATATATTCAAACTTTGATTACCTCTTTGTCAATAAAATATCTATAAAACTGTCAGCGTTAAACTCCGTGTTGCATTTTGCACCAGCGTCGTCTATCTTGGTTCAGTCCTTGTTAACTTCATTACACGTAATTTGAACCGTATCCAATTTTGTCTTATCTTCCAAGACTACAACGACGCATTTACAACACAATTTACTACTTGTTTCTTTCAAACAATATGTTTCACTCAAAACGTTTGCGTCATAGCGTTAAATAAACAATAAAGAAAAGCATTGTTCGCCACATAATGGACTTGGAGCTTCCATTATCCATTGCTACTTCTTCAATTTTTACTTACAACTTCAAACATTGTTAGATTCTACACTTTATTTTAACAATGATAATTATAATGGCAACGATTTCTAGAATAATTATATCATTATTTTTATGTTGCTAAATTTCATGGTATTTCTATATTTATACCACCGGGTTTCTTTCAAAGTAAAACTTAACATAAAAAATCACAGTTCAGTATACAAAAATAAATCTGACGAATATTGGACAAACACGGAACTCTGAATATCAAGAGGTGGGAACAGGTGCCATGGAGAAGTTAGCATCCCACGTTGACCGATCATACCCACCGTGAGTCCACAGTCAAACTCAAATGAAATGTTTGAGGAATAAATCCTGGTCACAAGCGGTACATAACGTTTGACACCCAGAAAACACATATTGTTTGTAATGATAAATCCTTTCATTGTGCAGACGTCGCATTTATGAAGTCAACAAAATGGCCTATAGCACTTATTTCTTTATATTTATGTTTCTCAAAAATGTGTTGAAACTTACATATGTGACTAAAAAATTTAAAATATTTCCAAATTTATGTAAAAAAGAAAACTTGAGATATACAACAGATGCTAAAAAATGCGTGATTTTGCTGACCCGCATAAATCTATAGCAGGCTTAGGTGAACCAGTAACGAAATATGAGACAAGGTGAAACATTTTAAAAAAAAATCAATGTTACGATTCTTCTTGAAATAAAACAATAATACAATCATATTAATGACTGGTTACATACATGAGTAAGACAGATAAACCTGGGTACAGTCATGTGGTAAAATGTAAGGTTTTTAGCTTAATCATTAATTTGCTCATGATGTACTGTACATATCACACACAACGTGTGATACAAAATTAAAAGGGAATAATGAAAATTGTGTACATGTCAGGAAATTTCAATTCTTTTTACAATTTATCATAATTTAAACGCTTGTTATTTATACGCAAAAACAACCAATAAATATCAAAGAAGAGTTATGTTATACATCATACATTATATATATATTGGAACTTCGCCTAAAGATCTCCTCCTTTTCAGTATGTTGGTGATTGAAAAAGAGATTGAAAAAGTGGCAATTGAAAACTTGGTTCCTCAAGCAGTTCTCACCAATTATTTAGGAATTTAAGAATTCTTATGCATTTGTATATCTCCTTTTTGTTATTATATGATAATCTAATCTACAAAGGGGGAATGTTTTAACAAAAGACAAAAAACAGTTAATGCCCTTAAAAAGAATCTACACATATAGTAACTTGAATATTAGTATTCTCTATTGATAATTCAGGGAAATTGTAGAATTTGGAAAACCGCTTTTTAAGCAATTCAACATCCGAATGACATATATTATATATGCATGGACTTGATGATTAAAAAACATTTAAAAATGCAAAACATCTTAAATTTGGAAATGATCAAGATAAGAAAATATGTCTGCTGGTATATCATTGTCATCTAGTAGGACTGAAATGTTATTGCTTTACATAGGAATGGAATCTGAATTACATCTGTAGCTAGAAATTAACAGAAATAAAATGAACATAAATGTTTAGACTTTAACTGACACAAAGGGAAAATCCCTAAAAACATATGATGTAATAAAGAGAAACTTAAAGAAAACAACATGTGGGTTTGTACCCTTCTTTATTTGTACTCAAACAGTAATTATCGTTCGGATGTACGCCGCCGTGTTGAAGAAAAACATGTTCATTTTATTGATGCTTATAACTATTGCTGCCGAATTTTATACTCATTTTGTAAAGATAAAACCGTCAACTGTGTGAAACTATCGGCCGCATCTGCGTTTCATCTAAGTTCGTGGCGGACTTGCCGGCATGAGGTAATTCCATAACGTGAAAAAATGGTGACGTAACATAATTTTTCGTAACATCATTATCTCTCGTTGGTAGCTGAGATTTTTCTCTTCTGCTTCTTAATTCAGAAAAATGTGAGAAAGGGAAAACACATCATGATATGTTTAAAATCGGTCAGAAAACTTCCGACAAATGATCAGTATTTCTGTCAAATATGCGAGTCATAGATGTTTTTAGTTATTGTATTGAAACACATATGAGGCAGCGTCTGCGAAAAGGGCCCAAGGTTGGCGAGGGTTGAGGTTGTGTTGTGTTGTGTTTGTTTTCAGGAACCTGCACATGTATATGTGGATTTAAAAGATAAAATATGAGAATGGACATTGGTGAGAGCAACTCTTTTTGTTACCGGTGCAAAAAATCTACAAAATTAAAAACATTATGTCAGAGAGAATTTCTTGTATTTCGCATTTTATTGGCTATGTCCAAACTAAAGGACCCTTTTCTGAAACACTGGCTTAATTGTCTATAATTAGGCTACCTAATATATATAGAGGCGAAACTTCGGAAAGTACTCAAAATAGGTTTGGGTCCGCAGCAAAAACCTTAAGATTTACTTAAGTCAAATAATTTTACTTACCTTTGGCTACGCCTGATATCTGAAAGGCTCGTTTATATTCTCAAACTTTGTAGATATTGACTAATAAAAAGAAATCTGATCACTGGGGGTATTTTCAAAGATGTACATTACAATTTGATGGTCATTTTTGAGGCCCCTGTTTTCATTCGCGAACGTTATGTGGCTTTACATCGGGATTTCCTCCTGCCAGGAATGTTTATAATTGACCCTGTTTGTTTCTTGAAAAAAAGTCGAAAATGTGTAAAAGTTAGTTAGAAGACAGACAACGTACGCCGCACAACGACAGACGAAAGTCTATCAGAATAGGTCACCATAAGCATTTGCCTTAAGTGCAATTAATATTTTTGTTTTTCAATAAAAGAATTTTACATAAACTAAGTACCTGGTATTTCGGTATCAGCTGATAATCTTATACAAAAGTATTGCACTCATAAAACCTTTTAAGTTCTAAATTATTAAATCATCTTTTTTACAGTGGATACTCTTAAACAAATTAATAAAATACATTTATTGTAATGCCTTGTATGATACCACTTTCTCCTTCGATAATAAACATGTATTTTAAGCTTCGGCTCAACTAATGATTTCTGATTGGTGGAGGCGATCGTCTTGAGCATTACAACTTTGGTTTCATGTTTGTAATATATATAGAACTTGAAACCAAAGTTGTAATGCTCAAGACGATCGCCTCCACATCTGTATTTAAATTTGAATTTTGAAAGTTGTTTTATGCCACACTCAACAATACTTTTTCAGTTATATGGTGGCGACCAGTTTTATTGGTGGAAGAGAGAGCCCGATTACAATTTACCCGGGGTTGAGACCATCAACCCTCTGCAAGTAAACTGGTAAACTTTAAAGGGCACCTGTAAATGCCGACTGGTGTGTTATTATGTATAAACGTCTGGATACCGGTATATCATTTCTATCTATTAGTTTGAATTTTTCATATTCTGGAGGAATTGGACAAGTTAGGCAATGATAGGTCATCGAATAGAAAGTAAATTTAGTTCTTTAAAGAAAACAAAAAGTTATCTGATGTAAACTTTTAAAGTACAATTGACTTCAAAATCGTTGTGCCATTACAAAATATAGATACAGAATTTGAAAAGAAAATCGTGCTTTCTTTAGCACCTGAGGTATGAAAATAACTAACTGTTTTGTTAGATAACATTATGTAGCTAGGGCATTTTTCGCCTTGTACTTTTGTCCAATAAAACAACCACAGAGATAGTATATCAACCTCAAATCTCGCAGATGTAGACAATAAATCCGTATAATCAGAAAAAATCTATCTTCTTTTTGGTCTTATTTTATAATCATTTATTTTCTAGGATCAATAGAAACTAGTATTATGCAATATACAAGTAGATATGTAAGTGGAAACAAAAAGATAGCGACAAACAATTACTTCTCTGCTGGTGCACACGCGTTTGTGATTGATGTCTCTTATCTCCGGAATTTCCAAAGAAATTACCACTCTACTGCTGCACACAGGTTAAACTTGTGTTTGATGGCTCTCATTTCTAAAGAAAAACAAAATAATGTTATAGGTTACCATTGTGCAAACGATATAATAGAATATGATTTCCCCATAAAAGTTGATTCACTTAATCCAACATTACTATACTAAATTTCGGAAACACATAAACCATGAGAGTTATAAACTCAAATTCAATTTTTGCTCAACACTATCAATGTTATCAAGATTGCATAGGCTATGTGCCCCAAGGGCGCACTTTGTCATATTGTAAATTTTTATTTTACTGGGTGGGTGTGGCGGGGTGTAACATATTTTAAGAAATATTGTGTTGGGTCAAAATTTATTCTTTTTTAATTTTAATTTGTAACATATAACAATATTGTGGAAACAATACCTTCGCGGAGGCAATCCAAATACTCTCAACCTGTGATGCCAGGGGCCCTCTGATTGAATATATATATATAAGTTGATTATATATATATATATATAATATTACATTTCTGATACATATACAGAATTCATAATACGTTAACTTGACATTTTTATATGATTTTTTTAAAATGTTTTAATCAGTAACCAGTGAAATTTTAGGTGAAAAATAACATTTTGCACATTGTTATATTTTTTAGAATTATCCGACCAGTTACATGATCATGACAAATATTATTTAAAACAGAAATAAGCAAAAAATCATAATTCGCCACTTTTCTGCATGTGTTATAGGTTGTATATAGGCATATAAAGAAAACGAAAAGCGTTATAAATATACGGTATATTTCTTTTAACGAACGTGTTTCCTTATTTGGGATGATGTTTTAATAAAATGTATATCTTTGTTGGTAAATAGCAACGTTTTTGTAAAATACTATTCATGAAATTCGGTGAAACATGAAAATCACAGGTATCCGAGTATAAATCGTTTAGATGTTCTACAGACAACATAGAAATCTTGTGAATATTGGACTAACTCGGATCCGTGAAAAGCCAGAGGTAAGATCCGGTGACATGGAGGAGCATTAGAATTATTCAATGTTACGAGTATGGGATAGTGAAATTCCATTGATGGGGACGAGATTCGTGGTCTAGGACGAGGCTGTGACGTATCCTACACTTCGAATATTCGCCTCGAAATTTCAATATCCACACAAGTTTATAATAAATGCTTAATATTGTCCTGACATTATTCCATCAGAATTAAGCGAATGTCGTCGCCGTTAACACGAATGATAAAAATATTCGTTCACAGGTTCAAATCCAATCCGCGACCTGCATGTAGTGATAGTCAGGACGTTATCAATAATTCAGATCTTTATCAATTAAAACAATAATTCTTGAAATACATATAAAAATTGTAATAACCTCTATTAATGTTTTATTCATTTACTTCTTGCAGACGATATTTGTTTTTGTTTTACCATTCTCGGCGTAGTACTGCACTAAACACGTCTAAGACAAAAAAAAAGGTTCACACTGCCATCTTACACAGGATAAACCTATCTAACATTGGTCAACTTGTCACATCTGCCGCAAGTCCGCAGTCAAAATTAAATGAAACCAGATGTGTTTGTGAAACACAAATGCCCCCGGTCCCGAAAATGTCTAGCGGGATGGAATTCCGGACAGACAGAGAGACACACAAACAGACAGGACGGAATTACGGACAGTCAAACAGACACAAAAACAGACAGACGGACGATCCAAACACTAAATGCCCCCGGTGGACCTTTAGGTCGGGGGCATAATAAGTAAGCAGGGAATCCTCGTCACAATCGGTAGAAACGATTCAACAATCACTATGATGGGAAAGCTGAAATCGTCGCGTTTGTCACATAGCCTGGCTGTTAATTCTTAGTTTATGTCTATGATAAGTAAAATGTCCAAATAGGAAGCGTATGTGTTTGATTTTCTTAACTTGAGCTCTCGCTTGTGATAAAAAAATTATCGTGTATTGTATGAGAATAGTATGACAAAATGGGAATTTGAAATCGCGAAAAGTATATCTCCCAAATAACTAAGAATTTGTTTATCGCGAAAATGAAGTTCTGCGAATACTTCCGGATTTACAGTAGCATTGTCTAATACTGAAATGTACAATACCTAAAACTACATATCTGAAATTATCAATACCTAAATACAGCGTGGTAGTAAAATACAGTTCTGTTATGATCAAAACTGAAATGCAAAGTGCAACGATTCAACAAGTCTTATTTACCATTTTTTCATTATTACACTTAGTATATTTGAGGGAATTACGTTTTGAAATAAACATTTACCTTCACGAAAGATTAATTACAATGTCCTGCCACGGCATTACAGTATGGCAAAATTTAAAGTAAAACTCTTGAAAGAGAGACAACCACTCTAAGTTTATTGCTTCTAATTCTTGTATTAAATTATCTCTCTTGGCGAAATAATGATTCATATTTCACACACACACACACACAATAACAATAATAATAATAAAAATAATAATAAACATGTCCTTCACCACATTACATTTTATCAAAAACAATACAAACAATTAGAATAAAGATGGACAAAGAGAGCACTTTTCCTGTCAAAAGCAATTAACCCAGGTTGGTAATAATGTATATCTCTTGTCTGATGACCAGGTGCAAGCGATTATAATAACGATATTATTGACACGTCAATCATATAAACTATCAGTTGATACTTTGATACATAGACAATGAATTACATTATATAATTACGTTGTAAATGCAGAAATTATTGGAGCTTTCAAGAAATCAAAATTGATTTTGGCTTATTGGGACTGTGCAATGTTTTCGAAATTTCAACAATTTAAAAATTTGTTTTAATCCCACCGAGATTTTATTTCACTGGTTCAGTATACATGTATATTGAGATATGTTTTGATCTGTGCTATGGACTGAAGCTAATGCTGCGAGGGTTGTCTCACTTGAGACCGATTTGTCTGCGAATTTATATATCAAGGAAAATGTTATCTCACCCTGCGAGGCGAGATACGCCAATTCCGGAAGAGCCAAAACTACTGTTTAAAATGTTGTTGTCGTCTATAGGTGATTGAAGTCGCTCATTTTGACTGTTTTAACGTGAGAGATTTTGAGAGAGGGACGACGAGATCTCAACATTCGTGCACAAAAGTCGACAAGCCTCGTCATGGACAAACAAAACTTTGTGCACGCTGACTGAATTTTCGCTATCCCTTCCTCAATGTGGTGTAAGATTTTATCAATCTTCCGCATTTGCCAAATCATTGCTCTTACTTTTCATCTGGCAGTATAATTATGCCATCCCATCCCATCCGGGAGCGGAGGGCCGACCAACCCAGGGAGAAGAGGCCCAAAACCAGCCAACGCCAACACCAGATCCAAAGCTCAAGCTTACTCCGTAGGGGTAGCTCTGACGTGTGGTAAGGGATTTAAATAGTGACGCCGCACGTTAAATCAACTCTGACTGACCAGATTTGTACCTATATCCTGGACATCCTAATGATTTATACCTTGGTATCGAGACTTTTTATATTGTACAAAAAGCGTTAATGTATCGACAGTGATCGAAATATAGGCCTAACTAGATTATTCTGGTTAGGTAAGGCCACTAGATTCTATCATGGCATCACTTCAGCGGGTCCGTTGGTATTACACAGGCGCAAATGTCCCGTTGCTAACGTAAATATTGGTCTTATGTGTGAGACTTACGACCGGACTTACAAGTGTGTTTGTGAATATGTATATAAGTGTAGTCGTAAAAGTGCACTCAAGTCTTAGACTTCAGTTTCTTTTTGAATAAGGCCCCAGATAGTCTATGAGACAGTATACAAATACATGTATTGTGTACACGGGTCCAACTAATTAGAGTACGTTACAAATTTTATGAAATATATGCATTATAGAGTAATCAATTGGCCATTTTATTGTATTTTATGCTTTAGTAATTTTAGCATGTTTTATGATCTAGAATTATATCGTCACTTTTTAAAGTGACTAAATACTATGTAGAACTCTCAGCCATCTGTTTGTAAGAAAGTTTCTGGATTCTACGGCATGGGTGTATTTCTACGACAGGATCAGTTATTTATCTATATAAAAAATTCAGATACCAAAGTATAAATCAATAGGATGTCCAGGACATAGATAAAAATCCGGTAAAAATGGATAAACACGGACCTCTGGAAACCAAG